>CM065722.1:21331249-21383749 GCA_033310375.1 Conus canariensis
ACCCTACTACAAAACACTGTGCCAGGACGTAGAAGATGTTCAGCGCAGAGCAACAAAACTTTTAGCATCTCTCAAAGATAAACCATATCCTGAGCGTCTTTCTACTCTCAAACTTCCAAGCCTGGAGCACAGAAGAAAAAGGGGCGACATGATAGACTTGTACAAGTTTATATACATGGCATTTACCGGAGTGATAAACCACAGTTTGAACTGTTTACCAATAGGGACAGCAGAGGACACTCCTTGAAACTATCCAAAGTTCATCACAGACTGAATATCAGAGGAAACTACTATCTTCTTCATGTGATTGATGTTTGGAATGGTCTTCCTGACTCCGTAGTAACAGCCCCTACAGTCAACATCTTCAAATCACGGTTAGACACTCATTGGCAGGAACTTCCGACAAAATATAATCCGGAATGCTATCAACATAGATAGTCTCAGTTGTGACTCTCTTCCTTCCACGCATGCGGTGTTTTTCATCTCAATGTTATACTTAGAATGGTGAACAGGCCTCTTAAGGCCTCTAGCACCTACAAGTTCAAGTTCAAGTTCAAGTTTACCCTCATTATTAGTGTCCATTGATATGTTTTTGGATGTCCCTTGGTTAAATCAGGCATAGTGTATACTACATTTATTACCGCTTCATTTAAAGATTTAAATCAATGGAAAATACTTGGTCCTTAAAGGTTTTGTCAATTTGATTTTTGAAGGCGTTAACTGATGATGCATTAATGGTATCATATGGATGGTTGTTCCACAGATTAATAATATGATTAGTAAAAAGCCTGTGGTCTTTTTAAGTTTGAAGTTGTCCCCTCGAGTCTTATCACAGTTAGCCAAGGTGAACAGGGAAGAGGTAGTGCAGGGATAATAAATATTGTGCATGATCTTATATACTCTGATGAGATCACCTCTTAGTCGCCTGAATTCTAGGCTGGGCAACCTAAGTAGAGCCATACGCTCCTCGTAACCAAGATCTCCAGTACCAGTTATACACTTGGTAAATCTACGTTGAACGCCTTCAGTCATATTTGTGTACTTTTTAAAGTAGGGGCACCATACTGAGTTCCTGTATTCAAGAATAGGCCTAACTAATGCTTTGAATAATGGAACCATTATTTCAGGAGACTTATTTGTAATAGTTCTCAAAAGCAGACCAGAAATTTGATTTCCTTTTTTCACAATATTTGTTATATGTGAATCAAAGCTTAATTCTGGATCCATGGTGACCCCCAGATCCTTTTCAGCGACTATACTGTCCAGTACACGTGTTAAACCATTCTCTTTTATTACGTATTCATAATGTGGATTGTTCTTTCCAAGGTGGAGTACTTTACATTTCTCACTATTAAATTGCAACAGCCAAGTATTTGTCCATTCAACCAGTTTATGTATACACATTTGTAAATGATCTCTGTCAACAGTATTTCGAATTGCTGAGTAAACCTTGGTATCATGCGCAAAAATTTTGACATCACAATCTACCTCTCCAGGCATGTCATTTATAAAGTATATAAACAGCGTTAGTCCGAGGACACTACCTTGTCACACCACTTGTCACCCTTACCTTCGATGAACGGATGCCACTGACACTTACGAACTGGGATCTTTCATTTTAAAAATCACTTATCCATGATAAAAGCTTTCCTTGTATACCATATCCTGCCAGCTTATTAGTAAGTCTATGATGGGGAATGAGGGAGAAGATGTGTCTTTAGGGAGGTTGCAAAAGCCTCTAAAAGAGTCCGTGTTGCGCAGAGAAGAAGGGAGACTATTCCACAGTGCAGGTGACTGGTAAGAGAAAGATCATTGGCCTGAAGTTTTCAGGCGAGCAGAGGGAAGCCGAAGCAGACTATTTATTAAGCAGAATATTTAAAGCCTTAAATTATGTGAAAGTGGAGATTTAGTTTTCACATCATAGTTCTTGTTTCTTTGTTGTTGTTGTTCTGGCAAAATTGGTAAATCCCGGAAGCCAAAGTTGAGAGCACCTAAGGAGAGGGACAGAAGAGCACACTCAGGGCAGCTTGCTACACTTCAGTGTCAACGGGACTACTGGACTTATTTGTTCCTCCTGCAAACCATCCCTGAGTGGAACGATTCACTGACTGAGACTGTGGTTGGAGCCGTGTCTCTTGGTGTGTTCACGTCAGGAGCTCATAAACTCAATCAGTAGTCACAAGTACTGTGTGTGTGTGTGTGTGTGTGTGTGTGTGTGTGTGTGTGTGTGTGTGTGTGTGTGTTTGCGCCAACCCCACTGTTACAAGTGTCAGAATAATCAGTTTGTTGATTGAGGACACTATATGGATGAAGATGAAGGTGAAGTTGAGTGTTTTCAATTTGACATTCATTCCATCCTCCCCTCCCCCTTCACTCTCTCATGTCCAACTTCATTGGGTTGAAAATTCTGGTGCACTTGGGTTTAACCAACTGTTGGTTGGGAGGGAGAGAGAGAGAGAGAGAGCGCGAGAGAGAGAGAGAGAGAGCACATAGGGAGAAAGAGAGAGAGAGAAAGGGGGTGGGTGGGGACTCCCAGTCCCACAGCTAGTTTGTTCAGCAGCAAAGGACAGTACTTTTCTGGGTCTCACCAGTGTCTTTGGGTGTATCTTTTTCTTGTGATTAGAAAGGGTGAAGGGGAATGGAAGTAGTGGATGTTGTTACCAGGCACCTGTTCAAGTCAGGAAATTCTTAGTAAACTGAATTAGTACATGTCTTATGTTTGATTCAGGGGTCATCACATATTCATGGTGTAGCTGGTTATGCAATCACTTTCACTTTGTTGCAAATGCAGACCTGTGCACTTTACGATTTTTGCGTATAATCTCATGAAATTCAGTACAGCTATACGATTGTACATTTGAAAACCAAATTGTACAAAATTTTGTTCACCGAGCTCACGAAAATGCCTTAAACATGTAATCCTGCCAAGTCTAAGAGTCTGGTTAAACTTTCAAAAGTTCCCATGGAGCATGCGCACTTCCATCCTCTATGAATGCATATCAACATGGCTTCTTGTTCAGCTTCAACTCGCGCCCATGAAACACAACAAAAATTCAGATCCATTGGTGGAAGCGGTGGTCAAAAAGAAAAAGAAATATGAACAGAAGTACAAACCAGCGTATCATACATTTTTCAAGTTCATTACTACATCAAAGAAGGGCAATACGTTCGCACATGGCACCACGTGTAACTGAAATCTCAATTGCTCACAGTAGTCGTTTTGACATTCAGCGGCACATCGATAGCAAAAGTCACAAGGGAAACAGTGATTCACTGATTGCAATGATTCTGGAAAATGGTAGGCTATGAACTTTCAGAGTTCTTTTGTGAAGACGAGTTCTGCTGGAACTTCTTCTGATGAGAGCCTGGAAGATCAAACTACTCGTGCAGAGGGACAAAAAACTCCAAAATCCCCCAAGGAGCACTTTCCAATGAAACTTGAAAGTCGTCTCATCCTGAAGAATGATGACTGTTCTTCAATAGATGCAGTTCACAGCTGACAGTTAAAAGAGCTGAAGTCACAAAAATCTGAAATAAGATTCACATCATGATTATTATGCTCTTCAGAAAGACTGCTTAGCTTATCAGCAGACAGTGACAAAGTGCACATATTAGCATATGAAAGAAATAAATTACATCAATAATTTTTTTCCAGTTATGTCCATCAGTATAGTAAAAAGTGAAGAGACAGTTATTTAAGAGTGTTATAAAAATTCACATCAGTTAATGTTCCAGTTAATTTTTTGAGTAAAGGCTTTTGCCCATCAGAGGACACTGGCAGGAAACTGGGATTAGTTTGACAATCATTGATTGTTAATGAAACCACTTTAATGCCTTTCATGAAAATACATCTTTTATAATAATAAATTTTCAGTGTTTCCAATGTCTTGAATGCATTCAGTATTGTTTTCTAGGCAGTTACTTTGTGCTACAAAAGCTTACATATTTTACACACAATTGTACACTCTTTTGACCGAAAACCTACACATAGAATTTCTGAGGGGTAACCAGGTCTGCAAATGGTGCCTGCCTTGCTATTCATTGTGATTTCTCAGGAAAATGTAGGTTCAACTGGTGTGTGTGTGTGTGTGCGCGCGTGCACTCGCGCACATGCATGGGTTAGAAGTTGCTGATCATGTCAACTTGGCTTGTAGGAGGTACAGTGCTGAATAAAAGGCTAGAATTCTATTTGATTTGCAGTATGATGGCAACAATAAGAACTACAAGAACATGGTCAGAACTTAATTAAGTGACGTTCATTAATTCCTTGATCATTCAAGTGATTCTTAGTTGAATTATACCGTTGAGGTTGACTGTTGACAGGTAAGGGATATTGTCATAGATCATTAAAGTGATCTTTAGTCCAGTTACACTTTTGAGGTTGACTGCGTTGACAAATAGGGGATGTTGTAGTGTTTGAAGTGGATGTTTAAAGGGAGAAGTAAAAGTGAAAAAAAAAAGAAAAGGATGCTGATGACTATACCAGACTGTACTGGGGTCTTAGGATGTAAACAACATAACAGAAAATTGGAAAGCAAAAACTGAAAGAATCTCTACTTGTGGACTTTAGTTTCATACGCATCATAGGATTGTTTTTTTTTCTTGATGGATTTGGTGATTTTCACTAGAACTTAGTCGGACATTGATTTGCAGCAGTACCTAAACCACCTCAGGAAATGGTGTATACTTTCCTGACAGGTGATAGCGATTTATGATTGTTCCCCTCTTCCAGATCATTTGCAGAAATTCTAGTACCGTTTCTGCTTCATTTTTTAATTACTGTTGATTATTCCCCCCCCAAAATATTTCTTAAGAAATGTTTGTGTTTTAAATCATCCATTCTGAGTTTTCTTCCCAAGATATTAATTTGTCTTTGTGCTGTCAGTTTTGATATGTGTTGATTGCTTTCTCAATTTACTTTTCTTGAAGAAAACTACACACACACACACACACACACACACACACACACACACACACACACACACACACACACACACACATATATATATATATATAATTTTTTTTTTTTGTTTCCTACCGTGAATTGAATTTAAAAAAATTTTCCTTTAGAGATGGATGATTTTGCTGGTTTTGCGCATGTGTGTCTTTGTCTGTGTATGTAAATTCTTACTAGCTTCCAAAGTTACTGGATTCGCAGAACTATATAGTTAACAATGCACACGTGGTAATTGGTATTATCATCCAAAATATATGTGAGGTTACTATAAGTGATAGAGCTGTCAGGTTAACCAGTGAGTTAATGTTTTGTTCATCACTTCATATTTTCACTCATTATTTTTGAGTTTGCTTTGGTTGGAAAGGTTTTGACTAATATTAAAACAAGTACAGTGAGCAGCCATGGTTGATTTAATACCATTTTAAAAAGTCTGAAATACAGAAAGAAATCAGGCTGCAGGCATCAGCAGTGATTGTCCTTAAACTTTTTGATTTGGAAGAGCTTTTCACCTCCCTTGATGTGATATTGCCGCATTGACATAGCTGCTATCAATCAATATGGTTGCCAGTTCCTCCAGGATATTCATATGTCGGCTGGTCTGTCTGTCTCTGTCTGTCTGTCACTCTCTCTCTCTCTCTCTCTCTCATTTGTGCTTGTGATTCATGCGGGATGGCATCCATACACTGAGGAGGATAAGTTTGCCACAGTTTTCTCCGTTACATGGTAGGTCTAACTCTTAACACATTTTTTATCATTGTACATGTTTCCTTCTGAAAATTTCGGTGATAGAACCGTCGGGCAAGATTTGCAGTGCAGTCAGAGCATATAACATACAGATTTAATGACAGCAAGCTAAAGGTACAGGAAATTCTGCCTTTTCATTTATTTTAATCGGCTATCAAACTATTTTAGATTTTTTCCTCATTGTGCATCACATTAAATCAGGTGTGACTTTATCAAATGAGGGTCCATTGGACTTACTGTTAGCAGACTTAATGGCTCACAGTTATGGTAGAAATGACAAATTTCGGAACTGAAAATAATGATGTTGTCGTACCCTGGCTGAAAGACTCCAGGGATCATCCAAACAGCCGAAGTACTTGAACACTATGGTACAAATGCATCAGCTGGGGATGAGAACATTACATGTGTGACCGTTTTTGATTACTCTGCCATGTGGGCAGCCACACTCCGACTTCGGGGAATTTTGGAGACTGATAATGTTATGCTAGGAGCTTGTCACAACTGAAGACAATCACCACATAACTATGCAGAGCATAATAACATTTTGATGTAGCCTTGGTGTTCTAGCCTATGTCAACTGGCCTGACAGAGCCTTATGCCAAGGCGGGAACTGAAAATATCGCTGGAAGGTACAATCCATGTACAGATAAAGAGAGAGAGGATGTTAAGGCAATTCAGTAATTTTGTGAAATAATCAAAGGTTTCGAACACAGTGAATTTCTGTAAAAGGTCTTACTACATAAACAGATCTCAGTCCAGAGATGAAGAAAGACAAATGGTACATCAGTCTGCGGTGGTGATGATGGTGGTGGTGGTTGGGAGTGTTTGTGTTTGTGTGTGTATGTGTGTGTGTGTGTGTGTGTGTGTGTGTAAAATGATTTAACTTCATTTGACTTTCAGGACGAATATGACAGTGATGTATGGGATGATACAGCGTTGATTGAGGCATATGATGCTGCTGTCGCTCCTCTGAAGGTGAATACCACCATTATTCCATACATATGTTAAACACAGACAGTTGGAGTTATTTGAAGACAGATTTTCAAGTTTGACACATGATTTGTGTGAGTGAGTGAGTGTGTGACAGTGACACTGGTTTTTTTTTTATTTTATTGAATAAACATATACATGTTCATTTCAAGGGGATAGCAAAACAGACATAGCATTCGCACAATTCATAGTCCCACGCACATCGACAATAGTATAAAGGCAGGCAAACAATAAATTCTTGAAAATTAATGAATAGAATATTCATAGGAGCACGCACCAATAATTAAGCCTCAGCATTTTCAACCATCAGAGTAATTGTCCATTGATATTTTGTCAATCATAATCAATCATCAGTTACTAATCATAGAGGCCATTGATCAAAACTGAAATAGGCCTTCATTGTCATTTGAATCATTCATCCTCGATGTTCGTTAATTCGATTTAAATCGTTTATCTTCTCCTGTATCCTATCCTCAGCCACATAATTCCAAAAATTACTGATTAATTGTCATCATCAGTCATCCTCCATCTTTGGTCATTTGTCAGTAACTTTCTTTTTTTTCTTTCTGCACACGCAGGCTGATACTCCTGCGGACACTGCCTGTATAGACAGGCAGTGGAGTTTTCTGTGTATGACCGTTTTTTATCCCGCCATTAAGGTACCCATACTCCATCTTAGGGGAAGGTGCATGCTATGTGTAACGCATCATCCATACCAACGGCCAAACTGGCCTTCTCTTCCGAAAGTTGGTGATGGGATTTTACATGTGTGCAAGATGTTGTGCATGCGTTCACACACGGAACCTCGGTTTATAGTCTCATTTGAAGGACTGTACGGGGAATGGAGTCAGAACCAATGTTAACTCCAAGGGAAAAATCCCCCTGTACCGAAATTCAAACCCGCAACCCCAGGATCATGAGTCCGGCGCTCTACCAACTGAGCTGTTCCGGCCCCCGTCAGTAACCAGTCATCCATAAAAGCCCACTAACAATTCATTTACCGCTTTGATCCCCGATCAGTCTTCATTTCTCATTGATAACTGCGATCCTCAATCATTATTAATCAAAGTTTATGAGCATCCATCCATTAACTTCATCAGTCCTGTGGAATATTTGCTAGAGCTTAATTTTGTTCATTCAGCGTCGTCATTCCACAGCATGATCTCACACTCTCTGCAGTTCTTCCTCTTGCATCAACTGTGATGGAAAACTTTGTACAGAAAACGTGAGACTTGTCTCACAGACATTTCATTGGCACATGACATTACATACGGCAGACTTCCTTCAGCGTTATTGATATCATTCACATTTTCTCTAAATACTTCATACACCCTGCATTCAAACAACACATATGACTCGTCTGCAATACCTCCTTCGCAAGCCAGACATAACAAATGCCTTGGTAACACATCCCTTCTGTATCTCAGTTTATGCACCCTTCTTATCGAAGAAATACCAAATCTAAACTGAACGTATGCTTCTTTCTGACACCGTGATATCTCGTAATCCAAATAATGTTCTGTTCGTAGGAACTGCTTAAAGCTAGAATACAGTTCAAAACGTTCTGCTGATTCCAGTTTATCATGCCAAGTTTGTGCATACTGATCAGCGAGTCTCTGTCAAAAAATAGAAATGAAATTGTTCGTATCGCCAACACTCTGTTGCAACCAAACATCTCCAAATCCATTTACAAATAATAACTGTCTCATGTAAAACGCCCATGTTTCTTAGCATATTGTAGGCTTTCCTGGGTAGTCTTGCTTCTGCCAGATTACAAACTCTTAGCCAGTATTGAGTAGAGTGAGTGAGTGTGTGCGAGTGAGTGAGTGTGTGTGTGTGTGTGTGTGTGTGTGTGTGTGTGTGTGTGTGTGTGTGTGTGTGTGTTTAGTAGTAGGAATGATACAGGGTTTTAATTCTAAGGAAAAAGACTGTCAGCAGCTTTGGTCCAAAAACTCAAATTGAATACTTAACAAAGGAGCAGATTTCAGTTTCATGGCAGCCAGAGAATGAGCTAATAGAGATTCCTTTACAAATGAATCGATGTGTTTGCATGTAATGATAATTAATGATTTTACTGTGTATTTCTGTATTGCTAATTCAGGTTTGAAATAATTAAACTTTAATATCAATACAGGCTACCAGAGCTTTTTAAAAAATTTATTGTGGAAATGACTACTAGGAAAAGAACTTTTTTTTTTCCATTCACAGAAATGTGCTTTAGAATAGAGCTGTTTCTCTTGTGTTCTTACACACACACACACACACACACACACACACACACACACACACACACACACACACACACACACACGCATCCCAAATAAATGTTGAAGATTCGCTGTGCAAAATTTCAAGGTAACAGTAATACAAAATGGTTAACCTCCACTAGCTGACTACAGTCAGGATGTTGCGGGTCCTCAGTTCATAACATAGAGACCTTTGCGTGTGCTTTTGCTGTGTTATCCCTATCGCTGTTCAGATGGTTCAGGTTTTTATGGACCCATACTTACCAAAGAGTCCTCAAGAGTTAATACTTTAACAGTGATGCTGGTCTTTATCGTTGGAAGTGCTGGAAGTAGGGTTCTGGATGTATGCACAAACACATTTTTGTTAGCTGCAAAGTGAGGTGACTGCAGGTGGATATTGAAACAAATTTTTAAAAGAATTATTAGTAAGTCTGCGAAACAACATGGAGAGACTAATTGTCTTGCAGTTTGTTTGTCCCTGTTGTTTGCTGGATTCGCTAATGATTCTTTTTAAAATGTTTATTGCTGTTGAGGTTGGAAAGCTGGACTTGTAGGTTTGGTGATTGAGGTGGTGCAGTGGGGTTGTAGACTGATAATTGGTGTGATTATTAGGCGGGAAGGTGGAATTGTAGAGTGATGTTTATGTGTTGTGATTGAAGTAGTGCTGTGGTGTTGTAGATTGATGTTTTTGTCTGGTGATAGAGATGGGAAGATGGAGTTGCAGGTTGATGTATGTGTGTGGTGATTTAGGTAATGAGTTCTTCCCGTCAATGTTTGTGTATGTTGACCTTTATGATGGGCTGGGCTAGGGACATGCATGTAACATGATTGGGACCAAGGGGTGTTGAGCTATACAGCACACACTTCTGCTGCAGGCAAAGCTGGCACAGCATACAGGAGATCCATCTCTCTTGGAAGGCTCCAAGAAACCAGTGGATTCTGGGCCACCAAAGAAGAAAAAGAACAAAAAGAAAAAGGCAAAGCAGGCAAAGAAAAAACAGCAGGTAGTCTTCTTTTTTCTTTTGGTTTTGTTTTGTTTTGTTTTAGAGAATGTTCAAATATGTTGAGACGTCCAGAGTGGTTGTGTTTTTTATTTTGTTTTAGAGAATGTTCAAATATGTGAAGACATCCGATGATTGACACCGTTAGTGTTAATTCAGTTGTACATATGCAGGTCATTCTTGACATTCGCTGACTGTGATCTCTCTGTGTTCTTGCTCTCGCATTCAGTGCATACATGCATTTATTGTTTTGCAAACAACTGTCGTTATCATATATGTAGTTATTTTTTGCAGGTGCTCTCACTGTTTTGTTCTTCTAAATTGCTGTTTTGAATTTGGCTGTGAGCAGTCTGAGTTTGTGTCATACTGAGTTTGTGTCATTGTATATATGTATATGAATACGTTTGTATGTCCCACTGTAATATATTTGAGGACTTTGTATGTCCAGCAGAGATATAAGAAAATTTGTAACACAGATTAAGAGGAAAATGACTGACTTATTGACTTTTGGTTTCAGGCTGATGGGTGGGCTGTTGGGGATTATTGTCAGGCAGTGTTCACCGAAGACGGCACTATTTATGAAGCTAAAATCACCTCCGTCAGTGCAGAAGACAACACCTGCGTTGTTCGCTATCTAGGCTATGGAAATGAAGAAGAGCAGAGTTTGGAAGATTTAATCCGTCCAGAGAGATTTGCTCGAAAACAGCGTCGAAGTGACTCTGTGTCTCCAAGTGACGTGAGTTTCTTCTTTGTGTTCTTTTTTATCTGTTTTATTTTTAAGAAGTCAAACTATTATGGCATGATAAGAGTATATAAACCAATGAAAACTACACTATTTTCCACTCATGTTTAGAATTTTATTTTTGTGGTTTTTGTATGTGAACTATAATGATGCACTATGAGAATTTATGAATTTTGAAGACTGATTCATTCAGCCTTTACAGGATTTTAGTTGTTTTAAACCGCACAGTTTATCACACAGTTGTTTTAACCCATCTGCATTCATAATGAGATCAGCTGGAAGCTGCTGCGTGCGCTGCTAGATTTCATTGTAGTAGTAACCAGGAGCATGTGATTGGGTCTTATCCATCACGTGCTGACCATGTGATATTTTGGAGAGACTCTGAAATCAATAACGGAATGTCTGTTGTAGGTCAATGAGGTGTTGGCACTATTTAAGGAGTTTGGTGCTTGCTCAATTCATGGGAAAGGGAAAATAAATGAAGACAGTAACTGGTGAATGAGCTTCATCAAATTAAAAAATGGCTGCTTTATGTTTATCACATACCTCTGAGTTGGCTGAAATGGCTGACCATATGAAAGAGGAACTGCATCAGAAACTACTACAAGGAGTGGAAAAATATGAAAGAGACGAGCTTGAAGTAGAGTCATACATTGATGTAGGTGATCAGATTAGAGAAGTAGAGGAAAGTCATTGTGATGTTGTTTTGGTGCTGGTCATACTGCGAACCATGTGGTGACCTGCGACAGAGCTGGCCATCATGACCACTGTCTGGTGCTGACCCTTTCACTCCGCTGCTGACACTTTCACTGCCAAACAGTTTTACACAGTTCAATTTCTTTTTTTTTTCTTGTGTTTCTGTTTCTGTCACATGGGGGTGTTTGTGTGTGTGTGTGTGTGTGTGTGTATGTGTGTGTGTGTGCGTGTGTGTGTGTGCGTGTATGTGTGTGTGTGCATTTGCTTGCTTTTTTTGTACTGCTGCTGAAACCAACATGTACACTCAACAGAAACGGGGTATGAAGTGCACACCAGGCCCCCTTTGACACACCTGTATTTGTGGTGATACAGGCGACCGACTCTTGACACATTGACTGTTCCTAGGTATAAGTTATTGAGTTTAACAAGAAAGGGGATTTGTGTATGTATATGATGTAAATTTTCATTAGAAAGATCAGGAATGAACATTATTTGGTAATGTTAACCCTTACATATATTGACTTCAAATTTCCAAGTTTAATATATCCTGGAAGTTCATAACTTGCATATGTTATGAATCATGCACACCCACTTTGATTGTAAAACTGCAAAAGGAGTTTGAAATGTAGGAAGAGTTTGAAAAATCTGGACACACAATCTGAAAATGATTGCTTTTGTTTCTAATGATTAAATTTGATTGCTCGTTTTTCATGATTGCTGGCCTGAGTGTTGTTTATCTTGCCTGAAGAAGACCTAAGAGGTCGAAACGAGTTGTGTTTTGTCTTGTGATCTGTTTGTCGATGTTGTTCGGCGGAGTCATTGTAAATCTTTTTAAAGTTTTTTTTTTTTCTGAAAGAATGAAATAGGCCTTTGTGGTCAAGCTAGAAGTAAAGAATGTCGTTTGATTCAGTTCTTTCCTTTTCAGACAGACAGTGTGAGTTCAGCCAGTCAGAAGATGGGGAAGAAGAGCAGAGCTTCCACCAAGCCATGGTCCACATCTGCTTTCAACAGCTATGGACAAGGCAGCAATTTTGTACCTCCACATGCACCACCACCACCACCACCACCACCTCCTCCATTTTTCTCAGGGGTAAAAGTGGCTTCTTTAATTTCAAATGCATGTTAATGGTTTCAAGGATAAGAGGTGCTCTATCCCATGTTGTTTATGAGAGCAGAGGGCTTTTACTCATCCTTCCGTATTGTGTTCTACCAGTCTGATATGTCACCAGTTCCCTCAGTATCTTTTTTACTTGTATGATACAGTTGCAGTTATGAGGATCACCCTCTCAGGTTTCATTCCTCAAGTTCCACCTCCTCCCCTTTCCCCCCCTCCTCTGTCACAGTCCTTTCCCTTCTCAATGTGAACATTTTTGGATGAAAATTATTCAGATACTTGTATCTAATATTTTCAAGGAATCTTATCAAAGCATCAGATCCAAAAAGTACCAACATTGTTAAAAAATAACAATAATAAATGATAATAATTTTGAAAGAGAAAAGAAAAGCTAAAACACCAACACATTGAATCAGTTTGTCCCTATCCTAAACTAAATCGTGCTTTAAAATCAACATTATTTGATCTTGTCTGCATTTTTTTCTCCTTGCTTAATGTGATTTAGTTGTGAGTACAAGTTTTTTTCATTAAAAAGAAAACAAAATGTCTCTCGCATACCATTCTTTTGACCTGAAAAAAAGGACACTTTCACATAGGTCTTGTTGTTTTTTTCCAGATGTCAGGCCATCCTCCATTCAACAGTATTCCCCAGCCTCCCATGGGAAGTGCTGCATCAATGGTGAGTACAGCTTGCATTGACGCTGTCCAGGTATTTTATTTTCAGCATTTCTGTGGTCCTTGAGATTTCAACTCATTGGAGATGGACTGCAGATAGACTCATCATTTGATGTCCTGACTGTTGGACCATAGTTTATAAGTTAATGGCTTGAAAATCACCAAAGCATACAATTTATACATGTGTTGTCATTTCAGATTTCTGCTAGGTGATTTGGTGTTGTAAGCAGCAGTTGTTTGGAGTTATGGGCCTGTAATTATTTTATCATGGGAGCAAGAGTTACACAGCTTGTTTGATACTTACTGTCCACTGTTCCGTGCATCATTTAAGATTTCCTTTCATTAATATTTTCAGGCTGACTGTGAACATAGGAGTATTGTTTCATGCATTTTTTACGTCTGTTGTTTATGAACTCTGAAGAAGACATATTCATTGAAAATTTACTTATCTGATTTGTATTGTATGTTTAGTGTTGCCATGCACTTTGTTTTGTGTGTTCATTTGTATTTTGGCTTGTATTGAGTAAAGCAGTAACCGGTTTCAGTCTCCATTATTTACAAGTTGATTGCATCTACTTGTTAATTGTTCAGAGAAATTTTTGAGTGCTGCAATTTTTTGAAAATTATGCCATCAATTCTGATACAGGAAAAATGTAAAGTGTGCCAGCCTTAGAGTAGATTGTAGAATGTTTCAACTGTCCAGTAGGATATGCACTGAAAAGAATTCAATGATTTTTTTCCCTATCAAAGTAATGTTCCTTCCATCATATAAACATGTTCAAAACCAGGTCCTTTACCTGTCACAAGTTCAGTCTCTTTTTGAAATGACAAGTTCCTCTTTTCTCTCATTTTGAGAGGGGGGGGGGGGGGGGGGGGAGTAAGAGCAATCACTTACCTGTCTTAAATTAACTATATCAGATAAAAAACTGCACAATTTTTGTTTGGGGGAAAGAGTTATGTAAAGTCAAGCTGATAGACTGTAATTTTCTTTGGATTGAAGCTTGCATTAACCCGTTCGCTGCTTGAAAATGTTACAAACAAAGGCTTTCCCAGTGCCAGGGAAATCTAATGATTTGGGGGTAATAATTAACAAAAAATTCTAGCTCAGAAACTACAAAAGATATAACAATGAAATATATATGATTTTTGAAGGAAATTGAATGAAGATTTTGAATCTGGGCTTCTTTTGTTTTAATTTTGATAATAAAAAAGTATTTAGGCAATTAGATTTGGATAGATTTTTTTGCACGATCAAAAGCATATGTATTTACCACTACATCTTCACATCCAAACAAGAACACAAAGCAAAAAAGTTGAAAATAAAGTTTGTATTGTCACACTACACCTGTAAATGAAAGTAAAACAGTTTAGAAGTCTATCAAGACGCTCACACTCTATGCAGACAGGTCAGTCCACGACCACGCCCCCCTCTCCCCACCACGCCCCCTTGCTGGACTTCAACCCTCTCTTTCACTGCTCCTCTTCCCCTACCTTTCCCTCTGCCCCGTGCCACGCCGCGAGCAGGCCGCGCTCCCCTCTTGCGCTGACTATCACGTCACTGACCACTGGCACGCAGTGCAGAGTACACACTAGGCAAGCTCGTTCGACGCTGGCAAACCAGTCAGCTGAACACACACTGAGGTCACACAGCCCGACACAATAACTGACGAATACGGTCGGCAATTCCATCACTATCATCATCTCACCTTCATGCTCGAGTGAGTCGTTGAATAAAAGATTATTGTCTTTGTCAAAAATCATTAGCAGAGCCTGCTCAGCTGTGTAAATACGTTGATTTGGTCGCTGTGCTTGTCGAAGGTTGTGCCGCCATCTTTGCAAGCGAGACAAAGTGCTGGCTGGTCATCCAGTCAGTGATGAGAATAAATGGGCTTTCCCCTCACGTGTGGTCATTTACATATCATTTTAATACTACAGACATATAAGGCTTACTACGCACACTCTATTTTAGTCCGTTGATAGAAATAGTAACGAATGAAAATTGAAGAAAAATGCATGACGTCAGTGGACGGCCCATAGGCACTGGGAAAGCATTTTTAATGTGGCGTCAGCTGACGGCTTAAAGGCACTCTACGGTTAAAAAAGAAGAAAAAACAAAATGCATATCAAAGTGTTGAGAATTGCGCTTGTATCTTAAAGGCTTAAAAGTCTTTGAAATCAGCTTTTTACCTTTGTCAGTATCATTTTTTCTTCACTATAGTTGAGAAGGGGGAAGGGAGGGGTGGTGGGTGGGGAATTGACAGAAAACAATGGTAAGGATCCTAGACAGAATGTAAATCCAGAAACCTGGAAAGGTGGTAATTATTTATAAATATCACAGATTTGGCTGTACCGTTGTATTAGCATTTAGAACATTGCTTCATGTGTACCATGTTGTTGTAAGCGTTTCTGACCTGTGCAAATTTTATAGTCATTGAAATTGTGGGTCATATGAAAGTGCATGAGAAGTCTGAAGTTTTGAAAGATGAACCTTGAATATCTTTTTTTCTTTCATTTTGTTTTTTCCCAGTTTCAACTTGTCCATAGTTATGAGATTTAAAAGCTGGGTCCTTTGTTCTTTCACCTGCAAAATGAACAATTTTTGAAGCAAATTAATTAGGTTTAGATTGTAAATGTAACTATTCCATGACTTAAGTGATGATTTCTGCTGTCACACCTTGTGTTAATGACTCTCAAAGTCATGACATTTGCATTCTTCTACTCTTCTTTTTTTTTTTCTGGAGATTCTTTAGAAAATCCTTGGCATTTATTTTTAACATTGGCTCAAAGTGTTTCTTATCAAGATCAGTCTGTACAGTTAGAATGACTGTTTGATCATGGTATTATTTCCAGGGTTCAGTGCACATTCGACAAACATGAAGGCATGATAGTTGAACCCTCCTGAAAGATCACAGAGTTTGTGCTGTGAAGCGGAACAGACCGTAAATGAGATTTAGAAAAGGAAATGGCCATCACTGTGTACTTGTTTGACCTTTTTTGTGTGTGTAGAGGTGGGGGTAGGGCCTACTGTCAAGATTCCACTTAGCAATTGAAGGATGATGATTTTTTAATTCAGTAAATTACGTGTTTTTAAGGAAAAATAGACCAGCTGCCAAACTGTCATTGTGTTTCTTTTGGTTAAGTTGCTATTCACCATCATTATGCTGTGAAGACTTATCTGGGATTTTTTTGTTTCGTTTTCTTTTTCCCCAGCCTTTTCCCATGATGCCACCTCCTCCTCCACCAATGCCGAATGACAATGTGACCAATGAGAATGAAGCTCTCTGCAGCATGCTGCTGTCGTGGTACATGAGTGGCTATCACACAGGCTATTATCAGGTAACACACCGTTGAGGTATGGAGATGTATTGTCTGTGTGCTTTGTAAGTGCATGAGCGAGACTGTGTTTTGTGTTATTAAAGGTGGGTTTGAAGAGGAGATCAGTAATAATGATTTAGTGTTTTCTACCCAGGAGCGTCAAGGCTGGACATCAGCAAATGTTTGAAGCAAAAATGTTCGTTCATCGTCTGTCAATAAATTCTTACTGTCTACCAGCCTTAGGTCTGAGTTTTTGCAGCCAACTTGTATATGGCATCCATTTGGAAATCTCACAAATTTTAGATGGGGAAATAATTCTCTGCAGTTGGCAGTTAACGTTGACAGGCCTGGTGGTTCTTCCCATTGCCTGTTGTAGTACATTCTGACTTTATGAACCTCCCTAATGGAGGATCTGAAATGAAGCAGACTGCATTCAGAGTTGTCCTCAGTTATTTTATGTTCCGTTTGTTTTTGTTTTGTTTTCTTCTTTCATTAACCCTTTGAGTTCCACACCTTTTCATGCTCAGGTGTAACCATTTGCCAAGGGGTTACTGATCGTGGAGGGTAATAATTAAAAAAGAAATCTAGCATCTAAACTACTGAAAGAAAGTACATGTAAGGCATACTTTCCTGAAAGGAAAATGAACACGCCGACCAATTATGACATTTTCACATGAGTTCAGTTTCTTTGCTGGCAATGTATTTGGAATGAAATTGAATGTGAATATTTCTACAAGAAAAAAATCATGTATGTAATAGTAAACATGTGCAAACATAAAATTCACACACAAGATTTTGAAAACACACTTATGAACTAAACAGAAAAATGCATCTTCTTACCATATGTGTCCATAAGTATTTGAAGATTTTTTCAAACTTGTGATGCTGATCAGGTAACTGGTCACATTTTCACACCGGTTTTGGTTCCCTTTGACACAGAATCTTATCTTCACACAGTTTTTTCTTGGTCTCCTTTTTCACAGTTCTGGGTTCTTTATAAGCACACCATACTAGAAATACACATACACACGCTAAGTATATACAAAAGCAGGCAGCTGTCACTTTGTGTGTGTGTATGTGTGTAGTACACCTGGAAACAAGCTGTTGTAAACAGAGCCTGTGTTGAGGGACACTGTCCACACAGGTAGCTGCTCTCATCTCTTGCCCTGCTTGGAACACACTTTGCACCTCCTGCCTGAGGATTGCTTTCCTGCAGCCTCTGAGATGCTGACAGGGTGGGGCACTGCTAGGACGTGCTCTGCATAATGATTAGTTTCAGTTATGAAGTAACGAATCAGTTCGTCAGTCTTGAAAGCCAGTTATAATCTATAGGCCTTTCCCCTTCAACTGTTGTCTTGAGGCCAGGTTCTGTAAAGGTTGGTATGTCTGGCTGGGTCATGTTTGATGGTACTAGGGGATGTTCCAGCACCACACCTCTCCCTCATCGCCACAGAACTCCTCTACCTCGGCCTCTTCCTCTGGTCACACCTATTGAGATAATTATTGTTAAGATATTTGCCTCTTTCACACACACACACACTGTTCACACACACACATTCTTCACACACACAATCGTGCACTCTCTCTCAGACACACACATACACACAAGCTAATACACTGTTCACTCACTCACTCACTCTCACTCACACACACACACACACACACACACACACACAACACTGCCACACCCCTTGCCACACACATTATCTTCAATCTAGTCTCTTCCAGGTCCCTGCAAAAGTAACAGTGTAAGCACACTTCAAAACACAGTTCAATGACTGTTGGTCTCTCACCTCAACCAGCAATACCTCTCCCTCCACTTGGCTGCATAGAGCCCAGTAGACCCAGTCAGTGTGCTTAGCAGATGACGAAAACTGTGGGCACATCTCCTTCACCTTTCCTCCTCTGTGGCCGAACCACTCAACTGGTCAGTGCCTCCTCAAAATCTGGGTCAGCAACCCTTTGATATTTTGTCTCCAGCTCCGCTCGCTCCTCTCTGTTGACATCAAGATGACTAACATGGACAGTATCCAAGGCCTACATCACTGCAGTTCTCAGCAACTCAGTTTCATTGTGTTCTTCATCAAACAAATCGTCTGACTAATTAGTGTCACAAAAAACACAAAAATCTTCATCCTCAATCAGTTGTAGAACTTCACCCACATTTGTGGTCACATAATCACGATACTCCTTTCATTTATGCTGTCTTTCTGCTCAGTTGGGACTAGGTTGAGGTTTGTCCTCGGCCATGTTGAACCCAAATTCTCATAAGCATGTCAAATGGGGGGGGGGGGGGGGGGGATACAAAGGTGATGAACAGACCATTACACAACATGATTGGAGCTCACAGTTTATGAATAATTCAAGTAGACATATAAAGCTTTCAAACTGGTGTACGTTTGGTCTCGCTGGTCTAAATGTGGGGTTAGGAAAATTCTAGCAATGACGATGACGGAGATGTCCGTCACGGGGTGCTGTTTTTGCGCACAGAAACATGACGGATATCTGCGTCATGGGGCACTCAGAGGGTTAAGTTCCACATCTAACTTTTTTCCCCATTCACTTTTTAATGTTTGAAGGACTTCTCACTTGGTAGAGTTTTTAACTGACTTCTTACTTGGTACAGTTTAGGTTTCACTCCGTAGAAAACATTTTTCTTGACCAGTTATGTTTATAAAAGTAATTACTGCTTCACATGAAAGCTGTGATTTTTTTTTTTTTTCAGAAGTTTGATAAGGAACTTAATGAAAGAAGAAAACAAAATGTCTTTTTGTGTGAAAAGACATTCAACTGAAGACGATCCCCTGTGTTTTCATTAGTAGCAATCACTGTCTGTTTCTTGACATATTGTATGCTTGTGCATTTGTGGTATTAGTTTAATGAAATGGCTCATAAATATGTGATAACATGTTTAGGGAATAAGAAGTCAAAACTGGTAGGATGTTATTATCTGCATCATGTTTTTTAATACATGAAAGATCGTTGGTGTTGCAGGGTTTGAAGCAAGGTCGACAGCAGGACGCATCAGCTGCCATGGGACCAGCCAGATAATATAAATGGAACAGGCCAGTTACTACTGTTGATTCACAATGCATGTAACAGAAGACTGGCTTTCCTCGTTGACCATCTAGACTTGTGAAACCAATACGTAGCTGAACTAGCCTTTCAGATGTGCTGATAGCACTCTGTGCCATGGCAAGGATTGTGGGTAGACCACAAATGCTGATGGGATAAGGGGGTTTGGATTGACAAAAACGAGTTAGCTTTTCCCCTTAGCACATGTATGGGTGGGTTGCCCTGTTGCTTGTGGAAAGCTCACTGCTGTGTGCTGGATCCAACATGCTTTGGGTGTTGGACAAAGAAATAAGTGCCTAACTATTTTGGAAATTCTTTCATTCAAACTGTAGTGTTAAAGTGAATGACTCTTGCCGTTACAGAGCAAAATGTTCCCATGACAGCGTCACACCCAAAGGTAATCGGATCATGGAAAGCTCACAGTTGCTGGCGTCAATTTAAACAAAGAACCCGTTACTGTGTTTCACCAACGTAACATGATAGGTTTTGTCTGCCCTCGGATGCTAGTTCAAATACCATGACCAAGTTGTATTTCTGAAAATGTCACAAGCGGTGTGGGGATAAGGGAAGTAAAGTGAAGAGGGTGGGGAACGCAACCGAATGAAGGGGCTGGGTTAGGATGAGTGACGGGGCGAGGCAGAAAGGCATGATAAGGGGTGGGGTGAGGGTAGAAGTGGTAGAAAGAGCAAGGGAGGGAAAAGGTGGTGTGTGGGTTACTATTTTTTCATATGCTGCCTGTGTTTGTGCTGAAGGAAATGCTGTTGTGATTTCTGACATTTTTCAGTTTGAAGCAAAATAATGTGTATGGTTGTAGATGTTGTGTGGAAGCGAGTAAAACTGCTCTTAATAATATGTATGCTAAACTCTGAAAACAGCTGTTATGTTTGAGTGATTCCGAGAGGTGTTGTGTGACAGGTTCTTTTTGTTTTGTTTTTTATTTGAATTATGTTAATTTCTCAGGAAGTCTGTTGAAAAAGATGATAACTAACAGTAGAATGTATTTTGGATACAACTGCTAAACATGAGTGTTAATTTTGTAACACTTTGCATGTTACAAGTTCTTGCAGTCGAACTGTGACCTGGTTCTTATTCTTGTGCATTTTAGGTGTTTTGTTTTCATTTGTGTGTCAAAAATTGGGGGATATCTGAAGTGTTGAAAGTGTGTGTGTATTCTGAAAGTTTGGTCTTATCTTCCAAACATACCAAATACGATGCCAGCAGCTGTTAAATACAGCACATGAAAAACTAACAAAATTGCTCTGTAAGCATGAAGTTTTGTGCAGCTGAGCAGTTGCAGAAAAGGCAAAAACATGTGCAACATACAAACTTAGGAAAAATAACCACATGCCTAATTCCATGTACATCAAAACCAGCCACTTAAGACTTTTTTGTTTTTGTTTTTCCATTAAAATGCAAAATTTTGGCTGTTGTCACGTAGGCTGCCATCCACTCGCCTATGTTATGTGTAATAGACTTAATTTTTGCAAAATTAAAAAAATGAGACCCGACTTTTTCACTGGTCACTAATTTTTTGTTGAAATCTGCGAAACACAAGGCTGATGATTTTGGGGACATGTTCAAAGGAAAAAAGCAGTGGAAAAAAATGTGATGAAATATGTATGACTCTTTTTCATTGTTTAAATCGGCCATAATGAATTAACTTTTTACTCCTCAGATCCACATCTGTTTCACAAACACATATGTGCACACACATTTAACCTTGAGCCACAGATGTTGGAATTGTACTTTAGCAGGAAAAAAAAAATCCATTGAAAATGTCTTGCTCATTTTGTCATGTTTAGAAACTTGTAATAGTATTGGTTACAGTTTTAATGTATCTGGATGGACCTGTATGGACTGGTTTCATACAAATTTACATCTGGGTTTGCATCACTGTGTTGCCGAGCTTCAGAGTTTTTTCAGTCACCAAGGGACACAAGTCCTTTGGCAGCTTAAAGTGAGGGGACAGAAAGAAAGGACATAGTACACACTAAAGTCAGTTCCTCTGAATTCTCATGTAGTTTTAACCATTAACAGCAAGCACCTTGACTTAGCTCCGATGGTACCTTTCACCTTGGAGGCACTCGGAGTGTAGAGACTGATGAAAGTGTGTGATGGCCAGTGGTATGTGTGTATTTGAGTGTAGTGGCATGTGTATGTGTGAGTGTGGTGGCCAGTGGTGTGTGTATGTGCGTGTATTTGCCATTGCTGTGTAATTGTATGTATGTAGTGTGTCCTTCCATGACCTGTGAGTGTGTTTCTGTGTGTCTGAGTTTGTGTTGTCGCTCTGCATCTGTTGATTGTTTTCCCTAAATGTTAAATGGGGTGTCACAGTGTGTTCCAGTGTTTGTCATTGTGTGTGTGCTGCTGTTGGTTTTGTTCTGTTATCACAATGTGTTATTTGTCATTGAGTATGTGTGTTTGTGCGAGAGAATGAATGAAGAATTATTTTCAACTGTAGGCCTATTGAAAACGTGTAGTTTGGGGTTGGCAGAAAAAAAACCATGTTAAGCTCTTTTGCTTGTTTTGTGATTCTGTTTGTTTCCGCTCCACCTTCAGTGGCATTTTTTGTCTATGGATTGCATGGTGCAGTGAATAAATGGACCCAACATTTGCAATAAAGCAGAGGGATGCTATTCTATTTTTCCTTGAGTTGTGTGAAAACAAGTCTTGTCTTCTATTTCGATTCAAAATCGATTGAGAGCTAAACATTCACATCTTGGAAATCTGCTTTGGTGGTGTAGGCAGGCATGATTTGTCAACTTTTGTTATTCACACGATTGAGAGAGAGAGCTGTGGACCAACTCCCACCTCAGCACTGCAACAACAGGTGTGTGACAGCTTGGTGCATGAGTGTGAAATGAGAAGTGCTATTTCAAAATTTCATGCGAAAATATCTTTGGCACGCTTACAATCTGAAGCCTTGGTGTTGAGAAATGCCAATACCGTAGCTGTGCCTGCAGTCAGATCACACTGAAAGGAAGTAAGTTTCATTTCTGAGGCAGTTGGTTTGGTTTGTAATGCAGTTGATTGTACAAATTTTCAGTTTCTCCGACAGACAAGCCCTTTTTTTTTTTTTTTTTTTTTTTGGGTTGCATACATTGTTGTTCAAAGACATAGTGCAAGTTTCAGAACTTGATATGTATATATATATATATATATAATATATGTATGTGTGTGTGTTGCCAGATTTTAGTTGGTTGGTATTCCCACTAACTGGTAAAAATATCCTATCTAAACACAAAATGGAGGGGCTAAACTCGGTGGTCTCATCAGTAGTTCAGGGGAAGAGTACCACAGTCCATAAAGTAATGTAGCTGTCATGTCTCACAGGCAGTTACATCCTAGGTTAGAGCTCATTTGGCAGCACATACTTCTCAGTTCCTTCACTGATCCTTGCCCCACATAGCTACCAGCTTCCCTCCTCCACTTCTTGTACCCCCATCCCCTCCTCACCTCGTGGCATTTTACTGGTGGGGAAATATTAAATGGTACATTAGTTCTTAAGAATAGGAATCTGTAAAACTTCCTTGTTAGGAAACTCTTTTTTTCTTGTCGCTTTTGTTGTACAAAATAATGTGCATGTTCCAAGAAAAAAATGGATCCGGGAAAAGAATATGACATCTTTTAGACAAGTTCAGTTAGGTTTGGAGATAAATCGGTGCACCCTTTTGTGTTCAAGAATGTGTAGGATTGATTGTCTGTCTGTATAGCTAATATGTGCCTTGATTTTGAAGATATTTTAATGCATTTATGATTATGAAATTTTGGCATTTTATCTGCCCTTCTCGTATCTACCTTTTGCCAGTAAATGGTTCTGTCACATTTCCATTTCTCAATATTTTTCTCTCCCCCCCCCCCCCCCCCCACACACACACACACACACACACACGCACCCACCCTCCCCTCTTTTTTTTTTTTTTAATCGCTTTCCACAGAACAAAAAAAAAACCCATTAATTTTTATTAAATAATCCTCTTCATTGCTTGATGCTATGTATGGTGTTCATTTCGTAAAATGATTCTTGCCTTCTTACTGGAAAGGCGTTGAGAAAGTATTTGTTTCATTCTGACTGCTCATGTCTTGAAATTACTAAGTGGATCAGTTAACAGCAAACTTATCACACAAGTGTAAGAAAAGTGATTAGTGATGGGAAGTAGTGTTCTCCTCTGATTTCTCTTTTTTGTTGTTGTATGTTTGTTGTTCTGTCTCCACCATTTCAAACCAGAAGACATACAAGCAACAGATCTAGACTGTTTCAACAGAATCAAGGCTGTTTGCAGAGCTAGATAAGCCTATGCAACAACAATACCAGCATGACTTGAAAAATGCATAGGAATGTTGAAAACACATTGAGACCCAGAAGATGGTCCTTGATTGGTTTTAGATGTTTTTGTTTCCTTACACCAAAACGCGTTGACTGAAATGTGCATGAGGGAAAATGTGAGCGTGCATGATTTTCATAATATTGAGATGACAGAACATTAAAGGCATTTGAAATTCAGGAAGAATTTATCTCTGTGTATGTTTGTGCAGGTATGCTTTTTGGGTTCCATTGACCACTTCATGCCCATTTTTTTGTTCATAAATCTTTAGTCCATTGATAAATTTGGGCTGCTTGTAACTTTCTTTTTACAAGCGTCAGCTGAAACAATCAACTGACCAGTATATGCCCTTCTTTGACTCATAAATTTGAAGTTTTGATTGTATTTAACTTTCTTTTACAAACATCAACTTACTTTGCACTCTACCATTCCATGCCTGTTGAATCGGCCATCCTCTCTTCCTGATTTGTTATACCTCTTTTCATCCTTAATTTGATCATTGCAACAAGTAAATGTTTATTCAGGCAACGATAATTCCACATCCCACCACTTCTCTAAGACAGGACTCCCAAACGAAGAACCAATGACCGTTGTGAGTTACTGGACTTTGCCCACTTTTTACTTGTTCACCATTTGGATTGCATAGCTGAATGATTTGGTTCCTATGTTCAAACAATTACATGGATATTTGCTTTAAATATAGTGATGTAGTGTGTTGTTTGCAAAAAAATGTGGACTTGTAACTGAAATGTATATAATGAATTCGTGTAGCAAGTGCTTGTACAGATCAAACGGGTTCACCTTGCAACTAGAGTCAGCAAGACAAATACCTCAATTTGTTATAAGTTGCTGGACAAATGCCTCAATTTGTTTTCTTTTCATTGGCCCATTTAAATGATAGTGTAACTGTAAATCTGTTTGTCTGGGACTTGAGTAAAAAGAATCTCTCACTTTAAGTTTTAAGCATCTGTCCCATTCCTGTCGAGTTATACTAAATAGAATAATAACCATATTTCTTTGAAAAAAACAAGTAGCAAAAAACAGCACTACAGCTGTTCTCCTCATTCCTAAGGGTCACAAAGAAGTTATTAGGTTTCCTCAACACCACAAGTATCAAGTTTAGTTGTTTTGTTTTAATGACAGACTGTACTAGTATTTGTAGGGACATTATTGTCATCTGCCAGGTTGTTGACTAATAGCTCCAATAGCAACATCCAAATTGTTGGGAATTGATGGCCAAGTCATTATTGCCAAAATGATAATGTTTAAGAATTTTTCAGTATGCTTAGATGGGCATGAGCAGTTACTCATGAGCAGCTTGATACACTGTCAAGAGGATGTTGGAATTTATTAATTAAATTTTGTGAACTGATAAGAAAATTATTCAGTTTCAGAAAAAAAAACAATGTTGGGTGCCACAAACAATTACATTTTCAGGAAGTTTTGATGCAGGTGGTTAGAAAAACATAATGTGTACATTAGAAAACATTTTGATTAGGCAAGAAATTCAACCATCAAGAGTAAAAGGACTGAAGACATTTGCACCTTGTTCTGTATTTCAGTTGCTGTTGTTTTTTTCTTTTCCAAATCATATTCAAAACATTTTCTTTCAAAATAAAAGTTATAAGTTTAAAAAAAAAATGTTCAGCCAAAAGAAGAAAAAAGTTCAACCATGACAGTGAAAAATCCATCTTTTTGCCTTCTCAAATCAATATAAAAGGACAACATGTTAAGAAGACAAAATATAGGTTTACAAAAATAGTAAAGTAATCACAAAGTTTTTTTTTCTTCTGAAAACAGTTCCAAAACATATACATTATAACCAATAAGTATGTATACACATATCAATATAACTACAAATACTAGTAGGTATGTCAACGATGTACATCCAGTTATGTTGCCCTCCTCCCCTCCCTTCCCCCCTGTCTGTCCGCTTCAAACCACCGACATTGCTGAATAGTGGCATTAAAAAAAAATAGACTCTTAAGAACTAAAGACATTCGCTCTTGATGAGTCCAGCATGCTAATGCATCATCATGCCATAAAGAAAAAAAAAGGCAAGACCACTCACAGAGAGGGAGAGAGAACATGCTTAATATGTTAATGGTAAAAATTGTTCATATCATTATCATCATCTCAGTGGTATCAGTTGCAGTGTCATCACAGAAGCACTCGTAGTCCTATAGTAGCTGCAGCAATAGCAGTAACAGTAGTAGTGGTAGTTATAAACCTAGTAGCTGTCATCATAGTAGAAGTAGTAACAATAATGGTAGTCAGCCTTATACTTGTCGCATTTTCAGTTGTAAATGTCCTATTAGTTATCACAGTGTCATCGTAGTATAGTCATTATTGTTGTAGTAGTAGTCACAGCTGATGTATGTTTTTTTCACACATTAAAGACAGTGTTTTTAATGTATATGAACACCAATGGCAAGGTGACTATCTGTGAACCTTGGCAAAGTCTTTGAAACCTGCCCTCATTTCGCTTCGCCATATGGTCACACACACACACACAAAAATGTGACTTTCTAGCAACAAAATTGGTGTGCCAGAATACTCAGGAGTCTCCCTGCCCAATGTGGAGACATTCTGATGAAAACTATGGATTTGTATACGGAGTAACAAAGATCAGAGAGATGTGTGCGAACACAGAGAACAAAAGTGCTCATATTATTTTAAAAATTGTCTAAACCCATTTCATTCCTATATACTTTCCTTGCCAACATTTCAGTGGTTGCGGTGAGCAGTTTGTCACGCAAGTGATTTTTCACCACTTAACCAAAATGAAATTTTCCCAATTCCACAATGTTTATGTACTTGAACATACATGATTTACATACATTATTCCCCAAGGAATGGTAACTCCGCTTTCCAGAGTGGAACCTAAGATTACAGCATTAGTAGTCAGAATATCAAGACCAGAGAACCTTTTATGCGTCAACAATTCTATTAATGTATACATTACAGCTCAGTCCACTTAGTTCAGACAAATTACTGGAAACCAGAGAAATAATGAAAAATAAGATCAAGAATTGTGTGAGCGCAGAAAAGATAATGAGGCAAATGCAAACTCATCTGACCTACTTTTCAACAGCTTATCTACAATGACATAAAAGGTTAACAAGAGGCTCGTACTTGGCATTCATAGGACAGTAAAATGAGAAAGAATCTATAAAAATTAAAAATGAACATTTTGGTACCCCCACACATATATGACTCATTGAACAATCAGTATTCATGATGGTAAATGCGTTCAACAAATAATACTAGCAAACAATATCACATAAAGCAAACGACTGTTCAGACCAGCAAGAATTCTTTTCATATTATTTAAACTGATATCGCAATTTGTTCAACAGCATTGTAGCTTGGCTTGATCTTAGCAGTCAGCTTCAGTCCTCTCGGCCAATGTCCAATCACAGAACCCAAAACTTCCACCATCTTGAAAGGAACCAATCAAAAATGGGAGAACAAAAATTGCCACCATGGCAAAAGACAATAAACATTATCATATTCAAACACTTGCAGTAAGCATCAAATTTCATCAGGAAGAGGATGTGGGCCGGAACAACTCAGTTGGTAGAGCGCCGGACTCGTGATCCTGGGGTTGCGGGTTCGAATTTCAGTACAGGGGAATTTTTCCCTTGGAGTTAACATTGGTTCTGACTCCATTCCCCAGACAGTCCTTCGAATGAGACTATAAACCGAGGTTCTGTGTGTGAACGCATGCACAAGATCTTGCACACACGTAAAATCCCATCACCAACTTTCGGAAGAGAAGGCCAGTTTGGCCGTTGGTATGGATGACACGTTACACATAGCATGCACCTTCCTCGAAGATGGAATATGGCTGCCTTAATGGAGGGATAAAAAAACAGTCATACACACAAAACTCCACTGCCTGTCTAGACAGGCAGTGTCCTGCAGGAGTATCAGCCTGCGTATGCAGAAAGAAAGAAAAAAATCAGGAAGAGGACTTGGGTCAAGGATGTGAAATTTACTCATGTGACTCCTCCCTCCATTCAACAGGATCTAAATGATTCAGATGCTGCCTTTCTCAAGTCTAGTGCAATTCTTTTATTATTGTGACTCATTGTCTTTCACCATTTTCCTCTTCTAACACAAACGTTGAACTTAAGGGGCAAAACAGTGCAACCTCCCAGCAAGGCTCCATTCCATATTTGACCTACAGGTTAGACAGTAACTCATTAATTAAAAAAACAACAAATATATATATATATAGTCAGGAATTGGAACAGTGGGGGGAAAGAAGCCTTTCATCATTTAGACTTCAGTCAAAAGCTTTGAACGCACGTGATGCTCTGTCCACAGCTAAGGTCCAGCGCGTGCAGGAATGTATGTCTGGGCCAAAGCAACAGCTAATCCTGATCCTTAAACTCCAACACTCTCCTGACTTTAAAGAAGTCAGGAAGCTTCCCTTGTGCCTTGTCCTCTGTTGGCCGTTTACCTGCACAAATAATCACAATCATGCGTCTAGTTCATATAGACAATCCCAGTCAGACTCTGTTCGTTTGGATGTGTTCCTAGATGTGTATGCATACTCGTGCATGCCCACACACACAAACATGCTCACTCAGAAGGTTTGGTGTGGTATAATATAACCTATCAGGAAGAACTTTGGGCGTTTACATAGTTGCAAATCATTGTTCGTGTTTGTGATGCAGACAAAAGTCAATGTATCTTCACATTTATGATACAGATGAAATTCAACGCATTTTCACAATCTGAAATGGCACATTATAACGCCGACTTATAATACCTGAAAAATGCTGCCTTAAGAGTGCTGAGACAATGGCAAATATGGGCGGCATTTCGCAGGTTTCTTTAAGGTGCACGAATGTGTTGATTTTGTTTCATGCCACGTACTGAAATGGAAAGCCTTGGTTTACGGGTAAGAGGACCTTGATAAGATTGGTACAGAGTGGCACGCTATGAAAGGGATTTGCTGATAGCTGGAAGCCACAAATTCAGTCTGGTGAAGTGGTTCTTTGTCTTTCTCTCAAGAAAACTTGGAGGATTCATGCCTTTTTTTTTTTTTTTTTACCACGTTTTCACCACGTCCTGCGTGACAGATCTACAGTGTGATTAGGAGATCTAAGCAACATTTACCAAAGATCCATCTATGGAAAGAGCGAGTCTCAAATGTATTGCATGTTTTCCTTCATGAGCTTATAGCATTCTCCACACTGGGTAAGAGCCCTTGAGGGCAGCAAAATCCCTCAGTATCATTGTGCTTTAATGGGACCAAACCCATAAACTGGACTTATCTGATCATCATGTTACCTTGTCTTTGACAACAGGTCAGTGACTGGGCTGATCGTAACTTCTTGCTTCCCTCCATTCTGACAAACTGGTACACCTACCTTTTTTACCTTTCTTGCCACTGGAGCTGAGTTTGTGTTGGGCGACAAGCTGTGGGTACTTGGCCTCTAACGGCTGGCAGGGCACTGCTACTACATAGGGATCTTCACCTTCCAGGTCCTTGGTTGGGGTCTTTTCAACATCCACTACAGGCGTAACAGTCCACTTGTCGAAGGCTGAAAATGAATTCATATGATAATTAGTTGTTTTGTTTCATTTCCTTTAATTCATGCACACGCATGCACACACACACACACACACAGACACACACACATGTAAACCTCTGTATTAAGACCAAAAGTTGAAAAAATGTCACTTTTTTGTAACCCATAACTTCAGTGGGCATTCAACTGATTACAAGAATCATGATAGTCTTCACAATCTAAAGAGAACACCCATAAAGAGCTGACTTTTAATAGATCTAAGGGAAGAAAAAATGTGAGAATCTCCAATGTGCAACCATTTTTTTAAATCGGTGGAAGAATTCCAATACCAGACTATATTAAAACAGTGTCATGCCACCACGTGTTATCAAACCTAGGAAATCTTCAGTGGGAGATGCATGGCTGATGGAAGAGAACTTTATTCAGGTGCTCTGTATTGGGATGTTTCATTGTATATTTTGAACAAAGTTTACATGCTGGTGTAAGGCCTTGAAGAAAAATGGCAAACTGCTGCTAAACACCAAGTACATATTACTATTAATAGAACATAAGCTCAGCAGTAAAGGGTGTGCATGGAAGCTTTGTAAAACATAACCCAGTTTCAGTTACTGATGATCAACAACCAATCATATCAAACCAATCAAAACAGCTGAAATGTTGAACAAGAAGGGAAGGAACATGGCTGCCAGGAAAGAAAACGCATGCACTGCTGAGTGACACACTCATGGCATGAACACTGGATAGATCCTATCTAAGGCACAACCCCTACCTTCCCCAGTCAACCCCCACCACCCATGACTCAGCGTTGACAAGTTCCTGGGGGACTTTTGGAAGGGGAATGTTCACTTGCAGCATAGTAGACAGCATCTTGGGTATGTTGGATCAGAGCAGGCACCACCACAGCCAGCCACTCAGCAGCAGTGCAGCGTCTGCTCTAGTGGACTGCCTCATGACGGCTTCACACTGATCGCCGCGTGCGGACTGTGGTGCTAGGGCTGCGACTGAATAAACCTGTGTTTGGGTGATGAGTGCCATGGAAGTAAGGTCACAGGGGGAGGCCACAAAACATCAGATGAGGGAAAAAAGGCATCAATCATCTCATGTCTCCCTCATCCCTTAGATAAAGATTTTTTCTCACCAGTAGTGGCCATTGTTTGGAATGAAGAGACGAGGGGAGCAGCAGAGACAGTGCACAATGAAACAGCATAACAACGTGTTGCACATTTTGCTTTTAACTGGTAACAAGGAACATGATGCACATCTGCAGGATCATTTTACATTTCATGATGTATTGGTCATGGAGCGCAATTAACAATACCACTTAAGAGTTGAAAATGCATTCACCAGCTTTTTCACATCATTTTTTTTTTTTTAATTCTCAAGCTGCTTGACACAACACAAAACACAGCAACTTCTCACCAAATCGCTTCCAGGATACGAGATAGCATGGTGTAGCCTTCCGTGTACAGGCCTTCAATATGCTGGTATACAGAGAAATCGCAAATGATGATAAAGTACTAGAACATGGCTCCAAGCTGAGGAAATACAGGCTAAAAACTGTAATGGCAAAAAATTGCCAGAACCTACTCCAATGTGTTAAGGAAAAAAATATGCACAAGAATTAATACTGTGCACTGGCCAGGTTAATACCCAACTGAAACCCTGGTCAAAACAAGAGGTTAGTTTCCAGATGCACAGTCGATGTGTCAGTATATCTGTACAGGAAGATAAGTATTTTGGACTTACACAACCATTTTGTCATTTGTATTTACTGGAAAATCAACCAGGATTTTCTTTCAAACCATAAGTAAACTTGTGCCAACCTTTTGAGCTGCCTTGCCAGCAAATGCCATTTCTCACGTAACTGACCTAAATGTATTCTGGCCTCCAATAACATATAACTTCCAGCCAGTTCTGAGTTATTGCGCCATAGATAGTCATTAATTCAAATTGCACACATGCCATTTTGGGGTCTTTATTTCAACTGCCATTCTATTTGTTCTGTTTAAAAGATCTTGTATTGGAATGAACAGAAATACATGGCTGGTTAAATCGGTAAGAAGCTCTGAGACTCCCACAAGCAAGAAAGATAATGTTGCTTATAGTCCAGCTGACCAAAAAGGACCATATCAGGGTGTCATCATGTTGAAGTCAGCTCTCAAGACATATTACAAGAAAATAAACAAACAACCCCCCCCCCCCCCCCCCCCCCCCCCCCCCCACACACACAACACACATTCACATAACTCATTATAAGACACCTTCTAAAACACACAGGAATTTCATTAAACTCTTTTTTCTGCAAAATCTTAGATCAGATAAAAAAAAATGTTGATCTCTTTCAGACATTCACAAATCACATCAGGTGGGGACATCTCTGAACAAGTTTTCCTGGAATCTGCTGTGAAGTGTTTGCGTGTGACATCATACACGTCCAATCATTCTAAAACATACATTTGCCAACATTTCAAAACATTCTAAGACTCCCAAACGGTTGACACCTATGCAGATGTAAGTGTTTGTGTATGTATTTTTGTATTAGTGTGTGCGTTTATGTAAGTGTGTGTAGGAGTCATGATATATGAATGCAGCATATAATAGTTGTTTATGTGGCAGAATATGGGCGACTGAATTCCAAAACAATTACAATGAACATTAAAAAGCAAACATCATCATTGAAAGTAAACACACCATGCACACAGAATCTCTATAAAAATTACAAAGACCATGATCAAAAGTATATAACATGATCAGAAGTAAACACATATTACGGATACAGAACCTTTCAGCTGTGGTGTCGGGCAGTTCTAGCGTGCCATACAGATCAGAAGTAAACACACATTACGGATACAGAACCTTTCAGCTGTGGTGTTGGGCAGTTGTAGCGTGCCATACAGATCAGAAGTAAACACACATTACGGATACAGAACCTCTCAGCTGTGGTGTCGAGCAGTTCTAGGGTGCCATACAGATCAGAAGTAAACACACATTACGGATACAGAACCTTTCAGCTGTGGTGTCGGGCAGTTGTAGCGTGCCATACAAATCAGAAGTAAACACACATTACGGATACAGAACCTTTCAGCTGTGGTGTCGGGCTGTTCTAGCGTGCCATACAGATCAGAAGTAAACACACACTACGGATACAGAACCTTTCAGCTGTGGTGTTGGGCAGTTCTAGCGTGCCATACAGATCAGAAGTAAACACACACTACGGATACAGAACCTTTCAGGTGTGGTGTCGAGCAGTTCTAGGGTGCCATACAGATGCACGTGGACCAGGACAGGAATCAGTTTCTTCATCAGGTCCTGAAGGCTCATGCCCATCTCCTCAGCAAGGTCGTCCCACTTGGGCATGGAGACAGTCACCTCCTTGATGCTGAATGTCTGTTGGTCATCAAGGAACTCCTCCACCAGCTGAATCAACAAAATTATTTCAGATCTAAACCTGTTCAGCAAGAACTTCATTCCCCTATCTTTCTCTACCTTCCACACCTTCTTGCTGCCTTCTCCAACTTTCCACTACCTTTTCCTATCTACTCCTACTTCTCACTACCTTTTCCTATCTACTCTTACTTCTCACTACCTTTTCCTATCTACTCCTACTTCTCACTACCTTTTCCTACTTCTCACTACCTTTTCCTATCTACTCCTACTTCTCACTACCTTTTCCTATCTACTCCTACTTCTCACTACCTTTTCCTATCTACTCCTACTTCTCACTACCTTTTCCTACTTCTCACTACCTTTTCCTATCTACTCCTACTTCTCACTACCTTTTCCTATCTACTCCTACTTCTCACTACCTTTTCCTATCTACTACTACTTCTCACTACCTTTTCCTATCTAATCCTACTTCTCACTACCTTTTCCTACTGTTTTTACTCCTTATCCTGTTGTTATCCCTACCTTGTCTTACTGTTTCTTTTCCTTTTTCCTACCATTTCCCTGACCTGTTCCTACTTTCTGCCACCTTTTCCTCTACCTTTCCGGTTTTCCTCTACCTTTGCCTACTGTTTTCACCTACCTTTTCCCACTATTTCCTCCATGTCTCCATACTGTTCCCATTACCCCTTTTCTACTATTTCCCTACTTTTTATGGCTTTCTCATACTTCTTCCCACTTCTTCTGTCTGTTTCAATTTCCCCTTCTTTTTCCTATTGTTTCCTATGCTGTTCCTACTGTTTCCCTGCATTTTTCTATTTTTCTCACCTAACACTTTGCCCTACATTTTTCCACTTTTCCCTATCATTTTTAACTTTTTCCTAGGTTCTCCTATCTGTCACCCACTTTAGCCACTCTTTCCTTATTTTCCTCAACCCAGTCATACATTTACCAAACCACTTTTCATACTATTCATGGCAGTCTAAGATGCAACTATCCGGATAAGACTGCTCCCACAGGACGGACATTAATTCTGGTGACAGCTGACAATACATAAGTTCACAGATGCGACTGCAGCAAACGTCATCTCTGACAGCCAGGTGACACTGTCACCACAGTAAATGCTGCAATGCCAATAAAAACAACCTGTCATGTTTGTATACGAAAGATGCCCATAGCTTATTTTTCAGTCAGTTCCCCTGATTTGATACCCTGATTGGGAGAACCAAACCTACAGACCCAATTATATCATTCTTGCTCTTTGCTGGTTCCACTATCCACCGATGATGTAGTGGAATCCAATAATTCATGTCTCCAAAAGACCCACAAACAAGTACTAACATGTTTTCCTCCTAGACATAGCAGATCAGCATATGCAGACAAAGACTGGGCAAAAGCATTGAGTAAATGGACTTTAAAAGTTAAATCATCATGAACTAGCTTCAGTGCCAAAGGATCATTTTATGGCAGAGGTTGCTGCTGAATCACATATGTGACACAAAGTCAAACATACGCAAAAACATACAAATACATGAGCACAGACAACTCCCACACATCATTCTCTTTCAGTGTCATACTTCAACATGGAATAATACCTCCTCTTGATGACAATGACTTCCAATGTTCATCTTTACCATTTCATAATCTACATCACTGGGAACAGTGATCTCCACACAGACATTTACCAAATGACTTCAGATGGAACATCTAATGCTCCATCTTAACATACATAGAAAAACAGCCCGACAACCAGTTCCTTGGATCTGCTAGCAGATGTTACTGTAGTTCCCTGGAGTTTTGGAACAAAAGAAAGAAGGCAAGAGAGTCTCAAAACTGTGGACTAAGCAAAGACTATTAATTCTCATGCCTCAATAAAAATTTGGCGGAAGGTTTTGATAAACCCCAACCTTGTTTCAATTAATTTCATATAGAGGGATGTTTGTCACAGCATTACATCAAACTACAATTAAGAACACTTGATCTTTGACATCAAACTTAGAAGCAAATTTTTCATGAGTGAACACTCACCGAACTAGAGTAATTGACCTTAATCCAATTAGTTAAATGGCTGCAATAATGTGGACAACAACAACATCAAGGCAGGGGGAAGGAGGCAGGAGCAGGAGGGGCCTATGTACTATCACAGGAGTCTGCTGGCTGGCTTCTTGTGCACAAAGCATCCTATGCTGTTGTGATGTCCATCCACTTCCCCAATCCCCAAACCCTCCCCTCAACCACCCCATCTCCCACTTCTCCCTCTGTCACTATATTCTGTACATGAGACATGGACTTGCCCAAGATATTCGTCCAGGTAAAAGCCAACAGTTTCATACCTGTCTCTCTCAGTAAGTTATGGGTTACCCCTTTCCCTCCCATTCCATCCATCTGATCATAAGCATAGTCTCTGACAATGTTGTGGACAGATAAGGACATAAGAAAGAGACAGAAATGGAGAGGACAGGGACGCAATGATGAGGGGTTATGGACCGATGACGCAAGGTTAAAATGCTAGAAATGTAATACAGATTTATACCAAGAATAACTTTTGGGATTTGAAAACTAAATATTTTGATACCTAATATGAATGTTGGATTAGTAGACTGCCAAAAGAATGAAGCACATATAAAAATCATTTACTACCTTGTTGAAATGTCTGCTTCATAAAGTGAAAGTTTTCACAACACACACCACAGTGTTTTGTTCAAACTTGAAAGTGGATCTCAGAGCGCTGCTTGTATCATTTTGTTTTTTTAGCAGCATGGCTTGGCTCAGAGTATTCCCAGGATGACATGAAACTGAGACTGTGTATAGTGCACACATTCCGAAATAAACAAACATTTAAAAAAAAAAACTGTCTGATGCTAATTTCTGTGATAAAACAATCTGTTTGATTAGAATAGCATGCTGAACAAAGGTCATGTTATGCATCTACGAATATAAAAATCTTCTGCACCAGAACCCAACTCACCTTCTTGTCAGGGAAGCTGTCTAGTTTGACTGCTTTCTTCCTGACATCTAACTCAACCATGTAGGGTTTGGCACGCTGGTGTACTTTGTGGTATTCACATGGACATGGTCGGCCACTGTCTGCGGAGCACTCCATCGTGCTTTCACACACAATGCAGCCATTCTTTCTGTGTTGCACCTTACTGCCTGCACCAACAATGCCGACACAACTAGAGTAATGATGATGATAGAAAAAAAAAAAGAATCAGTTCAGTAGTTTATTTAATGTCTTTTCATCGCCAGATAATATTAAACACTTGTTAAAAAAAAAAAAAAGAAAGAAAAAAGAAAAACCTTCACACTCAACTTATCTAGTACTTGCAAACCCACATCTGATATGCGCATATTTACGTAAGTGAAATACCCTAGTGGTACACAAAGTTGTGATCTTTACACAAATTTTGCAACCTGTGACTACAAAATAACCATGGCAATTTCAGTAACTTTATCAAAATTATTGTGAACTAATCCAAATTATGGAAACGTATATACATAACCCGAATTCTAGTAAAAAAATGGCTACTTTACCATTGTGCCCAAGGCACATTGTTAGAATAACTCATAAATTAAGGCTGAATACTTGGAACACTAAATATTCTCATGGCATTACTTGTGTCTGCAGAGAAAACCTTTCTGTGCGTCATCTTCTGTTTGAAAGCTCAATGTTGACCTCGATCTATCAGGAAAAAGGTATTCAGATGAAAAAAAAGAATGTTTAACATCAAAAATGGAAAAGTCAACATATACTAACTTCAGAAAATTTAGTCTTTTAACATTTTGATGGATGACACTAAGTTCTTTTATGCGAACCTCACCATAATGCAGCAAACAAATACAATACTGTTGAATAGATCAAAAAGCATGAAAAGACATGAAAGGAGACAATTTCTTAAGCATTAGTATACCTAGCATATTTCAATAAAACACCTCAAGTTGCATTCATGAGATTACACAATAAAAATACAGTAACCACAGAAATAGCTGTGTATGCCATATTGTGTCAAAATATTCTGGACCTTCAAAAACAGAGTGGAACTCATAACCTAATGCATTCACATGCAGTATTATCTGCAATCCCTTGAAACTCATCAGTGTCCACCCTGTTCAATTTCAAGTTTATGACAGCTGCATCTACAGTTAATCAAAGGGAACACAGGGACATCAGGGGGACTGTGAAATGCATTTTTCCATCCACACACATTTCCCACCTGTGTGCTGACATTGTGAACAGTGTGTTGACTTGCTCACTCTTTGCACCTCTTCTGTGATGGAATTCAAATCCATATTGTCTCGCCAACCACAAACCCTGGAAACACAAATCAATTAAGAAAACATACTCTTCCTCACCTTTTTTGTAAACCGACATCTTGAGCATTGGTCACATTCTTGACTTCAAAATAGCAAAAACAATAGCCATTCGAGCGCTTGAACAAAATGCAATGGTCTATTTCTAATCACTTTTGTTTTCAACAAGGAACAAAATAACGCACAGCCAGTGAAATGCCTTGGGAAATCCAATTACAGATCTAATACGCAGATGCACAAAGCCCGATGAGTTGAAAAATAACCATGTTAAATGAACATAATTACCTCTGCAGAACGTCTGAAGAGTACTTTTTAACAGCCGTAACAAGTTCCACGACCTTCTTTGGTCCAATGCCTTTCACTCCATCCCCATAATCACACCCACTCAGCAGCGCCACCACGACCAGATCCCTTCGACCGAGGTGCAGCTTCTCCTCAATGCTGGAAAGTGTGTGTTTCTCAACTGTCTGAAATAATGGAAGCAAAACGATGTGATGTGCTCTGGGTTTTGTTTGCCCTGTAAAAGTTTTCTACTTCTGACAGTCATTTGAGAAAAGTTCACAGCATTAACTACCGTCATATCTTAAAAGGAAAACATCACACGCGTGCACACACACACACACACACACACACACACACACACACACACACACACACACACACACACAAACACGCTTCTTTGATTTTGTACTTTCACAGTCAAATTAGAACGTATAATTATGGAACATGTAAGTTTGTTATACACTAACATCATCTGGTTTTATTTGCTAAATCCACCATAAAATGATGCATTGTTACTCCTGTCCCTAGCAAAATGTCATCTGTGTTTACTCTTCTCCATTGAAGAAACTGAATCAATAGATCTGATCTAGTCATAGTGTAATAACTGTTGGAATATTTGCATAAAGTCATTTATCTTTTATCAGTTTAAAATGTATATATAAAAAAGTAAGAAAGTAATTGCAGCTAAACAGTTATTCTATCATTTTTGCAATGTCATAAATACTGCTCAAAATGTTTATTAAAGATTTATCTTGCAGTGCTATTTATGGCCTTTTTTCAATGCCTGTCCTTAAAGGGACAACTGAAAAAGTCTTATCTTCAGCTTTTTTTTTTCAACAACACATCTAAGTAAATGTACAGCACCCAGAACTTTTGCAAGCTTGAAGGACAAACTTATTATTCACAGTAAGGTAGTTGCAGAAAAGTCTCTACACACACAAAAAAATACCTCTTTCTTCGCATCAAGGTTTCTGTACACAGTAGTGGCTCCGTACAGGAAGGAGTCGCTGTCATCAGAGAGGCATGCGTCGACAATCTATACAAAGGATGAAAAGGAAACACTGAAAGGCTCAACCAGCTGGAACAATTACCTCTTCTATCCAGTTAAAGAATAAGAAATACATATCTATACATGCACACACCCTCACAGTCATACACATACACACCCATCTAATACACACACATACCAAGATGTGCGCGTATGCATGTGTGTGTATGTTTGAGAGAGAGAGAGAGAGAGAGAGAGAGAGAAAGTGTGTGTGTGTGTGTGTGTGTGTGTGTGTGTGTGTGTGTGTGTGTGTGTGTGTGTTTGTGTGCACGCATGTGTGAGTGTGCGCACATGCGTGTGTGTGTGTGAGTGTGTGTGTGTGTGGGTGTGTGTATGCGTATGTGTATGCATATGCAAGTGTTTGTGTGTGAGTTTCTGCGTGTTTGTGCGTGTATGTTTCATGTAGACAAGCATGTACACAAACAATCTTTTCAACCTTGTCAATATGCAATTCCATTGCTCTCATACACAGAAATCTGTTTTGTTTTGTCAGCATACAAACTGTACACATCTCAGACAAAATTGTCCACATACCCCTTGGTGATTGAGAAGAGCGCATGCCTTTTCCGCCTCTCCTGAGCTCTTGATAACTTGCAGACCTAGGGATTCCAGCATCCTTTGGCACTGATGACACAAAACAGGACTGTTCACATCTCCAAGTTCCCCTCCTCTTAAACCAGAATGTTTCTCTATAAGCATACTTCTCACTTGGCAAATGGATCAATCACATAAAATTAACAAAACAAAACAAAAAACCCATACAAAAAAAAAAGTAAAACCAAAACAAAAACCTATCAATTTTTTTTATCAGCAATTTCATAAATCACATAACTAGTTCCACATATGAAACAAGTTCTTCTTTTTCTTAAAAAAAAAAAAAATGATCAGTGACTTTTTTTCTGTAACAAGTAATTCCCCGCACCGAGTAAAAACTTCACAAATGTCACTGCGGTGGAACACGCCTCTACCTTTTACAGCAAAACCAAGATGCTTCTCACAGAGAAGATCCAAGAAAAAAACCCCTGGAAAAACGGAAATGGGAGTTACAGCCAAAAGACCGCATCAAGGTACTAACTTCTTCTTAGGACAAGTCTAACGACTATCTTCTATCTACTCTAAGGAATGAACAGTGTGAACTGAACCACTAGCTCCAGAGACTGGCAAGGGGATTACAGAATCAGAACACTGATCGTAGACTGGTGGAATAAACCCTGGAATACATCCTGCAAGTCTGCCTACAGCACGAAGCCGTTCATCTGTCCTTTTGGCCATCCAATGCTGTTGGGGATATTACACTCTGGAGACCAGACAACAAACCACAGAGATTGGTGTAGCCAAGAGAGCATAGCACAAGAGGAGAAGAACTGCAATGGAAATTCTGACTACCTAAAGCTCATTCTTGTTCAGCTGATCTCCTGAAAAAAAATCTTGGAGTTTTTTTAAAAACTGTAAGCTTGGAACAAAAATAGAACTACAAAAAATTACATTAGAAAGCAAAAACAGAAGAAAAGTCAAACATACAAAAATCAAACATGTAAAGAACTGAACCAACAATAACTAAACAAAATTGAAAACACTTGCAAAAATACTGAACACATGATACGTACTGGAAATGTTAGAGAAGAAGGGCCCTCCATACCCCCTTTTCTCTGCTCCCCCTCCCCTTACCCCCTTTGCCACCTGTTTACTGCTCTCCCTTGTTAACCTGTAATATGAACACAAAGGTTGGGTTTTATGGTTGTTGTTTGTTTGTTTGTTTGTTTGTGTGCAGGCACAGAGAATAAAACATTTCCTCCACCAAGGAGGTAATGCCTTCACCTGTGTTTGTTGATTTGTTTGTTCACTGGTCTTTCAGCAAGATGATGCAAAACCTACCAATCTGATCGAGACAAATCTCTGTGGAAACATCCAACATGGCTGAAGGACATACCTGTTCAATTTTGGAGCAGAACTATGGTGACAGTCCAGATCAAAATGTGGGGATGGGGGGGGAGGGAGAGGGGGGACTCGAGATCAGTCGGAGAGATTATGCAAAAACTACTACACCCATTGTGATGAAATTGCTGGGAAAAGGGAATGTGTTCCAAGGATGAACCCTTCAAGTATCTGACATGGATCTGTGATGTGAATATGATCTGCAGGGTGGAGTCAGAATTTGTCTGCCCTTGGCCGAAGTCTAGGCTCTCCAGGCTGTCCTTCTCTGGTTTGGGGTTATTTGTTTGTTTGTTTTTATGGTATGATGTTTTGGTGTATCAACTTTACAAACCAAATTAACTTTACACAGTTGAAATGGGGGTGGAAAAAAGGTAGACAGAATAAGAGGGAGACCAGGAAATTGAGTCAGTACTATCTTCCATCACATGCACGTGTTGGAGGCCTGTGTGTGTATCAGTGCATTGGTGTCTGCAGTGCATTGGTGTCTTCAGGGGTGACTTGCACACATACAGAATTTAGTACTGACTGAACACCAACCATGCCGTTGCTACGCTGGAGACCGGAGCGATCATTTGCAGTCATCTTTGAGGAGGCGAACGCTCTCTCACTTCGATCTCGCATGGTCTGTGATTTTACTTCAGGTGCCAGGCGCCCATCCATCACAAAGACAGGTCTAATGCCGTGCTTCATCAGACACAACGCTCGAGAAAACACTGTCCTGAAGAAACAAAAACCATGTGTGCAACCATGAGCAAAGTAAGTGGAGCCTCTCATCAAGTCCCTAAACAGGAAGGACTCTTAACTGGTAGGTAAATGTAGTATAGAACAAAAAATGTCCCAGGGAAAACAAAGCCTTTAACAGAAGGAATCCGAACGGGAATGGCTATTATAATTTATCAGGAACTTTCAGTTTCATAGTCTTCTTATGATGAGGAACAATCCTCCTTGTACTCTGATGGACTCAATCAAAATATTGACAGATAACACTAGTTCACCCATCTTAACATTGTGCTATTTGATCCGAGAGACTACTAGGCAAGAGGCTAGATGTTTTGATAGTGGGGGGCATTTCATAGCACACTCTAACACACTGCAGGGCAAGACACTGGGTAAAAACTGCCAAAGTATCATGCAGGTCTCTTACATGTCAGAGAAAATGGCTCACAACTGTAACGTGTTTTGAGAGGGGCACGAAAAGTAGTAATGTCTTCTAACTGGGCCAAGAAATGATCAGAAAGTGGACCCTCGAACAGTCAACAGCAGTAGCCACAGTGTGAAAAAGAATCTGTCTAGCACCCGTTTCTTTGTTCCGCTCACTGCTCGCTTCTCTCACCACCAAATTCTTGCGCATACAAAACCCCTGTGGAAGATCCCTCCAGCATTACCTGATCATGGTGGGGTCCGCGCTGAGGCCTGCTTTTCCAAAGGCGGCTGTGCGCGCATGGAGGATCCACCCACTGAGGTCCACAGCCCAGGATTGTCCATGACACTGGGACAGTAATGTTTCCTGTCCTTCCCCCACCTCCTCCAGCAACTGCCAGAGTTTGGTCACACCCATCACAGCATCAGTGGTCTGGAATCCATGCAGATCAACAAGATCATCACAATTTTTTTGCTGAGCTTAATTTCAAAATCAAAAAAAGAAAGAAAAAGAAGGGAGGGGGGATGGGGGTGCAAGAACAAAATAACTGACTATTCACAAATGGAAACAGAGTAAAGTGAAACAATATACCATATTTACCCATTTCTTTTTCAATTACAGAAGGCATGGGTTTCTGTGTAAATGGCTATGGTTTCATTACTCACATTCTCTCAAAGAAACCAATGCAGGCATAATGTGCTCCCCCTACTCCCAACCCTACACACACCTCACTGCCCAAATATACTAAACAATCAAAGAAATGCATGAGAGAGTATGTATTATGCACATAAACAGAGTACCAACAACTACAGACACCAAGGTGACTCTAGGCTTTAATTTTCATACTGGTTATTTTGGTAATGTATGTGTTGTTAGGAAGCTGCATTCTGTGCTTTCGGCTCCAGCTCTTATGGATCCTATTTTCAATTTACTTCAACAAGTACCAAAACAGCTGTTAAAATATTGTTTTCACCTTCTGTCAAATGTGATCAGAAGAAACAATAAACTGCTGACAGTGGTTGAGGATAGTCAGTTCAGTGTGACTGTGGATGATTTAGCCATCCCTTCTTCTCTCTTAAATCCGTGGATTGTCACTGGGGCACTACAATGAAGAAAAGTCACCAAGTTCCTCCAGTTCTGTCGGTTGTATGCTAAAGCTTGGGTCTCAGCAGTGTTTTCTTTGTCCATTCTGCAACGTTGTCAGTCAGTGACTTTTTTTCTGTTTTCCCCTCTGTCTCCTTCCTTCATCAATTCCTTGGAGGACCGTTTTAACAAGACCAGTGGATCTTTTCACGTGGCCATAACAAGGTAGTTTTCTTTTCTCAACTGATGTCAGTAGATCTTCATAGGGTCTGACGTGCTGCTTGATGGTTTGATGCTTTTGTTCATTGGTGAGATGATCAGGCTCTCTGATGTTCAATACCTTGAGGTGACATTTCATTTCCATGACTTGGGCTCTTCCTTCCAGATCCGCTTTGTGGGTCCATGTCTAGCATTCGTACCGGCAGATTGAATACACCAGTGTACACAGAAGCCTGATCTCATGGTTCATGGAGATGTTACCGTCCCTCCACACAGAAACCAGAAGTACAGGGAAGAGTGTTGGAACACAGCTGATGTGGACTGCTCTAGCAGTTTGGGCTCTCAGGCTGAGGTCACTAGCATCAATCTGAGCTTGAAAGTATGCCCCTTGAGTAATATTGGTGAGCCACCTGGAAATGGTGAGCAGAGGTTCACATTTACTGCCCCCCCCCCCCCCCCCCACACACACACACACACCTCCACTTCCTCCTTTTTTTCTTCCTGATCAAGAACTTTTGTCTGAGCCTTAATCCTGAGGGAAGATAAGGGTGTGCCCAGCTCCTGGTGCTTGGCAGTAAACACAGGGTGACTGACCCATCCTAGAGGAGGGCAATGTCCCTACGGTCACAGCTGAGACAGTGTGTCCCTGTCACACCATGTTTAGGTGAAAGTGGTCTGTAGGACTGGAGTTCAAAGGAATGATGGAAAGCAGCTCATATGGTGGTTTCTGGAACAAGTCTAAGATGTAGAAAAGATCCCAGAATGGAATCTGCCTAGAGTATGGGTATCCATGACAGCAAGTCCGCAGAGATTTCCCAGAGGAGGAAGTAGTCTTGGAAGGAGAGACGTCCTACTAGGCTATGGTGGTGCAGATGACTGATCTGTTACCTCCAAATAGCTGTTCAACAGTTCCTATGCTGCACAAGAAAACAACTCCTGTAAGTGGATAGTAGAAGGATGTGTGGGTTGAATACCGTTCTCCACACACCAAACCAACCACTTGTGTCAGCTGTTTACATAGAAAGACTTGAATCCTGAGCAACAGGAAATGGTTGCTAGGAATGGCAAATTCATCCGGGCACCCTCAAGAGCAAAGAGCTCCTGGACAGACTGGCCGGGGCTGGACGGTCAGTCACAACAGGTCCTACACAAAGGCAAAGCATAGAAGTAAAGGGGCAGACAAATGACATGGTAGATACTGGACCAAGACTGCTGTAGAAGGTCCCTTCAGGGCATTAATGGCAGTTGAGACACACGGGTCAGAGAGGCAAAGCTGGGAATCAGGACTGGACTGGCTGGGATCTAGGAGCAATGAGGATGAGATGGTATCTCTCCAGCTGGGCCTATGAACTCAGGGAGGAAGGGGGTGAAGTTGGGGAGAGTTGAAAACACTTTTAAGTGACAACTTCCATCCACACCAGGGACAAGGCATAAGTCATCCACACTTACAGATCTAAGACAGGAGACACGCAGATTGGGAGATGTTTTTGAAGGGATTTGTGCTGTGAAGAGGTTGATCACGTGTGAGAATCAGTGATCCCAAACTCTCAATTTACAGTCCTCACTTCACCCTCTTCCTCCAACCTCACCCCTTTTCTGTCAGGAGGACAGCAAAATATCTGCTCAGTGTTGGGAAGAATGCTGCATTCCTGCTATATGTCTGGCTGTGAAAGTTATCCTGACCAAGTGGCAGCAATGGAGGAGAGTTTCCAGTCGAATGGAGAAGTTGACAAAGTGCTTCTCCCCCTCTTCCATTCCCCATCTTTGTTCACGCACCAAGCCACCATAACAATGTCCGTGAAAAGGCCTCTATTTGGGTTGCTCCTGGAGGCAGAGGAGTGAGTGTTGGATTGCTTTCTAATATGTTGATCTAGCTGTAGGCTCTGTCAAAGATCCCTATCCCTGAGCAATGTACGAGTCCCTTGTGTGCACCCCTGCCTGTATTCAAGGTGACTATGCGCAGGGATGTCTGCTGGGTTGGGAGAGTGATTGGGACATTCGTCAACTATGGCAATGTGGGGATCCTGCTGGGTTGGGAGAGAGATTGGGACATTTGTCAACTATGGCAATGTATAACCAACTGGTCCGTAGCTAAGTGTAACCATGGTCCCTTAGATAAAATGCAGGCATCTCACAAACAAAGATAATTTACTTCTTATAATTTTGTTCAGAAAACCTCTATTTCTTGATAAAATGTTAAAATACCATACGGGTCGTCATATGGATCAGTGGAACCACCCATCAGATGGTCTAGTTTGAGGATCGTCTTGTCTTGCGAGCTGCTCATGCAGTTTACTGGCCCATTACTTCTGGAATAGTTTCAGCTGTTTGTTTTTTAAACTCATGTTGTAAAATTTGTCTCTACCTATGAAAATAATAAAGTTTAATAAACAGATGTTGTTGGTTTGTTTTTTAACCAGTACCACTAATAACTTAATTGAGATGCTCTACTCCTACGTCCTAGAATTGAAAAAAAAAAAAAAAGCACAAAATTCTAACACTTTCCAAAATATCCTAGACAGAGAACATATTTTCAAACCGCAATTTTATCACTGATGAGTAATCATACATTATCACGTGTGTGCATGCAGTGCACTCACAACGTTAAGTCAAACAACGAACCGCATAACGGTAAAAGGGCCTATCCTAGCAGCTCATTACCAGCTCCCATCTACTTGGCCTGGAAATTGTTGAGTTTTATGTCCCCATAGCGAAAGCTTTTAGGGCCATGTCTTTCATTCATGGTAGTGTTTGAAATCTACTTGGCCTGCTGCAGCCAGGTTATTTACCTGCGCCGCTTTTTCATGGCATCATGGGCACTTCTGCTTTGCACCGCATAAATTATAGATCTACACGTGATTCGGTTTACTAACAACGCGATGTGTTTGCACTAACCAATACAAATAATAACAGATAGAGATCATACCTTCAGAAATATGTGCTGGACTTATATGAAAGAAATGTTGGATGGTACATCCTGCTAGCCCTCTTGCGTCAATTCTAAAAAAATAAATTAAGAAAAGAAAAAAAAAGATTCCTGAAACTGAAACCGAAACTCCATAGCTCCCTAATCCCAGATGTTCATCAACATCCGGTCGCATAGATAATTTAACTGTTTCGTTTCACAAATTCAAATTAGTCCAAAACGCATTACAATCTATTCCACTTGAAGCTGCACGGAGCATCTGTAAAATCAGCCCTCTGGAAAACAAATTCATCGCACAGTTCATCCTTTGAGGCATATTACGCCTGAATTTGAGGCATGTCCAGTGTGGCCTGGTAGGGTGTGCAAGCACAGTATGGCTCAGTGCTTTTCAGTTGTCTGCTTTACGTCACTCCCAATAAAACCCTTGTGCCCCAAGAACAGAGTAAAGATGTGTTTGGAGTATTTATGACTCTAACGTTGTATGTCAAACCTCCGTACCAGCCGACTCATCAGCTAAAGTGGTTATCGCTACCAGGCCTTCGCTGACAACAGAGGATTAATAAGGGCGTCAAAACCAAGAAGGGCAAGGAGATTATATTATTTGGTACGGATGAGAAAACAAAAACCGATGATATGCTTGACCTAATAATTTTAATGGGAAAATATTTCATGTATAAATGTAGAATTAACAAAGCAAAGCCTAATCTAAACATGTTTTTGAAGGAGCTGAACTATCGATATAAAATGGAAAAATATATGTACTTGATGAAGACGAAGCAGGCTACCTACCAAACAAAATGGTTACCATACATTAAGCTGCTAGAGGGTTAATTATTATGATATGTAATATATGTATGTGTACCTAAGTGTGTGCGTGTATGTGTGTGTGTGTGGGTGGGTGGGTAGATAGGTGGGTGTGCGTGTGTGCGTGTATGTGCATGCGCGCTCTCGCACGCACGCAGACACGCACATTCATATATATGTTTAACGTTGTCCATGACCTTGGAGCCTCCATGAAACAATGGGAAACAAAGTTTATCTGTATAGTGTACTTTCTCCGAATGCCATGAGTCGATGGAGTTGCAGTGGTTTATGTCATGCGTTTTATAACCTTATATCATATATCATGTTTGTGTACATCATCAATGCCATCCATATTGGAATTCATTAAAAAAAAAAAAAAAAAGAAGGGCAAGGAAAAAATTAGCTTTAAGAGTATCGGGGCAGATTGAACTGCGCGCGGGCGCGCGCGCGCGCCACACACACACACACACACACACACACACACACACACACACACACACACACACACTGACTGACTGACTGAAACTATTTACTGTCAGATTAACATATTGTTGTACTGGCATTTAAAAACATAATAAATTAATGAAAAACCAAAATACTGCAAGTAACATCTGAATGATATAAAAATCATAAAGGAAACTCAACAGGGAAACATTTAACATTTAGAAGTAAAATAACAAAATCAGAAATTGTAATTATAAAACAAATTACATCTTAGCTGTACTGAAAATTAAAATTCTCTCTCTCTCTCTCTCTCTCTCTCTCTCTCTCTCTCTCTCTCTCTCTCTCTCTCTTACACACACAGACCACCACCACCCAAAACACACACACGCACGCACGCACGCACGCACGCACGCACACACACACACACACACACACACACACACACACACACACACACACACACATACACACACACACACACACACACACACACACAAAGACACACACTTCCCCGTCCCCGTACTCACACGTATGCGTGCACGCACACATATGCACTCACAGGCAAACATTAAAAAAAAAAAAAAACAAATCTCTCCCTTTCTCTCTCTCTCCCTCCCTCTCGCTAGAATCCAAGGAAATCATTTTACTTGGAGACTTTAACATAGACCTTCTAAAAGTGCAAAACCAATGGACGCAAGCATTCAATCTATTTAATCTACATCAACTCATCGAATCTCCAACGAGAGTCACACCAAATTCGAAGACACTTATTGACCATGTCTATGTTTCAGATAACACTAACATAGCCGAAGCCTGCGTCCCTGTTCTAAACTGTAGTGACCATTACCCAATTTGTGTCACATGGTCCAAAAAAGGAGTAAAAATTCCCAAAACGGGACACAAGACAATAACCTACAGTTGCTTTACAAACTTTAACAACCAAAACTTTCTGCATGACTTGCTTAACTCAAATCTCTCTTCAGTTTTCGACATAACTGATCCAGATCTTGCTGTTGAATTTTGGATCAAAACATTTACAGAAATATATGATAAACACGCCCCTCTAAAAACGATTAGAGTACGGCATGATCCTAAACCGGCATGGTACACTAAAGAGCTACAGGAAGCAGGTTACCTTAGAGATCTGCTTAAACAACATGGCTATGAAGAGGAATCTAGAAAACTGAGAAATGCAATAAATTCACAGAAGCGCAGAGAAAAAACGAAATATTATCGAGAACTAATATCATCCAACCAGAACCCCAAATTGGTATGGAGAGCTATTAACGAGCTTACAAACAATCAATCTTCTTCAAAATCAACTGTAATTAAAGATATCTCTGTCGAACAGCTAAACACACACTTTTGCACTATAGCTAATAAAATTGTCACGACAGATTCTTCCAAATCAAACGATCTTCAAAAACTGAAACAATATTGTCAAGATAAAAACATCACGTCTGAACTTCATATTCCACCAATAACAGTCTTTGAAGTTTATCACTACCTAACGCACCTAAAACAGTCAGGTACCTGCGGGGTAGATGGCCTAGACGGAAAAATCATCAAACTATCAGCTCCAGCAATTACAGATACATTAACATACGTCTTCAATTTATGTATAGACAAAAATCATTTTCCCGATAGTTTCAAAAAAGCAAAAGTCATTCCTATCCACAAGGCAGGTGACAAGTCAGACCCTGCAAACTATAGACCAATCTCAATCATTTCCTCTACTTTCAAACCTTTGGAAAAACACATGAACAAACACACATTACACCACCTTAATACATACCATTTGCTTCATCAAAGACAGTCCGGGTTTCGACACAACCATTCATGCCACACAGCCCTAATCAACTTAGTTGATGATCTGGCTAAATAGCATTAACAACAACAGATATTGTGGTGCCCTATTCATTGATTTCAAAAAAGCATTTGATGTGATAGACAATAACCTTCTTCTTAGAAAATTGAAATTGTATGGCTTATCCACAAGAACTCTTTCGCTTTTCCAATCATATCTCACAAATAGGCAACAATGTATGAAAATCAATACAACTTTCTCTTCGTTTCAAACACTCTCCTATGGCGTCCTACAAGGCTCTATCCTGGGTCCCTTACTGTTCACAATTTACATTAATGACCTACCTCTCCATATCACATCCACATGTGAACTCTTTGCTGATGATACAACAATACACACAAATCATTCTGATGTTACTGTTCTTGCGCAAATTTTACAAGAAAGTGCGAATGACCTCGTAAAATGGACTGAACTAAATCACATGTCGCTTCACCCTCAAAAAACTAAATCCATGCTTATCACAACCAGGCAAAAAAGACAAAATCTCACTATTAAGTTTCCTCTTGTACATCTTAAAGATGAACCTGTTGAACAGGTAACATACCTCAAAGTACTAGGAATAACAATTGATAACAACATTAGTTGGCAAGCTCACATAACCTCACTGTGCAAAAAAGTTTCACAGAAAGTTTATCAACTCTCCAAAATCAAACGCTTCCTCGACCTGCATTCACGCAAGCTCTTTTTCCAGTCTCATATTCAATCACACATAGACTATGGATCTACTCTATGGGACTCTGCTAGTGCTAACACCCTCAAACCATTACTAAGCCTACACAAGCGAGCACTCAAATTAGTCCTCCTAAAAACCAGTAGTCTTCTGGACTCAGACTATAAAAAGATTCAGGTTCTCCCCTTAAGTCTGAGATTAGAATACAACAAAGGGATCATAATGCACAGGATTGTGTCTGGGAAGGCACCCTCCACATTAGTTCACAGATTCTCAATTAATTCCTCAAGGACTCTACCCAAACTTCATGTCCCTGTTCCTAGAATTGACTTATTCAAATCCAGTTTAACATATTCAGGTTCCTGTCAATGGAACTCGCTCCCTGAATCAACCAAACAACACCAATGCATATCAACCTTCAAACACCATTATTTCAACCAACTTATATGCCAGTATTTGCATACTCCGCCATAAATCCACCACCAGCCACACCACCCTCTTTGCCTTGTGTATAAACCTGTCTATTTAGAAAGTGTTTTGTATTTGAAATGCATATGTTATGTGTTTAGTAAGTATGACTTATGTGAGTACGTGTTTGTATGAGTGTGCGTGCGTATGTGTGCGTGTGAGTGTGGTGTGTGTGTGTGTGTGTGTGTGTGTGTGTGTGTGTGTGTGTGTTGTGTGTGTGTGTGTGTGTGTGTGTGTGTGTGTGTGTGTGCTGGAATGACTTGATATATTATCTACATGTCATCCCCCTCCTACCCGTGGTGACTGGGTTATCATTATGCATCCACCCACTCCCTCCATTTGTGCCTTCTTTTCTTCTTTTTTCCCTGGTGTTTCAAAATCGATTGTCTTATATCTCCTTGGTGTTTTTTTTTAATTGTTAGATTGTTCCAAACATGCTGTTTCCCGCACCCACTCTCGCCTCTTTCTCCCTCTCTCCCTCTCTCTATCGCCCTTCCCTGCACTCCTTTCGCTCCTGCGTCTCTTTGTCTGTCTGTCCTGTCTGTCTGTCTGTCTGTCTCTCTCTCTCTCTCTCTCTCTCTCTCTCTCTCTCTCTCTCTCTCTCTCTCTCTCTCTCACACACACACAAGCGCCTTCAAGTACATGCTCTCCTTGTCCCATCTTCTTATCATGATTTTGCTCATATAATTTTACGATATGTATTGTTTCATTATTTTTAATCAGCTCCTTCCTGTCTTCTATTGCACATATTATTAATGTGTTTGTCTTTAACATGATCTTTCTATGAGTGGTTTCCTCTCTCTCTCTCTCTCTCTCTCTCTCTCTCTCTCTCTCTCTCTCTCTCTCTCTCTCTTTTTTTTTTTTTTGCTCCCCCCCCCCTCCCCCTCAAATTCCATCTCACTTTCCTAAATACCTTCTACGTATTTTCATGTCTTACGGAAAATGATCTCATGTTGTGCCTTGCTCTCTCTCTCTCTCTCTCTCTCTCTCTCTCTCTCTCTCTCTCTCTCTCTCTCTCTCTCTCTCTTTCTCTCTCTCTATGCGTGCATGCGTGCGTGTATGTGTGTGTTCCAAATTATGTACGTACTTGTCATATTCATTTTACTGTCTGTTTTTATACATGCTAATTTTTGTTCGTTGTAGTACATTTCCATATATTCCCCCTGCTCAGCCCACCCCCTACCCCCACTCTCTCCTTCCCCTTAATATTGTTATTCTCATTTTTATTTTCATTTTTTGTTTGTTTATTATTATTATTTTTTTCATTTCTCTTGTATTTTCATTTGATGTTCCATTATGATTACATGACCGCTTTGTTTGCTTGTTTGTTTTCCTACATTATTTCATTTCACTGCATATTGTAGTCCCTACTCAGGGCGAGGACTGGATGTAAAAAAAGCATGTCAGTGCTTATCAATTATCCTCGTAAATAAAGAATTTTGTCTTGTCTTGTCTTGTCTTGTCTTGTCGTGTCTTGTCTCTCTCTCTCTCTCTCTCTCTCTCTCTCTCTCTCTCTCTCTCTCGTGCACACACACACACACACACACACACACACACACACACACACACACACACACACACACACACACACATACACATACACAACCGTGCCCCCTTTCCCCCTACCCCCCCCCCCCCCTCCCAAACACACACACACTCAACACACACGCACGCAAAAACGTATGGACACACGCGCACACACACACTTACATACAAACAAAACCAAACTCTCTCTCTCTCTCTCTCTCTCTCTCTCTCTCTCTCTCTCTCTCTCTCTCTCTCTCTCTCTCTCCTCTCTCTCTCTCTCTAGCGCACGCACAGCATATGCAAAAGTTTCATAAGTGGAATAATGCGACTTAGCAGCCTGCTTGTGAGAGTCGGACAGCTTTATTATGTAACAAATTCTTTGCTCTACGTGTACATAAGACCACTAGACCAAAATAAAACAAACAGAACAACTCTGAAACAACAATTCCGTTAGAAAAATCTGCCAAGTGGATGAGACTTGATAAGATGTACAGCTAAACTGTCTGGATTCCACCCATTTCTGGGCTGGGACAAAAACAAACAAACAAACAAACAAAACACACACACACACTATGCGATGTTAAAGGTAGATTTTTATATAACGTTTTTATCATGAAGACATTAGAAATACACTTTTGTCATGGAACATTCAAGTGAAAAATGAGTTACATTAAGTTTTTAATCACAGACACACAAAGGAGATGGTTCTAAAAACATGCCTAACCATGCAGCCATCCACCCGTATTCTGTGTGATAAATTTCGAATCGGAATAGAACCTGGAGGACCTACACAATGACTGCTGAATGGCAGCATCAAGATTCTGCGTTTTTCTCAGGTCCTTAAATGCTTTTGTCAAAATATTGTTTACTTCAAGAACCTAATAAGGAATTTCACATAAAACTGTATTCAATTTGCACATGGAAGCCTCTTTTGCACAGGTATCAGCCAGTCATTTCCTCGAAGT
>CM065722.1:21388749-21431249 GCA_033310375.1 Conus canariensis
ACTCAGGCAGTGGAGAAGACATCGGCGATCATCTGTCAGATCCATCTCCCCACAAGTCTCCTTTGTCCCCGTGTTCACCTCTTACAGAGCCAAGTCAGCATTCTGAAAAAGGTGACGTCAGTTTGGGTATCCGGTCTGACATCAGTTTGTCAGGAGAACGAGAAAATAATGGCTGTCAGGTTGGCAAGAGTGACGAGGGTGATCTGGAATTGAATCGTGGTAATTCGCATGCGTGCAGTATGTCGAGTCCAGAGGAAAAAGACATCCATCATGAGGAAGAACGCAAACTAAACTTGGCATCAGCAGGCACAGAAGACAATGTCTGTGCCGTTCTGCCCAGTGTACGCAGAAGCATTTCCAACGACACCAGGATCTGTAGCCTGTGTGATGACGTCAGTATCGTAGCTGTAGCTTACTGCTCAGAATGTGACGATAACTTGTGTTCAGCCTGTGTTCATCGCCACCGCAGAATGAGTCTGGTCGCTCATCATGACGTCAGATTGTTCCAAGTCCAACTGCTTGATGACGGCAGCAGTGGCTGCCTCAGTGCTGCTCCAGACCGCCTGTCAATACACAGTTCTATCCTGGCTGTGGTGGATCCTTGCCACAAACACCCTGGGGAGAGACTGCGCTTTTTCTGCAACAGTTGCCAGAGGCCAGTGTGTCGGGACTGTATCCTGACCACCCCCAAACAGCACGTCACTCAGGACATCGCTGACGCCACGTTTGCAGCCAGAAAGGAGCTGGTGGACATGCTGGCACAACTAGAAAAGAAGAAGGCTCTACTGGTGACGTATTACGACAGCTTTGAAGATTACAAGAGTCAGTTTGAGCGACATGCTCAGCAAGTGGAGGAGATGATGAGGTCTTTCTACGATGAAGTCAAGACAGCAATCGATGTCTCCTTGCAGAAGCTGGTTGGAGACTTGGAAGAATGCCGTAGGGCAGAGCTGGAAAGAATTCAGAACCAGGAATCGGGTATTCAAAATAACATAGATGACGTGACAAGACTCCTGCACCAGCAAAATTTGAATATGGATTCCTCCATACACATCTTGAATCGACATGAGATGGTGTCTCAGGCTTTAAAAACACTTTCTGAGAACATCCAGCAGATCGACATGGTGCAGGGCGAATTCTTCATTGCTAAGAATGCCAGATTGGTGACCATACCTGAACATTTTCTGGGACAGGTTACTTTCACTACTCACACCAGTCCATGGCCACGGTCACCAGAGGACACGCCTTCTAGAACAGTTATAAGGGATGTAATATTACACCGGGAACTGGCCTTCAACATCCACGAGCCGAGCAGCTTCAAATCCACTGTGCAGTCCATTGTGGAGACACCCAACGGGACAATATGGGTGGCCACCCCTCAGTCCATATTAAAAGTAACCAGCAAAGTGACAAAAGAGACCACCAACGTGCCAGACAGCATTGCCAGTATAGCGGCAGGTCCGGGGGAGAAGCTTCTGGTGTCTCTCGGCCAAGGGAACACGATCAAGGTTTACACCAACGGCAGCTGGACTCCATTCGTCTCCACCCCCAAAGGGAGCATGGTGATGGCCAGCTGCGTGGAGCACAACAGTTTGGAGGTGTACGTGGCTGTCACCCCTCAGATGGGCGCCACACGCATCGTATCCTACTCCACTGAGGGACGGGTGTGTCATCAGGTGAAGCTCCCAGCCCACATCCTGCACAGTACGACCCAGGACCCCACTACCGTCCACAGCCCAGAGGCTGCCAGGTGTGTGGAGATGACCTCTTCCTCCTCCTCGAGCAAGCTGAAGTTGACGTGCATGGCGGTAGGGAGGGAAGGCCGGCTGTACCTGGGGGACATCAGAGGGCGGAGGCTGCTGATACTGGACAGTCAAGGGGAGGTGACCGGCCAGTACCTGGGGACCGATGGACAGAGTGGTTGTCACCCCTGTGGTGTCTGTATGGTGGCGCCGGGGCAGGTCAGTGAAGTGCATTTGAGAACAAAATGTTCATTTCTCTTTTCCTCATAGTGTGTGTGTGTGTGTGTGTGTGTGTGTGTGTGTGTGTGTGTGTGTATGGTGGGAGTCCACACACTGCAGGTGCATGTATGTGTGTGCATGTGTGTTTGTGTGTGAGCATGCCTCTGTGTGTGTGTGTGTAGGCCTATGTGTGTGTGAGCGTGCATGCATGCGTGTGTAGAAGTGTGTGTGTATATGTGTGCACACATGCATGCGAGTGTGTGTGCGTGCTGATCACATATAACTTTGAGCATGGTGTCTGCATGCATATATGCCTGTGCATACCAGTGCATTTAATCTATGGCCACATCAGCTATTACCAAATGACAACATGTTCAAAGACATAATTATAATGTGGACTTTCATGGAAAAATAAAGAACCAAACAATCCTTTGCAGACAATATTTTATTTCTACATCCCCATCTCTGATTCTGCATCCCTGTCCTGCCACATGCAGGTGGCCGTGGCGGACAGCGAACGGTGCACAGTGCAATTGGTGAACGCCGAGGGCAAACTGCTGGCACCACTCCTGTCACGTGACCAGCTGCAGGCAGACAGCGGGGTGCCGACCTGTCTGATGGTGGATTCCAAGCAGAGGTTGTGGATTGGCACCAGCAGAGGCCACGTGTATGCCTTCAGCTTTCTCCACACCTGGCCCAGCGCCTGATGGTACCTGGGGTACCCTCAGCCTGACTGTGCGGCAGTTGGCTTATTTTCTTACCTAAGGGCAGATGCCTGAACACTATTCGGTGCGACTCCAACATACAGATTTACCTTGCTTTGACTACCAGTTGCTATTATCACAATATCAAATGATCACAAGCACACATACACACACTCACTCACGCACATACTCATGCAATCATAACACATACACACACGCACGCACACACGCATGCATGCCGCATCATAGCGGCAAGGATGGATAGTAGGCAAGATTCACTGGCCTCTTAAGGCTGTCTCACACACAAGAAGAAATTGTCCGATAGATTTTAACGTCCTCTGATTGGTCAGGGTGAAGCAGTAATGTTCTCTGATTGGTGGTTACAATGATTAAAACATTTATCTTTCAACAACAACAGCTTGAAGAAGTAGTTAGACTGTGAATTTGAAATCGTTTTGTGCCCGTTTCTATACTCCCCTCGCCTTGTATATCCCTTACCATCAGAGTAAGCAAATCACCTCGCGAGTTCTCGTATCAACAAAACATGTCTCGGATCTTGCAGTTGCAGTAACTACAGTAGAACTATGTTCTTTGAGCATAAACACTTTCATATCCGATTATTAGCACACTTTGGTACACATTCTGTGACTCTCTCTCTCTTTTGTGTGTGTGTGTGTGTGCAAGTGTGTAAGGCTTGTAGTCTCTGCTATTGTTCTTATATGTCAGCATATTGTTCAAGAAGTGACACATCTATCCTCAAAGTGCCATCAAGACAATGTGATGGGTTATATCCTGTAAGCATCTTTATGGCTCAAGAACTTTCTCTTTTGTATTTCGCCCTTTTCTTTCTTTTCTTTTTGTTTTGTAATAAGATCTTTGTGTTAGTTGTATTTCAACGAAGCATGTATACAAAGACGGCACCCCACCCCAATCGGTGACTATAATTGTTTAGTCATGGAACCAGTGTGCGTGAGGTCTGTAATTCCCACCATGTCCATCAAATGACAGACTCCATAAATTTGCTGACAATGATGATCCCGACAAAACCTCACCAATGGCATAGACATGGAGATGAAATTGAGAACAGTGCGTCAAGGGCCATAGAGTTTGAGACTGTTTTTTTCTCTCCAAATTTATGCTGATTGATGAGGATGAGGATGATGAAGATGATGCTATGGATTTCAATTCTGGTCTGAGACTACATGACATGGCTGTACTCTACACTTACTTTCAGAATACATTTTAGTGTTAACCAGGCCCAAGAGATACACACCTGCAGTATTGGTGAAGAAATTTGAGCAACACTCTCAGAGATGCATCCATCAAGTGCATGAAACTCGACTGTGTGGTCCCAGTTTTCCGATCCCATAGCAAACTCAACTCTTCATAGGAGTTGGTCTGTGGAGAAAAATCCCACAAACAAATGGCTCTGATGGAAATTGATCACATGACCTCCAAGCCAGGAGTGAGAGATGCTAACCACTTTGTCATGGCAGCTGGTAGCAGTCCCATTCTGGATCTAAGACTATCATACGGCAGGGCTGTCTGCTACGCTTCTTTTCATATCATATCCTGCTGGCAGTCTGTCTAAAGAGAAATAAAACTTGCATTGCAGTACTGCTGGCCAGTAATTTTGGAGCTACCACTGTCAAAGATGCATCTTTGTGCTGGATTTAAACATGGGGCTCTAGTCTTCCCATTTGAGTCTATTTTCACACTCACTTCTGATAGGAGCTGGTTGGGGCCAAAGTCCCACAGTGTTTTACCTTGGCAGGGGATTGAACCTACAACCTGTTAATTGCAAGTCTATGGCATGAATCACTATGCATTGGTGCCTGGTATTCTAAAATTAATAAAATATGAACAATGACTGACAAAAATAATGTAATGATGTAAAAAGATTAAAAGGCAGACAGAATAAAAGAAAAAGAAGAGCAGCAAAGAAAATTGCAAGATGTTGGTCAAGAGTGATTCTTCATTGTTGGTCAAGAGTGATTATTTATTCAGACACCTATTTACACTGAAACATGTCTTAGCCATAGGGCAGAAAACCCAACAGGAGGAAAACAACACTGAAAACCTCTTAATTTCAATATCAAATTATTTCAATTATCATATATCTGTGATGTCCCTGCCAAAGGCTCATTTTCTCCTGTTATACAAAATGACCAACTGGATAATTCAATTTGCATACTTTCAATAAAAGCTTTATTTCAAGTACAATTTTTGTCCCCTGTGACACAGGATTCACTTAATTTCAGGATGACTGCTTACTTTCAAATCTGCAAAGTTTAGGGGGAACATTTTGTTATCAATCTCTATGAGGATTAGGAATTTTTTTTTTTTTTTCCAATTCATGTTCGTTTTTTCTTTTTTTTTTTTTTGCATCTGGTCTACATTCACTTCTTGAAGAGAATTTTGTGCTTGGATCTATTACAGACTGGGTGTGCGTATAACTGATCTAGAGAGAGAGGTAATGGAATGACAATCTCATCAGGCTAATGTAATGTAATGTTCATGGTTGACTCAACTGGTTAATTCTGGACAAATTCACATGAACTCTTTGTGCTTACACATACACACACATGCACCTACACACACAAACGTATTCCTAATACGCAAACAGCCTGCTTAAATCTCCATTTACAGCACATGGTCCACACTAAACAATTATTGTAAGCACATTAATTGTATCTTATCAATGCACGTAAGCCCAACCGTCAAGATACCTCTCTACAGAATAAAAAACCCACTACATAAAAAAACCCACTGTATCCTGCTAAAAAATACACATGGTAACTCATATGTTTACCACAATGCATATTCATTTCAAGCAACTGATGAGCAGTAGAGTTGTATATAGTGTGTTAGTATTACACATACATTCATCATCAATATCAGACATTTTCAAAGTAATATGTATAGATTATGTTTATTGACTCTATTGTTTCATTTTATGCTCATTTGACTATATTCGGACAACTGTTGAGAATAACAAGTCCTATATACAAGCAGAATGACACTTAGTTGATATTGTGAACCACAGAACAAATGCTAATTCTGGTTTCATGTGGGTTTTTCTCTCTTCAACTGTTACATCTGACACAGGCAGACACAGGTATTGAAAGTCAAGAATAATTACAAACATTGTGTGAAAATGATTTCTGGTGACTGAAAAACTAGATGAATTGGAAGATAAATGTGCCTTTCTCTTGTTTTTGCAACACATGTAATATGGTTGACATGTACACGATTGTGTGAGCAGGAGAGAAAAAAAAACTTTTGTACAGTTCAGACATTTTGTACAGTACAGTTAAAAATTATGTCAGTAAATTCTAAAACAAAAACAAAAAAGGAAATGTACACATGTTTACCATAGAATATTTGTATTATCCTTCAGCAAAAGCACTGGGAAGTAGTCAATGACTTTTCAAAGTAATCTTCTCTTAGTCATACAACGATATTCATTGCTGGATCCTTCAACCTGACTCTCAATGTGAATAGTTCCTCTGCTCCATCATCTTGTTTGGGAAAATGTGACTTCTGCCTGGTCTAAAAATAATGCTATTACAGGAAAACAAATCCACAAACAAAATACAGTCAAAGGCATTGTTGCTCACTTGAGTATAAAAATGTGTGCGAGATCCATGCAATTTACAGGAAAACCAATCTGCCTCAGGCAAGCCAACTGCCTGATGAGAGTAGAGAAAAGCTGACCAATGTGAGGTATCAAATGTATCTGTACATGTTATTTCAATCTTATGAGGTAAATTTCACTTCTTTAAGGATTTTGCCACATTAGCCACAGAAGTGTCACATGTACAAATGGCACTTGAAGCACATGTACTGCATTTGAAACATAACACACAAACAATGTGTCTTATGGACAGAAATTGACATTCCAGCAATGGTGACCATCAGTTCAAGCCAGTCTTATCTTTTTTAGGGCATTACATCTCACCCCCCCCCCTCTCCTTAAGTCCAAATCTTTGCCAAGTCATTACTATGAAGACAGTTCAGTTGTTGGCCTGCGTTTGTTTTTTTCCCCCACTATTAGATTGTTCGTCTACGTATTTGTCTGACTTTATTCAAGTTTAAAAGGCTGTGCCAGTCTTGAATAAAAGTTACTCTATGTTAGGTTTTCTTATGGGAGCAAAAATTACCCCACTTGTTTACTGTTTATCGTTTACTGTTCCCTGCCTCATTTCATTTCCGATAAAGTCAACAAGTCATGACCTTAAAACATTTCCTCCTGTCAATACTAATCAGCACCATCATAAACCAAAGTCAACAAGTCATGACCTTAAAACATTTCCTCCTGTCAATACTAATCAGCACCATCATAAACCAAAGTCAACAAGTCATGACCTTAAAACATTTCCTCCTGTCAATACTAATCAGCACCATCATAAACCAAAGTCAACAAGTCATGACCTTAAAACATTTCCTCCTGTCAATACTAATCAGCACCATCATAAACCAAAGTCAACAAGTCATGACCTTAAAACATTTCCTCCTGTCAATACTAATCAGCACCATCATAAATCAAAGTCAACAAGTCCTGACCTTAACACAATTCCTCCTGTCAATACTAATCAGCACCATCATAAATCAAAGTAAATGTAACACCTTTCCTCCTGTCAATACTAATCAGCACCATCATAGACCAAAGTAAACAAGTCAAGACGCAACTGTATCCCCTCATCTATACAAATCAGCAGCATTAGAAACCCAAGAAAACAAACCACAATCCTGCTGTATTCCCCATCAATATGAATCAGCATCATCAGGACCCAGAGTAAACAAGTCGTGAGGATACTGAACTACCCATCAACACAAAGCAGCAACATTGGAAGCTAAAGCAGACAAGTCATGACCTTTCTATATTCCCCATCAATACAACCCAGCAACATTGGAAGCTTAAAGCAAACAAGTCATGACCTTTCTATATTCCCCATCAATACAACCCAGCAGCATTGAAAGCTTAAAGCAAACAAGTCATGACCTTTCTATATTCCCCATCAATACAACCCAGCAGCACTGAAAGCTTAAAGCAAACAAGTCATGACCTTTCTATATTCCCCATCAATACAACCCAGCAACATTGGAAGCTTAAAGCAAACAAGTCATGACCTTTCTATATTCCCCATCAATACAACCCAGCAGCATTGAAAGCTTAAAGCAAACAAGTCATGACCTTTCTATATTCCCCATCAGTATAACTCAGCAGCATCAGAAGCTTAAGCAGACAAGTCATGATCCTTCCATGTTCCCAATCAACATATCAGCAACATTGGAAGCTTAAACAGACAAGTCACGACGTTTCTATATTCCCCATCAACATGTCAGAAACACTGGTAGCTGATGCAGACAAGTCGTGACCTTGCAGTATTCCTCATCCATACAAGTCAGCAGCATCAGAAACCAAACGGGTCACCCTGCTGCACTGCCTGTCAACACGACTCTCCAGGCTGAATCAGCGTAACACGGCATGGATCCGACATCCTGCAACCCATCTGGAGCTCCAAAGCACCATCCCCCTAGAGGTAAGACCAGAATCTTCAACACCAACGTGAAGCAGTCATTCTGTATGGATCAGAGACATGGAAAGTTACCAATATCATTCCAACAGGTTTCAGACATTCATTAGTAGATGTCTATGTCATGTCCTGCACATCAGGTGGCATGAGAGTATCTCCAGCTGCCCATCAACGGGGCAAGGAACCAAACCAGAATCCCATCAGCCAGGACGTGAAGAAACAAAACTGGGGGTGGATTGGACACATCCTCCATGAGCCACATGACAAGGACATCAGGCAGGCATTGGAACAGAACCTACAAGGGGAGAGATGAGCTGGGAGGCCAGGTAAAGGCCGCTGGATTGATATGGGTGCAACTGAAGGGAGCTGCCCAGGACAGAATCCGTTGGCGGGTGCGGCTGCCACCCTAAGTTCCCCACAAGTCCATAGGATTATGTCCTCACTGCTCATCAGAAGCCCTAGCAGTTGGACTTGGTACCTTCAATACATCATGCAGCTCCTGACAAACCATTTCAAACTTGTCTTCCTTGCTTCTGGCTTGCGCAGGCTCGCCACAAAGCTTGGTGCGAAGGGAGCGGAACTTGCGCTTCCAGAAGCTGGTGACGCGGCGATCGCGGGCCACGAAGAGCAGGAAGAGTAGCAGGCCTTGCAGGGAGGTGCTGACAGTGAATAGGTAATCCAGCACCACCCCTGTCTGCTTCACTGAAACCACCGCCATAATCCAACTCAGCCCTGTGAGGAAAACAGACGCATATCAGTCAAAAAGTACATGATGTATAACTGAAAAGCAAACAAGTGAAAATATGAATAAACTAGTCCAGTTTATTGATTTTCAAGCATATAGTAAATAACAAACAAGCAAATAAACAAATATATAAACAGTCCAGTTGACTTTTTTTTTAAAGATCAGAAATAAACCAAATGACTTCTATTCAAGAAAGAAAAGGAGACCAAAATATGCCAAGCACAGAATAAAGAAAAAAACCTGAAAAAGAATATTGCTAATGCTGTCATAGTCAACAGAGCAAATTAACAAGAAATCCGGTGATAACATTAATGTCAATGCTGACTATCACAAAGACAAATCATTCAGTCAATCCATGCAGTTTCAAACTACACATCCTGTGTCCCAGTATCACAGTTCTTCACAAAGCAATCCAAGAGAGAGAGAGAGAGAGAGAGAGAGAGGGAGAGGGGCAGAGCTAAACACAAGGAGAGACGGGAAACCGACCATCAGAAGAACATACTGACATAGAGACAAGGAGTGATAACAAGAGACTCACCTAAAATGAAAAAGCTGCAAACAGAGACTCGAATACTGAGCACACTTCCATCCATTCCAGAGGGAACTAACATGTGATCCCTCAGACGACACAGCTTGATGATGACGAGAATGTAGATGATGAGGTTGACAAGCAGTATCAGAGATATGGGCAAGAGGAAGGCATAATAAGATGCAGACAGGCCCATCCAGCAACTGTGGGACACAAGAGAGAGATGACTGTATATCTTCCCATCTGTACAGTGCATATAGCTTCTTTTTTTCATTCATACTGCCTTCACTCAAGCTGAACTGAAAATGCTCTCAGCCAAAACGTGATCCCCAGTAAAAAAAAAAAAAAAAAATTTTCCTGTCACACTCATTGATTCCCAAACTTTTATCCTGGTTTGGCCACACAGTTTTTCTTCCTTGGAACTATTAAGGATTTAAACATACAGATAAAAAAAATCAGGAAGACTTCAAAAAGCTGCCACTGCTTCTTGCCACAAAGGAAACTCTTTTTCGTTGCCAGTTATGATGAGAAAAGTTAACAGTAAATATTGAGAATGCATAAGAATACAGGAGCAAGATGATCACACACATTTGCAGACTTTTCTTTGAATTTGAAATAAATTTTCATTTTGGACAGAATTAGAATTGGCATGTGACTGAAGTAGTCTTATCTTACATAGTCTGGCCAGTTTATTAAGGTTTCCAAGATGTTCATACTCTGCAAAACAACTGACCAGTTTCATTCCTGCATCACCCACACTTTATCCTGAAATTGAATATTTGTTCTTCTCCTCCTTTTTCCTCCTGTCCCATCGTCCACCCCCCCCCCCCCCCCCCTGCATGGCATCACTTTCACACTGCACATTCCAGCTCCCTCCCCCCTCCCCTTCCCTTATACAATCATTCTCAGAATCATTCATTCCATTCTTTCACAATCCCAACACCAACTGTCTACAGGCAGGAGATCAATATCAGATTGTTCTGAGGTCAGCAATCACAGGAGACACATACTGCACTGCAGGGGAAGCTGGGGTGGGGGTGGGGGGGGGGAGGGGATTGCTTCGGTGTTGCGCTCAGTACCCTGTGATACCAGCATTAATATGATACACATGTACACAAGTTCACTGACTCAGCTCCCTACTGATGATAGTATTTGCATGTTATGATGTGCGAACATACTGTGATATGTGTGCGAGACAGGCCTAAAATGAGTGATGAAAGCATGTAATCTGACTGCTTCCCTTCCATCTGTTTGAATGATCTTCGAAATAGTCTGTCCTCCACCATTAATTCTAATTCTGACAAACTTTACACACTGCACATGATGATGACTGCCATTTTCTTTCTACATATTCAAAATTATTTTGGGGGCAAGGAAGGCAGAGTGGACCCATAAACTTTGTTCCAAATAAGTTATTTTCTTAAAAGTCTATCGACTTTTTCTCCATTTTTGTTTTGAATACTCACTATATTCTAGAATTCTCAAATATGTTTTGACATGCTTCCCAGCCCTAGAACTTGCTACCGAGAGATTCCATTGTACACACACATGTTGCAATTCCACACCACCACATGACTGAAAGACAGGTAAATAGTTCATAAGTTTTATTTCTAAATACTTCTATTGGAAGAGTTACTTTTAATCAAAGATCAATTACTGGTTAAGAAGAACACACACACACACCCATGGACAGAGAGAGAAAGAAATACAGAGATGGAGAGAGAGAGAGAGATACAGAGAGAGCGAGCGAGAGACAGACAGAGAGAGAGAGAGACAGAGTGAGAGACAGACAATGAGAGAGTGAGAGAGAGAAAAGTAGTGTAGCCGGGTGCTAACAGTACATTTCTTGGTCACCCATTGTAGACGAGAAATTTTGTTCATGAGTTATCTTCCCTCTTACCTCCCTTGGTCGATGAATCAATTTTTCTTGTGTAAGCTCTTTAAATTATGAATACCTCAGAACCTACATAGTTGTGTATACATTGCTGAAGTCACAAAAATTAATGTATTTTATTCATTACAACAGTATTGGGCTGAGAAGCCCATATTTTCTCTAAAACTGGTATTTCGCACAATCAATCTTGGCACCATTTTGAACTGTACGACGAACAAACCGTAAATAATTCTTGATTTCACAAAAAGTATGAGAGAATGCAAAGGATCCCAGAACACGCATTGAAAGTAAAGTCCATAAGCTCTCATTTCGTATATCGCATGCCTATGATCTTTTCTGTACAAGTTTGCGACTATACGAAATGACTGACGGTGCCGGTCCCTTGAGCAAGTCGCCTTCTTTGTTGATTGTTGGAGTTTTGATCTAAATTGTCATTTTATGAAATTCGGACTTCCTAATCGAAATTTTGTTAATGACTCCATTTCTATCATAGATACAACTGAAAATGTATAAAAAATTGTCATCCGATGGACCATTTCAACAGAATAACATTTTATCAAAAATCGTGTCAAAAGCACGTGTTGACGGCCATGTGGCGACGAAAGCAAGTTGTGTTTCTGATCAATTTTTAAACACAAAGTTCTCCGCTCAGACGGCGTCTTGGATAATGAAATTTATATGTATGAAAAGAGCGAAATGCCAGCTATTCATTCATTACAAAATTATTTCATGCTGTTTGGTATTTTTCATCAAAATAGAGGAAAAATGACACAAACACATGAAAAGTAGGTTTACTCTTGGAATTCAATCATTAATAATTTTACGCAGCCACAGAATTGTCAAATATGACTTATTGCAGTTTATTCCTTGGGTTGAGGTTTTCATCAATATCACATATATTTGAATACTTTGAACGGGCGGCGTGCTAGACAACACAGAAGCTGCGACAGATAGCACAAATGTTGTCACTTCCCGTCTCGCGAGGCCCATTTTGAGTGTAGTGCTGTGTTGTCTGCCTTGCGGTCCGGTTCAACTGTATATATCTGAGGCGCTGCGTGAGTGCGATCAGTGTCCCCGAGTGTGTCCTGAGAGAGTGCCCCGAGTATGCAGAGAGTGCTCGGTGAGAGAGAGACAGTGCTCCCAGGAGAGTGTTCCCTGGTGTGAGCGACTGGCGTGAGAGGCAGAGAGAATGCAGAGATTGTGCTCAGTATGCTGAGTGCGAGAGAGGGTTTCCAGGGCAGTGTTCCTGGTTTGAGCTCCTTGTTAAGGAAGGAAAATAAAAGGAGAAAAACTCTGCTTTGTCCTCTGTGTCTTCTTGACTGGCTGCTGTCCCTTGGCTTCTACACCTTACCATCTGCCTGTCTTCACCTGCACACTCCTTACCCCTCCACACCATCACAGTAGATAAATACTAAAGCATTTTCTTTTACCCTCCAGTCTTCAACCTGCATTAAAACACAACAAAATAACATGCCATCGGCCCATACAGCACCTGTAAAGATAAACCAGAAACAATTATTACACAAACATGTGCATCTCTGACACATGAAATTTCTGTCTCACACCAAATGTACCAACAGTTACTATAACTCCATGATTTTCTCCTCCATGCGTTACAACTTCAAGCAGCGAGTCACGTACAGTCACTTTTGTCCAACATGCCATGAGTCAATAAAAACATCAATTTACCTCGACATTTTATAACGCTCTCAATTGATGAACTACTTCTGCTGAAGAACTCTTCTCTACTGAAAACACAACAGGAGTCTTCAAAACTGACTACCCAGTCTATGATTGGAGGACAACATCACATGATTCAACAAAATACAAAAAGTATAGCAAACTTTATGAAATTCAGCTTTTCATGATCTAAATTGTTTGTTTGTTGTCGTACCCTGGCTAAAAGAGTCCAGGGATCATCCAAACAGCTAAAGTATTTGAACACTATGGTACAAATGCATCAGCTGGGGATGAGAACATCACGTGTGTGACCGTTTTTGATTGCCCCGCCACATGGAGAGCAACACTCCGACTTCGGAGGATTTTGGAGACTGATAATATTAACCTAGGAGCTTGTCACAACTGAAGACAATCCCCGCATAACTATGCAGAGCATAACAACATTTTGATGAAGCCTTGGTGTTCTAGCCTATGTCAATTGGCCTGACACAGCCTTAAGCCGAGGCGGATAATCTAAACTGGCAGCTCAGTTGTGGCTTGCAGGTGATACTCCGACCCGTGGAACTGAAATTGAGCAACATGACTGGCTCAGACAATTTAAACGGCTGCTTCACATGGAGGTATGAACGTGCTGCACACAGTGCAAGAGTGGCCAACCTGCACAGTTTCAAGTAAGGTTCCATGAATGTTCATTACTCGCCTCTTTTTTGTCACTGGGCTTCCAATGATCATTGCACTGCAACTGGAATTTGGTCAAGCAATGAAATTTTTCAAAACTGATGGAACTGGCTAATACAGTGAAAATTCTAATGGATACACCTTCATGATAATCGAAGAGGATATCCCACTTATCAAGTTTAACTGTTAAACTTGTCACAATGTATGCGCTTACATTTAGTCAATCACACTTTACTAAAAATGGAACACAAATTTTGTTTAAGTGGATAAACAATATAGTCTGGAGCGTTTTATGAACTCTGTTACTGGCTACTCTTTTTTTAATCCACTTCCGTCTCATTTTCTCTGTGTGATTATGTTTGTGAGCCAGAGCGCGCTAGTATGTGTGCGCGTGTGTGTGTGTGTTTTTTCAGTACACTTTCTTGTTGTTATAAAGTGTGACCATCCGAAATATTTTTGCAACCCCCAGAAAAGTTTGGAAAAGAGTTTAGTGCACCAAGTCTGACACTCTAATGTCTATGAAATAATCATCACTGGATGTATAATGGTAATATTGTCAGAAAGCCATACATGGAAGAAGGGGAGTGAGAGAGAGAGAGAGAGAGAGAGAGAGAGAGAGAGAGAGAGAGAGAGAGAGAAGGGGGAGGTTTGGGGATGAGACAGGCAGTGGTTTGACTTACTATGACTCGTCGCCAAGGTAGAGATTGTCATCGATGACAATAATCACAATGACTGGAACAGCTGGTAATCCTGTGAACAGGTTATCACTGTTTGTGTAGAGTGAACACACACAAATGCACACTTCTGTTCACACACACACACCTTCTCCCTAAATCTGCCTTCTTCCTGTTTTGAAAGGAAAATGAAAAAAAAAAAAAAAAAAGAAGGTACCCAGCAAGTTAAATATCATATCATATTCACGAATCATAAGATATTTACAAAGTTTATTTAATATCCTTGGTATTTCAAAAGCATCCTTAACACATATTTTTTTAAAAACATATTTATTTTTGTGATAAGTGAGCATTTCATTGTAATGTAATGGCTGACAATGCATCATCTGCACACACTTGGTATTCCTAATGATTTCAATTTCTGTCTGCCCAATTTGTAAGCTAGTCCACAAAATTCTCTGAAAGCATCTGACTGGGTGTAGCATTCATCTTGCAAGGCTGCTCCTTGACTGAACTAATACAATACTGCCATACTTTCAAACTGATACATCATCATTAAATGGTGGCAGTGTGATCACGTAGTTTGGATACCAACTTTCCTTCTGTGGATTTCTATCACAACTGTGTCTTTCAAACTGCCGTTTGACTTTTCCACAGCTAATAGTTGGCTACATAAGGCGGCAACAATTCACTGGCCACTGAATCTAGGTCAGTACACTGATCGAGTCTGTGGGTGCAGAATCTGAGATCACACACAAACATTGCCCTGCAGCGGGAACGTTATGTGTGATCATGTCAACAAAAATTTGATGAAAATTTCAAACTTTAAAGAAACAGAATGTGCACTCTTCCACTAGGGCTGAGCAATCTGTGTGGGTGCTGTAAGAAGTAGCAGAGCATGCAGATTTTCATAAAAAGCCGAGTGCCATACTCGACAGACTTGTGTGTGTGAGGAACTGGGAGCTGTTGGAAGAGTTATGGCTGGACACACACCCAACACCTGAAGACACCAGCGCAATGCTTGTTAAGATGAACAAGCCATGATGTAGCTGTCACAGCAAAGGACCTCAGTGCATGCGGTGGAGTCTGGACAAAGCAGCTGACTACCCAGGCAGCAGAGGTTACAGCAGTTCGCAGGGTTCCTGAGGTGGCTCCGAAGGCTACACTAGCAGTCATGTTGGTTCCATTTTCTCTGGAGGCCGTCATTCTGGAGACAGCATCTGTGGTTCTCAACATGGCGGTGCTTTTAAATGTGAAGGAGGCGGAAATGGTGTTGGATGTTGTGGATGTGGGGTAAAAGTGCCCATCACAGCAGGTGCAAGTATACTGGCATGAGCTATGGGCCCCGCCATCATCTGCTACTCTAGAAACGGCCATCCTACCTTCTGCTCTGTGAGACAGGTCAGAGCTAATCCATTCATTTCCCGATTTTCAAACTACTGTTTCTGCTCTTTCAAACTCAAAGCCAGCTTTTCCGTGCTTCTTTCCCTCTACACCCTGATCTAACTTTAGCATCATGCATACAGAGTGCATATTTTAGGAAATATCAACGACAATGTTGCGGTTGATCATTCATGTCTGAAGTCTGTATTTAGCCTAAGTTCAGTGTGTAACAAAATGTCCTTGTGTCGTGTGCTTTAGAGACTAGAAAATGAAAATGTGATCATACCTATGTGAGTGCACGGAGCCAAAACATGCTGTGCTCTGTGCATAGGAGTGCTACTCTCACTGGATGGAGAGTGCTGAAGCTGCTTTGAAACAGAACATGACAGATCTTTCATACAAGTTGTCTACTCAGGATCAAAACTTACATTAACCATACAAAACGCAATACGCTTCAACACCGTCTCCCCCCCCCCCCCCTCCTTTTTTTTTCCCTTTTAATGAACTACCTTTTTTCCATTTCCCTTTCAGATTTTTTTTTCATTTATTAGCCCGGTTGATTCTTTTTTTCATTTATTAGCCTGGTTGAAAGGAGTTCAACATGTTTTAACATGCTTTTGATCTACAGATCAAAATATTGATAAAAACATACATTTCATGCTAGATAATTCCAGATTTGTAGAATACTCTACTTTAAATTTGTTAATTAAAGGAAATTACTATAAGTAAGGTTATACATGCTGTTTTAAATATGTTTTCGACACTCCTTTCAAACAGTACATTGATTTTCTATCCTCTACATAATTCCTGCAAAACTCTTGAAAGTGTATTCATTCAGGATAACTCTGATTTTCTAAACATTGACAGGTATGAACAGGTACAAGAGAGGCTTCGTTCTCGCCCGTGTCTTAGTGCTTTGACTAATCCACTTCATGCTTTTCAGAAAGAACCTATATTTCATATCCTAAGCTCATTTTTCTCCTTTCCAAGTTTCCTCACCCCAGGCAGGGACGACGACTCTGATCCAGAAAAGCCGCAAGTAGCACTTTCTGCCCTGGACAAGCTGCCAGAACTGGAACAAACCCTCAACCAGCATCCAGCAGAAGGACACAAGGATGAAGTAATGCAGCATGGCGGCCACCACCTTGCACACCATGTCTTCCTCCACTTGCTCAAAGCCAGCCAAGAAGACAGACCAGGCAAAGAACATGGACAGGGCCATGTTGAACAGGATCTGCTGCACTCGACCCTGACGCCATTCCCTGCACAATGAGTCAGTAATGACACAATGTCATTTTCTTGACTTACTTCATCGATGCAATGAGTCAATAATGACACAGTCATTTTCTTCACATACTTCATCAAAGTACTGCGCACCCATCATGGGAACCTAACCAGGGAACAGACAGTGACATTCGTTCACAAATCACAGGGAACAATTGTCCAACTTAAATTGAAAATATGGTGAATGAGTGAGGTAATTTCTTTAAATAACCTCCACGTCATTTGAGCATTTAGGCATTAAATCTATGTACAACGCTTACATACTGAAAAAGCAGGTATGTTTCATGGGTTAATGGCAATAATGCATTAATTGCCTGTGATAGTCACTTAACATTTCAGAGCTGCTGTAAAGATGAGACCGGATACTGCAAATACTGGAAGGCTGCAAAGCAAAATGCAAAGAGTTTTCACTGTAAGTTTCTTCCTTCAAGGAAGGGTAACTAGCAAGAAGTCTGAAGAGACATAATAAAACAGTCATGTCTGAGAAGAAAAAGCGAACAAAGGACAGGAAGTTTGTGACACACAGTTCCAGCCTTAAGTGGAGGCTAGTAGACAGTTGTGAGCGGAGTTGCACATGTGAAATTTTCCTTTGTGTGTTTCTGACATAGCAGAGAGCGAGGATGAGAGAACTGAACAGACCAACAAACAAGAGACCTGATGGCGAGGAAAGAGAGGATGATGCCAGCCAGCCCCAACAAGGACAACGCAAGGCCCACCTTGGTGATGAGGGAGAGGTAAAAATCGTGCTGTGTCCAGGACCGCTCCTCCTTCTGTACATTGCCAGCACCAACCAACTCTTCATCAAGTATCTGTCATTTGGGTTAGCGGGCAAGTCAAACGTTTTAATAAGTGTGTTGTTTTTTTGCGCGTTTCTTTTTTTTTTTTTTTTGTGCCATGTTTATCTTAAGTGTGATTGTCCACTGTATTCCTTTCTTGTGCATTTGTTTATCATAAGTATGACTGTCCAATTATAAGCGCATGTTCTTATATAATAGATCTACAAACACACATATTTCACTCCCACTTTTGACACAAATATGCTTACACTTACATGTGAACATGCGCAAACATTGAACATTCATGCTCAAAGTAAAACAACAACAACAAAAAACGCATCACATACACACATAAACATCTGTACAAAATACACTTAGCCTCAGACAAATGTGAAACAACATCCTGGTGCTTACCTTGGTCAGCACAGAAAAGTGTGAAAGGTGATTACATTCACAAATATCTCTTCCCATATTTGTCGTCAGAGTACACCCTCTGTCTGACCACGCTCCCATCCCTCCAAGTTTCTCCACATCCCAGAAGACACAAATGCTCACACTGGCTTGTTCTTCATCACTCAGATGCTGAAAGTCCACACAAACAGTGCATCTAAATTAAACTCAACTCCAGCAAACACAACATCCCTGAAAACCAGAAAAAAAAATTCATGTAGTTAGTCCAGTATTTCTTGGAATGGAAATTTGGTTGCACATTAGACAAACTTCGTAATCTATAGCAACAGAAATTACAAAGAAATCAGATTGCCTAAAGTTGTACACTGGAAAAAATTACACAATGTTTACTTTGAAACATAACACTCTGTAAAATGTAAAAAAAAATCTGACAGCAGTGACACAGTTGATATTGATGAACATCTGTTTCAATGAATGTGTGGTAGTTTGGAGTCTGTGGAATTTGTCAAGCAAAAACCAAATCATTTATGTGCACTATCCTTTACTATATATGCTGGAAAACTAAGCTACAAACTTATTCCTTATTGTCTTGCTATCTATTTGTCTGTCCTTATCTCTTTCCTGCTATTAATCTATCTATATATATCTACCTCTGCATCAATGAATGAACAAACAAATTTTCTATAAGCTAATTCCCTTGGTAAATGTTTCTGTTTGTTCCAGGGTTGGCAAGTATGGGCTGCCCGACAACTTTGGGCTGGCGATCATTGTGTTGGACATGTGGTGAATGCTGTGAGCTGTCTCTGGACAACAGCAATATCTTTTCAAACATCTGCCAGGAAGAAATAAAAAAACGTTCCAACATTATTTTGTCAATCAGATGATCACCATGACAGGCAGAGATTTCCCTCTGCTCAACTACCATTTGCAGTAAACGTTAATGACATCGACATAATGGATCGTGCCACATAACTGGCTGAATAAGATGGCACCAGCCACTCAGAATGTGGTTGTCTTGTCTGGGCCACTTGCAGACAAAAAGGCCGAAGACAACAACCAGTCAAGATGGCGGCAGAGACTGTTTAATACTATGTACTGTGGTTTTTTCAATTTCTTGGTTATTTAATACTTTACAGAATTCAATATCATCAAAAACTGATTGGGGTCAGATAAAAAGTTTGGGCAACAAGTAAGGAAAAAAAGAAAGCATTGTCCTACATTGTGGTCATTAGATTGCTAGAAGTATGAACCTGTTATGTGAGTACGCAACATACCCTTCTTCTCTTGGCAATTTACGTAAAGCTGATCTACATGGTAAATAAATGTACATCTCCATTAGAATGCTACGATCACAACAAACAGACCGTGAACAAAAATGTATGCCATAAGCCGATACACTTGTAAATGATTGCAGTTGTTCATTAAAGCACACAGGTGCTTCTACATGCATGAATATTTTCATCCTGCCATCTAGCCGACTGCAACCTGTTTTCAGGGGCAATCCTCAAACACTGTTTTTTTCGACCTCGTGAACATATTACAAAGGTATGCTCAAATATTGACCAGTTACTCACAATTCATACACACACACAGAGCCATACACTCAAACACACATTTACACAGCAACATTCAAGATATAATCATCTCCCAAAATGACATACTACAGCACACAGATCTTTCTGGTGATCTCCACAAAAACCAGTCCAAAAGAGTAATGTTATCAATTACGTAACAGAAAAGGATTTAATCCAAAGAGACTGGCGGAATAAACAGTATTAATAAGCTGAGTGCATGCGACAGAATACAACATGTGTGTGTATGTGTGTGAGTGTGTTTGCGCGCTAGTGCATGCATGCGTGTACACACACAGTTATTCATGTGTATGAATATGCATTATTACATGCATGTGAGAATAAACGAATACACCTATGATCATTGTACTCACTTTTAGTCTTTTGTTGGGTGAAAAGACGCTTTTCACCCTACTTGAATAAGCTTCAAGGTCTGTGACTGGCTTGTTATTCACAGTAATGGTGGCAGAAATAATTTTACTGTTGAGTACCAAGTCCATCATCTGGGTCGTCTTGTCTTCCAATTCATAAGAGCCATGGGCAAACAAATCATCTGTAAGTACGTTCATTGACAAACGTACGTCTTCCTGCACATGGTCTGAAAAAAACAGAAAAATCATGGGTGTAACTCAGCCTGCCTGGTTTGGCGAGTTTGATGTCCCTGAAAACAAACGTCTCTCCTGTGGCAGTGTATGCTCAATCACTCTGACAGGTTATAAAATCCAAAATCAATCGTACATTTCTTTACTTCTTATTCTACTGAATCAGTCTTGATGAAAGCACCGAACAAAGGGGTTTCACAGAAACCATTGGCGCTGTAAGAGAACATGTAAGGAGGTTGCAGGAGGAATGAATTTAAAGCAGAGGAGGAAATTGTTTTGCCTAACTAGTTGGAGGTATGCTTAGCAGACTGTATGTGGTTTAAGTTGATAATAGACAGAACTGTCAATAAAACTACAGAACAAATCATTGCAGCTTTTTATGCAACAAGCACAAAGTTCCACAGAAAACAAAAACAAGAAAGCTACAACAGTGTGGAGAAAAGTGGAGAAAGGGGTGATATATATCAAACAGTCAAGTAGTGATGACTCACAACAGAATTTTGACCAATTGTGCAGAGTACATTGTATAGCAATTTCAGTCATCTTTGTTTTGGGAGCCGGAATAGCTCAGTTGGTAGAGCGCCGGACTCGTAATCTTGGTGATCCTGGGGTTGCGGGTTCGAACCTCCGCCGGGGGCGTTTCGGTACAGGGGGATTTTCCCCTCGGAGTTAACATTGGTTCTGACTCCATTTCCCATACAGTCCTTCGAATGAGACTATAAACCGAGGTTCCGTATGTGAACACACGCATAACATCTTGCACACACGTAAAATCCCATCACCAACTTTCGGAAGAGTAGGCCAGTTTGGCCGTTGGTATGGATGACACGTTACACATAGCATGCACCCTGCGTGAGAAATGGAAAGAATGAAGGAAGTAAGGACAATGAGTGATCGATATTGAACAATACTGACTGGATGACACGGGAAACGACTGAATGAAGCGCCAGCTGGCAGCTCTTCAGTCGGCACTACCCAGGTAGGCAGCCCGTTGTGTAAACGAGTGTTGATTGTAAAGCGCTTAGAGCTTGGTCTCTAGCCGAGAATAGGCGCTATATAAGTATTCATTATTATTATTATTATTATTATTTTGGGATGGATGCTCCTGGCCCTTCCTACCTGCACTGTGCCCTTGACAGACCAGATACCGCAATGAACCAAAATACTTCAAGTGTGATTTACCCTTCTCTTCCCTTGTTCAGTGCTTCATTCTGCCTGGTGAAGCCCCCCACTCCCTATCCCCAGCCCCGCTAAAGTACTTTGTACACACACACACACACACACACACACACACACACACACACACACACACACACAAATCAAGTGAGTTCCTGTTCACTCTGGTTCTCCATTTCCAGTCTTTTCTATCATCCCTGGAGCAAAGAGCAGAAAAAGAAAAAAACCCCACTGGCTTGCTATGGGAAATGGTCTCCTCTTTATGCCGCCCCTTTAAAAATAAAAGAAAAAAAAGAAGCAAAAGAGTAATATCTAATTCATTTTTCAGTTGACAAACCACTGCTGGTCTTTCAAAATTGCAGAGGAAAAAGTAAGATGTTTCAAAATTACTATTATGCATTCAGTACAAACCACTAACTATGACACAGATTAAAAACTAATGAAGTACAAAATTCAGTGGCTGGACGAGGTTTGAAAATCTGACAAACGGCGTCTCTGTCAGTTTCCAGTTCAATACTAGGGTAGCTCTAAACAATTCCCATTGTGTCTTTTCTGTCTGTAAACACCCCCTTACCACTGTCTTCTATCAGTGTGTGCATATTATAGCTTCCTACTGAGTACACTGGAAGTCACAATGATTTCTCATTAAAATAAATTATAGCTTGACTTACAAAAAACCCCAAACAAATAAAGATTATAGCCGACGTACCACTGGCAATCTTAGCAAGGAGGGAAGCTGGTAATTGAATGGCAACATCCGTTTCCTCCAGGGTTGTTGCTTCCGGTGTTGCATTAATGGGAACCAAGTTGTCCTCCTTCAGTGTTGATGTTGTTCCGTTCAGTTCAGTTTTCAGTTGCAGGCCCACTTCGCTGTCACTAACCTGTATGGCAAGGTCCCGGACAGTGGATGCATTCAACACTTCCAATGCCATGCTCTTGGACAGGAGGCGAACTCTGCCATCGCTGGCGTTGGTCAAATCAATTTTAGAGTTCACCCCTTCCAGAGATTTGATCATGCTGTGAAAGAAAACAAAAAAGGTAACATAGAAGAAAAACAGTTCACGCATAAATTTCTCACAGAGGGAATGGCAATAATACTGTGGGGAAAAAAAATGGCAATGAAAATGAAAGTATGATAGTCAGTCATAGGAATGGCAATACTACTGGGGGGAAAATGGCAATGAAACTAAAAGTATGATTTTTAGTTATTCAGAGAATGATATTATAATTCTGATGATGATGATGACACCAATCATCCAGCCGGGGTCATGATGATTTACATCCCAGGGAAGGATGACGGGAAGCCAACTCTCCTTTCCAGGCAATGATGTTCCTCTGGCAGATGGGCCACACAAGAGAAGATGCGCCTGTGCAAGTCTCTGTTCTCTGCAGACGCCTTCTCTAAACATCCAACATTCGCTTCAATGAGCTAACTTCTGTTGTGACACTTTTGCACCAGGAACTGTGGCTCAAGGTTGTCTGCCTCCTGGAGTTGGCTTCAAACTGTACAGTTTTCAGGAAGACCTTGGCATTGCTCCTGAACTATTAGTGTCAACCCCTGTGATAGCACTTTTCTGACAAAAGCTTGCTGTAGAACAACTGCTCTGGGATGCATTTATCTGACATTCTTAAATAGTACTCTTATAATATCTCCACATAAATGGCAAAAGAGGGAAATGCGTGTCACACTTTTTCTAAATAACCTTTTTTGACCTCTATGATATACTTCTGCCTGAAGGAGTCTATGGTTTGCTCCCCATGCTTTTCTTTTTTTTTCTTTAATAACTGTTTAACAAACCAAACTGATTTTCACATATTCAAATAACTTTTTGCCATTTTCATTCTCTCGCGACAATCAAAAGCATGGAAGGCATGTAGTATGTGTGTGTGTGTGTGTGTGTGTGTGTGTGTGTGTGTTTGTGTATGTGTGTGTGTGCACAGTTGTGTGTGTGTGTGTGTGTGTGTGTGTGTGTGTGTGTGTGTGTGTGTGTGTGTGTGTTTTGTGTGTGCATGCGTATGTGTGTATGCATGCACACACATAAATATAACATGGACCGACCTGTTGGTAACACTGTCATTGGCGAGGTCCAACTGACCAGACTGCTTGCTGACATTGCTGGCCAGATTAAGCAGGCCTTGAGCCATCTGCCACAATGACACAGAACAACAGCATCTACACATTCACTTCATTGTTAGCAGCGAAGATCCTGACAACTATAGCACACTGTAACATGGATGCAGTGGAAACATCTTATCTATCATGTGATTTCATCATAGAAATTTCACATGGTGGTACTGGTAGAAGTCATGCTCTGTTCTGAGGGACTTTCAGACTAGGGGTAGGGGGTTGACATACCCTCCCCCCACCCCCCACACCACAAGCAATATGCGGATGACAACTGTGATCACTCATTCCCACATTCACTCCATTTACAGATTAAGCGCTGCTTGTTTGTTAGTACTTGAACTCCTCCCCTGCCTCCTGCCATTTGCTTAATAATTCATATTTTTTTTGACTGCATTCTTAAAGAAATCAACTTTGCTTCCTTTCCCCCTACAATCTCTTTTCTGCCTGTCAGTCATCCCCTTCCCCTCACATAATCTTTGAAATGCAGTCATAGCACAGACACAATGACCCACCCATACTCCTCACATCTTTGAAATGCAGTCATAGCACAGACACAATGACCCACCCATACTCCTCACATCTTTGAAATGCAGTCATAGCACAGACACAATGACCCACCCATACCCCTCACATCTTTGAAATGCAGTCACAGCACAATGACTCACCCATATCCCTCACATCTTTGAAATGCAGTCATAGCACAGACAATGACTCACCCATATCCCTCACATCTTTGAAATGCAGTCATAGCACAGACAATGTAACATCCATATCCCTCACATCTTTGAAATGCAGTCATAGCACAATGACACATCCATATCCCTCACATCTTTGAAATGCAGTCATAGCACAGACAATGACTCACCCATATCCCTCACATCTTTGAAATGCAGTCATAGCACAGACAATGACACATCCATATCCCTCACATCTTTGAATGCGGTCATAGCACAGACACAATGACCAACCCATACCCCTCACATCTTTGAAATGCGGTCATAGCACAGACAATGACACATCCATATCCCTCACATAATCTTTGAAATGCGGTCATAGCACAGACAATGACACATCCATACCCCTCACATCTTTGACATGCGGTCATAGCACAGACACAATGACACACCCATACCCCTCACATCTTTCAAATGCAGTCATAGCATAGACAATGACACATCCATATCCCTCACATAATCTTCGAAATGCGGTCATAGCACAGACACAATGACCCACCCATATCCCTCACATAATCTTTGAAATGCGGTCATAGCACAGACACAATGACCCACCCATGCCCCTCACATCTTTGAAATGCGGTCACAGCAAAGACAATGACACATCCATATCCCTCACATAATCTTTGAATTGCAGTCATAGCACAGACACAACGACACATCCATATCCCTCACATAATCTAGGAAATGCGTACATAGCACAGACAATGACACATCCATACTCTTCACATAATCTATGAAATGCGACCATAGCACGGACACAATGACCCACCCATATCCCTCACATAATCTTTGAAATGCGGTCATAGCACAGACACAATGACCCACCCATGCCCCTCACATCTTTGAAATGCGGTCACAGCAAAGACAATGACACATCCATATCCCTCACATAATCTTTGAATTGCAGTCATAGCACAGACACAACGACACATCCATATCCCTCACATAATCTAGGAAATGCGTACATAGCACAGACAATGACACATCCATACTCTTCACATAATCTATGAAATGCGACCATAGCACGGACACAATGACCCACCCATATCCCTCACATAATCTATGAAAAGTGGTCATAGCATAGACACAATGACACACCCTTACCCCTCACATAATCTGTGAAAAGCGACCATAGCACAGACACAGTGACCCACCCATACCCCTCACATAATCTTTGAAATGCGGTCATAGCACAGACAATGACCCATCCATACCCCTCATGTAATCTGTGAAAAGCGACCATAGCACAGACACAGCCACCCATATCCCTCATATAATCTTTGAAATGCGGTCATAGCACAGACAATGACCCACACATACCCCTCATATCTTTGAAATGTGGTCACAGCACAGACATAATGACCCATCCATACCCCTCATGTCTTTGAAATGTGGTCATAACACAGACAATGACACATCCATATCCCTCACATAATCTACGAAAAGCAGTCATAGCATAGACACAATGACCCACCCATACCCTTCACATCTTTGAAATGCAGTCATAGCACAGACAATGACACATCCATATCCCTCACATAATCTATGAAAAGCGGTCATAGCATAGACACAATGACCCACCCATACCCTTCACATCTCTGAAATGCAGTCATAGCACAGACAATGACACATCCGTATCCCTCACATCTTTGAAATGCGGTCATAGCACAGACACAATGACCTACACATATCCCTCACATCTTTGAAATGTGGTCATAGCACAGACACAATGACCCACCCATGCCCCTCACATCTTTGAAATGCAGTCATAGCACAGACAATGACACATCCATACCCCTCACATCTTTCAAATGCGGTCATAGCAGACAATGACACATCCACACCCCTCAAAAAGTCTTTGAAATGTGGTCATAGCACAGACAACGACACATCCATATCCCTCACATGTTTGTAATACGGTCACAGCACAGACACAATGACACATCCATACCCCTCACATCTTTGAAATGTGGTCATAGCACAGACAATGACACATCCATACCCCTCACATCTTTGAAATGTGGTCATAGCACAGACAATGACACATCCATACCCCTCACATCTTTGAAATGCTGTCATAGCACAGACAATGACACATCCATATCCCTCACATCTTTGAAATGCGGTCATAGCACAGACAATGACAAATCCATATCCCTCACACAATCTCTGAAATGCAGTCCTATCACAAACACAATGACCCACCCATACCCCTCACATAATCTTTGTAATGCGGTCATAGCACAGAAAATGACACATCCATATCCCTCACATAATCTATGAAATGCAGTCATAGCACAAACACAATGACCAACCCATACTCCTCACATAATCTTTGAAATGCGGTCATAGCACAGACACAATGACACATCCATATCCCTCACATCTTTGAAATGCGGTCGTAGCACAGACAATGACCCATTCATACTCCTCACATAATCTATGAAATGCGACCATAGCACAGACACAATGACCCACCCATACACTTCACATAATCTTTGAAATGCGGTCATAGCAGAGACACAATGACCCATCCATACTCCTCACATAATCTATGAAATGCAGTCATAGCACAGAAACACCTTTACATGATAGTTTTATGGTGACATGTTTCACCACATTATCTGCAGCTGAGCCACAGTTGACTCTGCATGTTGTTCGCTTTGGTAGTTCAAACACAATGTAGAGTTGCAGTGTCTTTGGCTGTGTAATGTAACCTGCAACTTTGAATTATCCTTTCACCACTCTCTGCCATGAACTTCTGTTAGGTGCTGCAAGAATTTACTTTGCATGTCATCCGTTACCGTTACTGTCAACGAAGAAACTAATAATGCCTAGAACAGTGCTTTTGGCCAACCAAATTTCAGGTGCACTGATGAATATTTACACTTTGTGACCTTCAAACACTTTCACTTGCTTTTTCATTTGTTTTGTACATGGCTGCCAGGAAATTTCATCTTCTATTTAGTATTTGCATAAATCACTATTTGTCTAATGTCAATCACTTGAGCAATGATTGTAAAGATAATGCTTTAAGAGACCGTGATGTCATCCAATAGTGTGAGAGAACAAAAAAACAAAAAAAAAACCTCTCTGTACTTATGTGTACGGGTTCAAATTCATGAACCTCAGTATTAACTAACAAGCTGTTATCTGTCTTTTTCACATACACACAAAGACACACAGATTTCTCTCTCTCCATCCTCCCTTTCCTGAGATCCACAACTCTCTCACTTCAGTTCCTCTCTACCAAAAGCAAACAGGCGTAACCCTTTCTAGGCTGAGCAAAACATATACGTTTATGATTACTAATCTGTTTAATAAAACTGTGTCCATAATCTTCATGTACATAAAACTTTCTGTAAGGAAAAGTCATTATTTCAATAATTTTGAAAAAACAAACAAACAAAAAACGGAGGGTGGGGGTGGAGGGGTGGGGGCTAGGGTTGGGGGGTGGTGGTGGAGAAGACATCATGGCAGAGAGGTGGAGTGGGAGACCGGGCTTTAAAGGGAGGTGGGGGTTAGTGGACAGAATACAGGGCAAATATCATGTCTTACATTATTTGCAAATCTTGAAGGAACTCAAAACTGCACTGAGAGGTGCAGTTTTTCATGCTGGAAATAGTGCAGTTTCATGCTGCTGTTGTTGGTGACCCTGCACCTGCACTGGTAGGCACAGGAAGATACTGTCATGTCTGCGTCTGACAGGATCTTCATCAAATTTTACAAGACTGTTTTAAGGATTGACAGATCTAAAAGTAATCAAACAGTAATAAAAATGATGAAATTTTGAAGGACACAAAAACCAAAAGCGAATGAGTGAATGAGAAAGAGAGAGAGAGAGAGAGAGAGAGAGAGAGAGAGAGAGAGAGAGAGAAATATATATTCAGAAAGAGACAGAGAAAAACAGAGGAGGGTGGGGGGTGAGAGAGAAGAGAGAGAGAGAGAGAGAGAGAGAGAGAGAGAGAGAGAGAGAGAGAGAGAGAGAGAGAGAGAGAAATATATTTCAGAAAGAGACAGAGAAAAACAGAGGAGGGTGGGGGGTGAGAGGAGAGAGAGAGAGAGAGAGAGAGAGAGAGAGAGAGAGAGAGAGAGAATCAAACCGTGAATTACCTGGCTTGTCAAACTGTTGACCATGTCAGTAATGTATTCAAGCTGGTCAGCTACCATTGTAACATCAGTCTTTGTCATGTTTGTGACTTGCACAGTTGCTTTTTCCAAATTTTCCACCACAGAAGCTGCGTTTTCATCAGAAATCTTTTCCTGTTTACAAGCAATGCTCATTATATGTGTGCGTGTGTGTGCGTGCACACACACACACACACTTATGCATACATGCATGCATGAGCACACGCACACACAAAAAAACACACACGCACATATGGGATTTTTACTTAAAAGCGTATTGTCTGTTTGTGTCCTTGATGAAACTGGTTAGTCTCAGTTGAGTAAAGTAATACTAGTCCAAGCAATTAAAGTTTAGACTAGTCTGACAGGGAAAAAAAAAGGAGAAAGATACACATTTTTAAAACACACAGAATATTCTCCAACAGACTTTTCTCTCTTATTCGCCATGACTCATGAATAACCAACAGCTAATCTGGAAATGCTCTGACTAGCAAGAAAAAAAAATCCGGTTCTGCTAAAATGAACTTTAAGAAGCCTGAGCACCCAAGTCAGTGTTGCCACTAGCCACAGCACAAGCACCCTGTTTTCAAAACCATTAAATTCGCATCAGGAGCAGCTAGCAAATGCTTCCTCTCCGGTGAGACAACATACAACATGACAGTGCCACTCCTCAATGCAACTCAGCTGCTTTCCCTTACCAACTTGCCTGCTAGGGACCAAGCCACGTTGCTTTGGTCTCATTCATTGTCACTAGCACAACAAGCAGGTTTTCCTTTTGAAATCGTTGATGTAGTCTGGTCCAGTGTTTGTCACTGGCTTTTTTTGTTTGTTCATGTTCACTGCCACTGCTGAAAGTGACAAATACGCCTTCTTCGGACGTTTCCAGTGACACTCATCATAATGCATGACACAATACTCATCACCTGGCTGTCAGCATGCTGCTGCTCAAAGCAATTAGGGGAGCTTTGCTTTGCGCATTTTCAATAATGTTGTTTGTGATGTCTGAAGAAGGCATAGCTGTCAAAAATTCACTTGGAAGGAAATCTTCAACAAGGCAGGGAACAGTAAACAGTGACTAACAACAAAAAGAGTAACTCTTGCTTGCATAAGCAGATAAATACACACCCATAACTTCCAGTGAATACTGCTTACGACATGAAATTGTTGAGCAGAAATGTCAACACAGAGCACACGGAACAAACAAGGAGACATCTCCCAATGGGAAAGTCTCTTCTGCATGTGACTCTGCATGACTGATGGATTTTAAAACCTAGTAAATAACTTAATATTACTACAAAATATTAAAATGGAAAATGCCTTGGTTAACTTGTGTACAGTTAGTGGAATGACAATTCATATCAATAGTTTAATTCAACTGATTTTCGATAATTTTGTAAATCATAATAACTGAGACCTTTGAAGTATTTACTTAAAAAGTTTGCATCATACTTTTGCTTTTTATTCCCTCACTTTAAGCTTCCAGGGTACATACATCCAACAGTAAATGGGAAAAAAAAGAACCTCTCTATCGTCCTACTGACAACTAAAAATCATCGGGAAATATGCAGCTCTGTTACTTATTTTGAAGCTACTTTGAGGATGGGAAGTGATTCCTCATATGTAAAGATGCTCACATACCTGGTAAAATTTGCAGAAAGGATTTGTTGCAGAAGACCCATTTTTACCTGGAATAAAGAGAAATATTGCTGTCAGTGAGAAAATGACATGGTATCAGATGGACAAAACACTGAAACTGACTCATGCTATGCTACATTCTGAACTCAAGGATGTTGTCAGTGATGTTCAAAGCCGTTCCCAAGATTTAGATGGAGGACTTTGAATAAGTTGCAGCTGAATGACACCAGAACTGAAGTTCTTCTCCTTGCTCCTCCCAAACTCCAAGATCATCCCATCCTTCCTTCTTCCACAGTATTGGAAGTTCTGATATTCAACTCTCACCCCAGGCTCATAACCTCAGTGTGACTTTTGATTCCACCCTTTCTTTCAAGCACGACGTGTCTAATGTTTATAAGGCAGCATATCTGGAAATATGTAAGATCAGTTCAATCCTTTTCACTGAAGCCACAAAAACTCTGGTTTGTTCCCTAGTTCTCTCAAGGCTGGACTAATGCAAGTCTCTTCCTGGCTCATCAAAGTACCTACTCAATAAACTACAGAAGGTTCACAATAGCGCTGCCAGGCTTGTTTGCAAAGCATCTAAACGTCAACGTGTCACTCCTCTGTTGCAGTCCCTCCACTGGCTTCCAATCCAGAGCTGATTTGACCACAAGCTGGCTTCTATCTGTTTCTCTTCTGCTTCTGGTACTGGACCACAATATCTCTCAGACATCCTCCACATCTACATCCCATCCCTTCAACTTCATTCCTCTGCTGACAGCCGCCTCTTGTGCAATCCTTCTGTCAGAACAAAATCTTTTGGTCAACGTTTTCTCTCTTTCCAACTGTCTGGAATACACTTCCCTTCAGTGTCAGACTCCTACCTTCACCCTCTTCTTTCAAATCTGCTATGAAAAAAAACTTCTTTCAACAGTCGTAACCTCCACTCCCCCCCCCTCCCCTTCCCAATCCACCTTCTGAGTGCTTGAGTGGGTTTTTGCGTGCACACGTGAATGCCTGGCGGTTGTGTCACTTGTGTGTGCAGGCTGTGTTGATGCGAGTGCTAGTGTACGTGCATGCGTGTCTGTGAACGTGGGCGTGTGGTCATGCGTCGGCGTTTGTGTGCATGTGTGTGTGTGTGTGCAGGGGGGCAGGTGCGTGCGTGTGTGTGTGTGTGTGTGTGTGTGTGTGTGTGTGTGTGCAGGCTTGCGTAAATTGTGTTTGTACATTAATGTGGTGTGTTTGCGCTATGTTCCTTGTTGTTGCTTTTGTGTGAGGTAGGTTCCTGTCTTGTTTTTGGCTTGTCATGTCTTATTGTATGACTTTATTATGTGTTGGTTAGGTAAAGCACTTAGAGCCCTAATTTTTAGACAATAGGCGCTTTATATATCAATATTATCATTATTATTATACATTTAACAAAAGAAGCCAAGAATATGATATTCATTTTGTTCAACAATTCAGCCATAAAGATAAACTTGGTATGATTACATAAATGCAGATGTTACTAAGAATTTCACCACACATAATTATTAGAGATTTGCTCTTTTTATGCGTGCCATGCCACTGTTCATAAAACCTAGATGAAAAACTTCATAAGCTTACATATTCCAGGCACTCAAAACTACCGTACAAAATTTCTTTTGACAACTGAAAATCTTTATTTTGTTTTTTAAAATATATTCATACACTTATCGAAACAAACCATCTTAGAATCTAACATTCCAGTGATAGTATCAAGTAACATACCACTCACAGGGCCAAATGATCATAATGCTATGTGGGGTGAGAAGGAAAAATGTTTCATAATTCCGCCTGTCTCTGCCAAATGCAAATTATATTTCTGAAAGAAGATAATGTATCTTTCCCTTACTTACCAAACTGAATCATACGCTCTGATCTAATTTGATTACATAAAATTACAAAGATGGAAAAAAATTCTAACACTCAAGAGTTATTCTCTTCCAACTTCTGGATGAGTGTACTCCCCTTGAAGGACAAGACATGATCAAGCGTAACTTTTACCTTGAAGCATGTCACAATTGTTCTCCAGTTTTCAAGTGATTGGTTCATGCCAATACATTCAAGAAAGAAACTTACACTTGTATCTCTAAGTCTGTTGCTACAATACACACAATCTGTACACTACATAGAGTTCACAGCTACTGAAAGATTAGAAGCCACTTTGTGAAGGTATGCTCTCTTTATAACTAAATTTTTGCCATTTGTCACACATTATACAAGTACTATTTTCCCTACAAATCAAAATCTATGTGACATAATCACACACATGTTAGTATGCCTAACATGGTTGGTTTGATAATTTTTTTAGCGTTTGTTGATCTATGCTGATGATATCAGACTCTGAATAAGTTATAATATTATGCAGAATCACCAAATTATCAACAAAACAAAATGGAATAAAACTGCATGCATATGCGTGTGTGTGCATGCTTGCACAGAGAGAGGGAAAGAGAGAAAGAGACACAGACAGACACAGAGACTGACAGAGACTGACAAAGCGAGAGAGAGAGAGAGAGAGAGAGAGAGAGAGAGAGAAAGACAGGCTGAGAGAGACAGACAGATTGAGAGAGAGCTGGGGAAGGCTTTACAAGAAAAGAACAAATAATGCATATGATGACTGGCAGTTTTAAATCAGAACATTGCTAATGCATGACATGAAATTTCAGCTGCATTTAAAAAAACTTCCTGTTCGATGTTTCACATGTGTGTTTGATTATGGATAATCCTGATGTGAAGAAATAAAAAAAAAAAAATCAACACTGGTTCCTTTTAGTAGAATGCAATGGACGGTTAGCATCCTTAGCTAGCAGGTTTGGATGTAGTGGTGTGATTGCCTTGAAAACAATTTATTTGAGGGATTTTTCTGCCCTGGCTAGCTCCTACCCAGAGTTGAGTGTGCAATGGGATTGGAACCACAATGATGAGTTTTATCCATTTTCTGACCAACACTGCAGGTGCCTTCATCTTTCGGGCCTGGTTGTCACTGGGATATAATATGAAAAGTAGTGTAAAGTACAATCCAGCACATAGTGTACCACAGCCCAGAGTAGAACTCCATAATATCACCTTGGTTATCCTTCTTCTCATTGATCAACATCAACGTTTGTTTTCTAACTCAGTGGTCCTTCACGTCCATGCGATATCATCAGTTTCAGTTTCCTCCCCCCACATCCTTGCCCATGGGGTGTATGCATCAACGTCGCAAACGACAGGGACTGTTGTCAGATGCATGTGGTGGCGCTCTCCAGAGATGTGTCTCACTGGCACTGCAACTAAACAATACTTGATGTCACAAGGTTGTGTCAGGCCAATATTTTGGTTCAGCAAGTGCAACTAAAAGCCCTGAAATGACTCAGCAACACTGCAGTGTCTCCACAGGTGGGCTGCTTGCTGATTACCTGATACTGATTGCTCACTACGGAATGCAGTGTCGGAGCTGTGACAGAACAATGCAAGCGTTGTTGGGATGTGATGGCTGGAATAAGTGGTATGAAAGAAATACCACTAAGGGACAAGAAAACTGTGACAGCTGATAATATTTCATGTCATAAATTATACTGCTGAAGACAGACAGACACTAATCCCCAACTTAGAGAGTGGGAGCGAGATGAGAGAGAGAGAGAGAGAGAGAGAGAGAGAGAGAGAGAGAGAGAGAGCGAGTGAGAGACAGAGAGAGGGAGAGAGAGAAAGGAGAAGAACAAAAAGATATAGAACTGGGGAAAGTCACTCCGAGTCTGACCCTGTCTACAAGGGGGGGCCGAGGAAGGCTCTTGCTTACGCAGACAAAACAAGTGGCTTACAATTTATCTCACTATTTTAATTTATCTCACTGAACAATTTCAACAATCAACCACTGGTTTAATTAACCAGAACACGACACTGATTTTGAGTCAAAAGATTTTCAAAAACCACGTTTAAGGTTAACATCAAACATAAAATAAATCATCAAAGCAGTTCAGCCCAGCATAAACATCATCCCATCCCTAAGGTTCCGCAGGTACATTGAGACGGGTAGCAGAGTATGGGTATTTGCGGACTAGACCAGGGACAAACTTTGGGTGCAGGGTAAATGAAGGTAATTTGGGCAAGGCTGGGGGAAGGCAAGGGTAAGGAGGAAAATAAAATGTGGCAAAAAACGACGAAGTCGAAGAAAAGGATGGCCCCTTGAATTAAAAGACCACTTTGCCAACTTTGTTTTTCCCTCTAGAGAGACAACATGTTTCCTCCTCTCTTCAGCCGGTCAAAAAGGGAACGTACTTCTATGTCAAGGAACAGGAAATAGGATGTGGAACTTGTCAGGAAACAGGAAGTAGGTTGGGGAACTTGATTATCATTTCCCTAAATTAATTTCAAGCCCAAAAAATAATTACTTCTAGTAACTTTCCCAACAAGATTTTTATATACAAAGAATAAAAATAGTAAACTAGAACCAAATCAAAATACATTATCTTCAATTCCACAACCTTCTTTTTACCACTCAAGGGGAACAACTCTCCAAAGGAAACAACTTCTTAACAAGAGACTAAAATTACGGTTACTTGCCTTGAACTGTGCTTGTGTAGACCAGCCCTCTCTCATGCTGTTTACACTGCCTTTCATCGAAAGAATAAAAGAAAAACCTGATGTGAAAGATTAAAAGGAAAAATTTTTTTTTGAAAAATCCCACAATGAAGAAATCTAGAGACAGACAAATCAAAGACAACAGACCCATAAGTACGACAGCAAGTTCTGTTCTTACTTTAAGACAAGTTTATATCGACAGCATTAGGTGCCATGCATTTTGATGATTACAGAATTAAAAAGCAAATGTCACTTCAACTATTCATAAGATGAATAGCTAACAAAAAAACAACAACAACAAAACAACGAAAAACAGATGCTACAGATGACACACAGTGATCAGTACTGTCTTGGAAAACAAAAATTAAATTCAAATCAATTAAGGGGGCAAAGAAAGGCATGGTGAATGCGTTACAACTGAAAATAACAAAAGAAACATGAAAAACAAAGATAACCCTCTTTTAATCATTGCTTTATCTAAAACTGATGTCAATATACATTCATTCAACCGCACCCACCAGTTCCATTTCTGCAATCGTCTGGCAAGTCACGCACTGAAACAAAATCAAGCAATATTATGTGTAGAAGGAATGCGGATCTGAGATGTACACAGAATATGAAAAAAAAAAAAAAAAAAACGCCACAAAAACAAAGCAAAGAAAAAACAAACAAACACCAAACCCTCATGCTTATGGGTTTTTAACTCTTTTCTGCTGCATCTCAGCCTGTCCCTCTGTATAAATTTCTAACTCCCTCTCTCTTAACTAGTCTTAGTCCCTGTCATTAGCATGTTACTTAGTTATGTAGTTTGGTATTCTGGAAACATACACTAACAACCAGAATGCACTTGTGTGTAAGCTATCGTGCTGTCCCTGCACAGTACTGACAGTTAACGATAATGGGTACAGCGAGGAAAGTTAGGAAAATAAAATGATGAATTGTAACAAATACATATTCACTTTACACAAAAGGAAAAAAAATTCAGTTCATAACTATAGCACAGCTGTTTGGTTCAAAATTGTTTGAGAAAGCTCAGAGAACTGTAAAGGAAAAGACTTTAAAGTAGTAGTACAGATTAAACCTAAACGCTAATTACTCGTTTCATTAGGATGAACGCATAAAAATGAAAAAAAAAAAGTTAACCAAATCTATTGCCAAAGACATAATAAAATCAAGCCTTTGCAATGCCTACATATTCTTAACACTTCTAAACGTAAAACTGAAAAAAATGTATGATGCAGCACACCAAAAGAATTTTGTGGAAAAAAAAGATACCCACATTAGAACATCAGTGTAACTGGTCAAACTAATAGCACAATTCAATATTTCTATTTAATGCATTTATAGATTTCTATCTTTATTTTTCATTTTAATAAATGTACCACTCCTGTACTCATTGTAAATATGGCATACACAATGAAAATTTGTATTGTACATATTGCAACTATAGTTGTACAAAAATACATTTTTTTTTTTTTTAAACAAAAGCTGTGGCAGACAAAAAGTAGTATGAGATAATGACTCTGATGAATTGAGAGGAAAAGAGATGGACCATGAAGAGAGAGAGAGAGAGAGAGAGAGAGAGAGAGAGAGAGAGAGAGAGAGAGGGGGGGGGGGGGGGGAAATGATTAGTTTCAGAGGAACAAACACAGTTTACATCAAGTCACATCTATTTTCAATGATAGCATGCATCTGGAAAGTCACTTAACTTTTTCCTGTCAAAAGCCTCAAAGTAGTTTTCACAAACCACTTCCCTAACAGTAGCATGTCTGTTCCCCAGAGCTGTGATTAACTTTAAACACTGGAGAGAAAAAGAGGGAGAGAGAGAGAGAGAGAGAGAGAGAGAGAGAGAGAGAGAGAGAGAGAGAGAGAGAGAAATTTTCTTTCTTTCTTTTTTTTTTACTGCATAGTAAATCAACTTCTCCCTTATTCTCACCTTGACGAACAGTTCTTACCTTTCACAGTCAAAATGCTGCTTATTTCAGACGGAACTCCTCTAAAGGTAATTCTGCAAGTGTAATTCTGCTTTTCTGAAGCCCTGAGATCATCCACAGTGTAGACATTGCCGTTGGCTCCAGCGATGGGTTCACCATCCCTGAACCATTCATAGCCAGGTTCACCGGGCAACAAGGACGGAGATGCGCAAGTCAAACTAGTTGAGTCCCCTTCTATCAGCTGGGACGTCCCATTCACCACAGGCTTTTTAGGCACCACTGTTGGAACACAAGAATGGTGAGAAATAAGAAGTCATTGACACTTGGCGGGCAACTAACAAACAAACAAAAAACAAACAAAAAATTTAAGGTATATATTCACAAAATAATGCTGGTGGTCATGACAATACCAGTTGTTCTTTGTCTTAATTACAAACTGCAGAAGCAGGCTCCAATTGATAACTTCTGTCAGCAACCTTATTTATCTAGAGGTATTTTCATACAAAGCAGAGCATTAAATCTACATGTAACAAGTCAGATTTACATTATGGGTCAGATGATATAGGACGGCATATCATTAGCCACATTGAAGTTGAAAGCTGAGTGACCCAGAACAAGTCAGGGTGACCCATGTCAATGTTGAAGACTGGTGACCGAGAATGGATCACAATGACCCAGAGTGATGCTAAAGGTTAAGTGACCCAGAATGGACCATAAAGACTGGTTTAAAGTTCATGTAAAGTTAAAATGACACAGGTCAATAATGTTGTTGTCATACACTGGCTAAAAGACTCCAGGGATCTTCCAAACAGCCAAAATACTTGAACACTATGGTACAAATGCATCAGCTATGGATGAGAACATTACGTGTGTGACCATTTTTGATTACCCTGTCATGTGGCCAGCCACACTCCGACTTCGAGGGACTTTGGAGACTGAGAATCTTCTTGTTCTTCCTAGAGAGCTGGTTCACTCAAAAATGAGTAGGTTACCAGCGCGCATGTTAAAAAAAGAAAATGCGACTCAGCCTGTTGGCCCCTGGAGCAAAATTTAGCAACAAGGGGTCGCACATGATATTTAAAAGGTTAAAAGCAATGGCCAGGTTAAGGCCTAGGTAACCATAAAATATATGGGGAAGTTAAAATAGAAAAGTCAATCAATATGCAGATCTCAAGATTGTCTTATCAATTTGATTTTTAAAAGAGACTGCATTTGTGGCAATCTTGATGGCACCCAGCAGTGAGTTCCACAGCCTTACAGAACTAGGATAAAATGAATGTAAATGGTTGTCAATATTTGATGCAGGTATGGCATAAGACTGACCGCCACTCCTGGTGCTACTTTTATTAAATACTAGTTGTTCCATTGGGATATCAATTAGTTTAGCTCTGCCTTTGAAGAAGGTATTAAGTTTAATAAAGGCTCTTCTCTCTTCTAAGGGTTTCCATTCTAATTTCCTCATGTTCTTCCTAGTATTCCCTTTCTCTCTGGTATGGTTCCCTGTTACGAACCGTGCTGCTCTCTTCTGAATCTTTTCGAGGTTATCAATGTCCTTTAGATTGTAAGGATCCCAGACTGAGCACTCATATTCCAGTACTGGTCTAACCAGTGTTTTATAGCAGTCGTCCTTAACCTTTTGGGGGCAGTCGTTGATGTTCCTGTATAAGAAAGTTAAGATGTTGTTTGCTTTCTTACATATTAAATTGTAATGTTCTTTCCATTTGAGACGACTATCTATAATCACACCTAAATATTTTGCAGCATTGGTTTCTTTAAGAATAGTATTGTGAATAGAGTATTCTGATCTAGTTGGTGAGCGTTTATTACATATACGCAACACTTGGCACTTCTGGGCCCAAGAACAGTTCCCTGTGGTACACCTGACAAGACTGGTTTACAATGGGATGATGACCCTTCCACAATAACTTTCTGCGTTCTCCCAACGAGGAATGATCTAGACCATTTTAGCAAAGAACCGCCAATGCCGATGTTTTCTAATTTAAGTAGCAGGCCCTCATGGTCAACCTTATCAAAGGCTTTAGAGAATGTTATGCTAGGAGCTTGTCACGACTGAGGACAATGCCCGCATAACTACGCAGAGCATAACAACATCTTGATGTAGCCTTGGTATTCTACCTGATGTCAATTGGTCTGACACAGCCTTAAGCCAAGGCCGACGGACCAATTATAAACATCATGGTCATCACAGCTAATGGTCAGATGACCAAGAACAGTCATAGGTATCCAGACAAATGAGCCATAATGGATTGCAAAGACCCACAACAAATTTGAATGTCAAGGGAATTAGAATGGATTGCTGGGATCCAGATCTAGATCAAAGGTCAAGTGACCCTCAGTGGATCAATATCGGGTCACAATGACCCATTCTGGGTCAGCGTAAGTCTGGTTAAACTTGACTTGTTCTGGGTCAATAAACATTCAACATTGCACCGCATTATGAGATATTCTGGTCATCTGGTCTCAAATTGTCCTAGGTCACCCAATTTACATCTTTTTATCTTTTACCCAGCTCTGGGTCAATGTCACCAATTTTAGGTCATACAACGTTTAACCTCAAACTGGATGATTATGAGATATCGTGAGTCACTCAATTTTAACCTTGGTCTGGGTTGCCGTATTTTCTTCTAGGTCAGTTGACCTTCATGGCTGCCAGCCTTCTGGAGTTAAAATTCAGGAACCAAGGGATGACGGGGGACAGGTGGGCTGAGGATGGGGGCAGTTCAGCTTTTGACTGAAAACACTTCTAACCCACCTTATGTTCAGCTGACAAATGAAGAGTTTAAAAAATGCATTTTTCATCTATATAACTGCCAACATCACATTACATTATTTGGGCTTTATTCAGCAATAATTTAGAACCCTGTCAAAAATGGCCCCCTAAACCCAACTTTTATCCTAACAAAATGGTGAAATTCTCAATTTTTCCCCAATACATTTGCAAATTTGGAAATCAGTCTTGAATTAGAGAAATTCCTGAAAATTTTGAAAGGATTAGCTGTTATGGACCTCTATGTTAGGTATGGGTCAATGTGACCCAGTCTGGGTCACTTAGCATCACACTTGGTTACTATATGACCGAATCCGGGTCACCTGAGCTTGATGTAGACCATGAGTCGCCATGACCTTTCATGTATGACATGTAGAGATAGCTTCTCGGGTTTCTGTACACAAAAGTACCGGTCTTCTTTGCCTTCCCTGTTGCAGCCTTGACGTGTGCTCCCCACAGTAGATCTTTTGTAAGCTCCATGCCTATGCTTTTGGCCTTGCCCACTTTAAAAAAAATTTTAAGGTCTTAGCCATGAATGCTGTGGCTGGTACTGACGGGTCTCTTCTTTCATGTCGCCAGATCTATATGACACTTGCTGACACTGAAGTGACATCTGTCAAGTCTTCTCCCAAAGCTGATGCTGATCCAGTTCTTATTGTAGGACGTTGGTGTCTTTCTGCACACTGATCTGGTGGTACATGTTGTTGTTGTTGGTCGACAAACAATTTTACCTTGGATTTGATGTTGTCCCCAATGTCACTGATGTAGACGAGGAAGAGCGTTGGACCCTGGATAAACCTCTGACAAATCCTGGAAGTTGCCTGGCTAAAGTTGCTGGGTCCTATTTGAGAGGAGTTATTTAATCCATTTTAGCGTGTCTTCGGACTCCAAAACATCGGTGTCTTGCTGAAAGCCTATGAGAAATCAAGCAAGATAGTGTCCGTTTGGCTTCCCCCCATCCCCCCCCCCCCTTCATCAAGCACTTTTGCCATGGTAAGATTCAACTGAAATCATCAGGATACTGTCTTGCTGAATCCTTGCTTGGAACTGAAAAGAATCTAATTTGTTGAGATGGGATCTGATGGACTATCGGATGATGCGTCCCCATCAGTCTGCTCCATTAGAAGTTAAAGAGATGGAACTGTAGTTTGCTGGGGAGCTCTGATCTCCTTTCTTGCGGCTGGATTGTTGCATGGCACTGTACAGACCGTAAAAATAAAGGGAGAAAACTGACAGTACTGATTTAAATGTTGTATTATGTCCTCAGTCCAAAGAACTCAGTGCAGCATTGTCACCACTGTAACTGGCAGTCTCACAATCAGCACTGCATAACCATCATATAATCTTCAGCATCCTCAGTGTCATTCAAAAAAAAAAAAAAAAGAATCGCTCACTGTTTGCAACACAAGTCATTCTTATCCAACGAATGCAGCTCACTTCACAACCAGTAGTAGCCTTCTTGTCTGAGAACGACAGTCATGATGCTCACTGCTGAGATTTTTGCCTTGCCCGACTCTTGTGGGAAAACTCCTTTTTGATTCTGAGATCTGCAGAGTCTGGAGACAGTTTTTTTTCATGATGTTATTGTTATTATCATGATATCTTGAAACTGAACATTCATTTCTGTTTCTCAGGTCTGCATTGTCTGATGATTTTTTTTTTGGATGATCATTATTGACAGTACTGTATACTATCACACAAAAATTAGGCTACAGGGTTCTGCTTAAATGCATGCCATCATACTGTGCAGTGTCCTATGTGCAACGGCCTACAGTGCGAGAGCCTATGTGTAACATTTCTTTCAATAATGCGTGTTAGTGTATGCGAGGAAATGTGTATATGCACACGTGCGGTCCCTTGTGTTCCTGCATGCTTCTGTGTGTGTGTTCACGCATGCATGTATCATGTGCGCAAGTTCATGTGCCCACTCAATTGTCTGTGTTCCTGTGTGTTTTTGTTGGTGTGGTGTTCATGCATATCACTGTGTGTGTAGATCAATATATAAATGTGTGACAAGTCATCCCTCTCTCTGTCACCATTGCTTTAAAAAAAAAAAAAAAGGACAGACAGATACAAAAAATGGGGAAGGCGTATAGACAGACAGACAGACAGACAGACAGAGAGAGAGAGAGAGAGAGAGAGAGAGAGAGAGAGAGAGAGAGAGAGAGAGAGAGAGGTTTTCCATATGTTTAAGACAGAAAATTTCTGAGAACAAAAAAAACAAACAAAAAAAAACTACCCACAAAAATGCCAACCAACCAAACAACACAAAAAGTTTGTTCCCGTGTGTATTTTTGAGTGTGTATTTTTATATCCGTTTGGTGCTGGTATGTATGCAACTTTTGTCTAAACATACACACTGTGTTTGCCCTCTCTCGTTTTCTCATTCTCAAGCACACACGCACACACACTGAGAGAGAGAGAGAGAGAGAGAGAGAGAGAGAGAGAGAGAGAGAGAGAGAATGTCGCGCAATAGGCTGTCGTACTGTAAACTGTCGCGGTATGGTGATGGATCCGGCTGCCATTTGCTAATTTAACTGGAATTGGGCACTAAATCGATGTTGAACTGGTTTCAAATATTTTTCTGAAAGATAGAAGCTGCTGACTTTCTTATCTAATCTTTGAATGAAACGAAGAAAATAAGCAAAAATTTTATATCAATTAAATTTTAAAATAAATTAGTTGAGCGCATGCTAGCAACTACATACGCTAAAAAAAGAGAAAAAAAAGAAAAAATGAAATCCTCATGATGTTCATCCGCATTAGCACTTCTGCTGGGCATTGTAAGTCAACGAAGCTTCAGTATTAGAATCTGCATTCGTATTTGCGACGTGCACGGGGCAAGCCCAATGACCAAAAGCATACGAGTTATTTGGTCAAGATTGTCTGGGTGTGGCTTTATTTTTTTTCTTCTAAACTTTTACCTATACAGTTAGTACCTGGGTCCTGACATTAAGACTGTGCCACAACAAAGCT
>CM065722.1:21436249-21443749 GCA_033310375.1 Conus canariensis
CAGATGAGAGAGAGAGGGACAGAGACAGAGACAGAGATACACACAGACAGACGGACAGAGAGACAGACAGAGAGAGAGAGAGACAGAGAGAGACAGACAGACAGAGAGAAAGAGAAAGACAAGAGACAGAGAGAAAGAGAGAGACAGTGACAGAGACAAACAGACAGACAGAGAGAAAGACAATATGACTTTTTGTGAAAGAAAAGTTGGTCATAGAAGTTCTTTTTTATTGTTAATACGGGTGGGTCACCTTATGGGTAATGAAATTACTGATCACGTTTAGAAACACGCCGGAGAATACAAAATAAATTTGGGAGAGAGAGAGAGAGAGAGAGAGAGAGAGAGAGAGAGAGAGAGAGAGAGAGAGAGAGAGAGAGAGAGAGAGAGATTCAACCTATTTGTCTGAGAATAATAGACTGTAATGTTCCAAGATCGATGTTCTTTTTTTTATTTTACTTAGCATGTCGCGATGCTTTTAATGAAATGCACAAAAGCGGATACACACGCATCACTTCTCACAATGAACAGTATGTTCTTGACCATTAAGTAGTTTAACTGAAACAAACATTTGAGTTCATTGTGAAAATTATTTAGTGCTTGGACACTTTCCAGAAGTTTCTTTTTGCCAGCAAATGTTAACAAATGAAAACAGCAGCTATCTCTCTGAACACTAACTCATTTTTATTGATTATGATGCAGGAACTCATGATTACCTGATTACCATGTAAGCCATTCACAAACATGTGAAAATTGCACATGCGTGGCGATTCCACCATGTGATGGTATGTTGTATCAATATCAATTTGCTAATCGCGACCGAGCCGAGTTATGCATGATAATTTATGTATAATTTTTCGTGGTTTACCCTGGCAACAATTGTTATAGTAAAGATTGCCCATTCAAATCTGTACCGTGTGACAAGTGATCAAATGAAATCCAACAACAAGGAAAACAGCAGCACAGATATGGACTACATTAAAATGTGGTCTGAACCAAGCCGTGAAGCATCATATTTACCGCAGGCAGACAAAATCTAAACCAAAAAAGCTATGAGTCAACCTCGCGATAAAAAAGAAAAGAAAAGAGACAACATTGTCAGAAGGGATGATTTTCACAAACGCTCGAAAAGTCTGGAGAGCAGGCTGGAACATGAATGATTGGTACCAGAGTGCTTTATCCAGACAGACAGACACACACACAGACACACACACAACACACACACACACACACACACACACACACACACACACACACACACACACCGATCGACAGCGGAAAATGAAAAATAAAAGAAGAAAGAAAGAAAGAGAAGGAAAGAAAGAACTTGCGTTTACTATCACAATAGTTAGACATTACCTTCTTTTTCCAATAACTTTAATGAAATTTTATCAAAAGTAAAAAAGCCTCCCTCCCTCACACCTCCATCCCCATTCCTTTCCTCTGTTCGGACTGTGCTACTGGCCACGTGCAACAATTAGGATTTTGCATTAAAACAATATATAATCCATATAAGCGTTTTGAGGCCTACCATAAATTTGAGCCAGCATTTAATGTTAAACTGATAATTGAAAAAAAAAAAAAAATCCCCACCAATCATTTCTCTTCTTTTTTTTTTTTTTTTTTTTTGGGGGGGGGGGGGGTCACTCAAGAAACCACAAACTATCTTCAAATACATGACCTTCCCCCTAGCTGACGCACATTTCAGGCCTTTGCACTCACCCGTGACCCTATATTTGCGCCAGCTCGAAGCGCCTAAACAGTCCCATTCCTTTGATTTTAATCTGTCTGCTTGGAACCACCTGGCTGGTACCTTGATGGCCGTATGAAAGAAAATGAGGTGAAAATCAAGTCCCAGACACAATAAAAATTCTCAAAACAATCTAATTGCACCGCTCTATGAATACTCGACTCCTTAAGCAAGGCCTTGGCGCATTAGTTTTTGGTGTGCAGCCACTTCTGCTATTATCTTTATGATTTAGAAGGGTCTTGGGAGAGTGCTGTCCCCTGCCATGGTTGACCAGTACAGCTAACAAAAAAATCTTGGAACTGACCGGCCGCCGTGGCGAAGTGGTTAGCGTCGCAAACTCCCGGCTAGGAAGTCGTGAATTCGATTCCCATCAGAGCCATTTATTTGAGTGATTTTATCTACCCCGACCGGTTCCTACGCAGAGCTGAGTTTTCTATGGGCTCAGCTGGGAAGACTGGGCCCACACAGTCGAGTTATATCCACTTCATGGCTGCATCTCTGACATTGTTGCTCACACTTTCTCACCAACACTGCAAGTTGTCTGTATCTCTAGGGCCTGGATGACGCAGGGATGCATAATGAAAGTAAGCGTAGAGTACGGCCCTGTCGTGCATTCTCAAACCAAAATGGAAATCAGCGGCATCTTGTTCATCATCTCATCCTAATCAATCAGCATGAACAAAAAGTCTCAACGTCTGTAGGCTTTCACGCCCTGCCGTCATGGTGAACTCAGTTCCGATTCCTCTCCATGTCCACACTCTTGTCGGAGTTCGCGTCCTAGGCGATAATTCTGGTTCCCGGTAATGACAAGCTTGGACGGACGCGGCGGCGCCCTGCGGAGGGGAAAAAAACACCCACGCTAGCTCCGCGACTAAGCAAATCAGTAGGGGGCTTAGCAGGTGGTGTCCTGTGCATGTTGGATCAGTGCAGGCACCAACGAACACGAGCGAAGTGTCTCATCAGCAGTGCAGTGTCTCCTGTGGTAGGTTGCCTCAACTGTTCCCTGTGGAATGCCGATGCCGAGGCTGTAGCGGGACAACTTTCTCTCCCTTTCTCACTTTCTCCCCTTAGTTTTTACTGGTTGATGGCGTGTCACATGCTTAGATTACTAAATTGTTCAGCAAGATACAGTTAGAAGAATCTTGTACTTATACAACACTTACACTGCTTCGATTTTTTGTGTTCAGCAATACACAGTTAAAAGTACCTTGTACGTATACAATACTTACTTTGGCTCGACACACGGCCCAGAACGTTGATTAAGAAGAGTAGAAAACACAGGCTGCATGTCTCACGCTTCATTGTGCTGCTCTGATTGTAAGTGTTAGAGCGTGGTCTAAAGATGCCGGCTGCCAGGATGGATAGTTTAGTGGGCGGCGTCAACATGCACGCTCGCACGCACGCACGCACACACACACACACACACACACACACACACACACACACACACACACACACACGAAGATGATAGGTCGTTACTACACACGCACGCGTAAAACATGACGGGACATCGAGCATGCCTGGTTCAGATTAGAACTCATTACATAAACCTGTAGGGTCTTACACACGGGACTAACTAACACAGGTCCCTGTCTGTTGAGCTTTCACAGTCCAGCCCATGGTGGAGTGGACAATACTTTAGTGAGAGGCGCCTCTTTCTATTCTTCCCTGTTCTCTCACCACAGATGTCCACACCAACTTTTCGGAGGAAGTCCTGTCGTTCACCCTCTTACGCACTTTCCGGTTGAAAGAGAGCCTCTTTCCGTCGACTGTCAGTGCCAAAATAGTTGCCTCTGTCAATTGTGTGGTCACTGTATTTGGCATTTGTAGGACATTTAGGAGAAGAGAGAGAGAGAGAGAGAGAGAGAGAGAGAGAGAGAGAGAGAGAGAGACAGACAGACAGACAGACAGACAGACAGACAGACAGACAGACAGACAGAGACAGAGAGTGTGTGTGTGTTTTGAATTAAATTCACATTGAACTTTGACGGACAGAACACACGACAGACACAAGTCAGTTTGAAGGCGAGCGAGTTTCGGTGGTTGAAACCCCAAACTGTCCAGGGTGTACACTTGCAGTACATTTTGTAGCATCTGCTTACACACACACACACACACACACACACACACACACACACACACACACACATATATATAAAATATATATATATAATATATATTCAGTTCCATTTAAACGCTCTTCCTCAGTTTTACGCCTGTTCTAAAACCTGAGGGGGGATAAATTAAGTGGAACGACCGATGCTCCTAGTACGACCTACACTTAAATCTCTGCCTTTTTTGTCAAAAGTTTAGCTATTGTGCCATCCATTGTTGTTGTTGTTGTTAATGGTGGTGTTGTTGTTTACAAGATGGAACCTTTCTTCAAGATGTGACCTCTGTTCCTGAATGAATTTGACAGCCCTGAAAACGCCCTGTGTGTGAGGCGGAGCTATGATAATAAAAGCTGTAAAACTATCCACACCCTTCCTGTGCCTTTCGTCGTATCGTCCGATGAATTCTCCACCTCAAAATAGTCAAACTGTCTCCGCGGTTATGGCGGATTCCAGCGGCCCGGATTCAAACTCGCAATGTGTGACTGCGAACGCGAAACTCTACCCTTAGGCCAACTGCGTAATAGGAAAATACGTTCCTGTTTTTATATCCTGATGGTTCATTGACGAGCGACAAGTCAGATATCTCGACTTCTTTGAGGTTTCAGCAGTATCAGGGCGGTTTGCCCCATCTCCTTTCCATCCTCGTTGCTGGCAGCAATACAGATTTTTGTCCACGCCTTATGGACATTCTCTGCCAGTTATTCCCCCTGTCCTGTTACTCTCTGACTCTTGCCTCTTTTTTTCTTTCTTCCCCTTTTTTGAATTTTAATAAGCCTTTCTTTACTGCCTACTTTATGTTCTCTCTCTCTCTCTCTCTCTCTCTCTCTCTCTCTCTCTCTCTCTCTCTCTCTGTTTGTTGATTTTGCAAAGGCTTTTGATGTAATTGACCACAAACTGTTATGCAGGAAGCTTTTATTATATGGTATAAAAGGAAATACCTTCCAACTGATAACATCATTCCTAGAAGATCGTCAACAAATCGTTTGTGTCAACAACAATTTATCAGAGAAGCTACCTATCCAACATGGCGTACCCCAGGGTTCTGTGTTAGGTCCGTTGCTGTTCTCAGTTTATATAAATGATCTCCCTCTTTATATTGAGGATTCATGTGAACTCTTTTGTGATGATACCACTGTCCATACAAGTAGCTCCAGCTTGGAAGCTGTTTTCACTTCATTACAGAAGAATGCTGACATCTTAAGTAATTGGTGCAATGTAAATCACATGTCACTGAATCCTAACAAAACAAAACTAATGCTGATAACAACAAGGCAGAGAAGACAAAACATAACCACACAGCCCCCATCTGTTCTTATCAATAATCAGGAAATTGAAGTGGTGGATAGCCATCGAGTTCTAGGCGTATATGTTGATAATAATCTTTCTTGGTCTTATCACCTTCGCAGTTTATGTAAATCAATATCCAGACAAACATATCAGCTGTGCAAGATTAAGCATTTCTTAAACCTTCATGCCAGGAAATTGTTCCTACACGCACATGTTCTCTCTTCAATCAATTATTGTTCAACACTATTTGATTCTGCTAGTGCTAATGCCATGAAACTTCTTAAGAGTGTCTACAAAAGAGCACTTAAAGCAGTCCTATTAAAATCATCTAGTCTTAGTGAAGGGGATTATACTAAAGCGGGGGCTCTTCCGTTACAAGAAATGTTTGCTGTCAACAAATGACTGCTAATGCAAAAACTTGCATCGGGTTTAGCACCACAAACTCTTCAGTCCAAATTTAGCATAAACCCTAGGGATTCAACCAAATTCCAGGTTCTCACACCTAGAATAGATCTATTTAAATCAAGCTTATCTTACTCAGGTAGCGTGGTTTGGAATTCACTTCCACTACATTTCCGATGTACTCAAATTACAGAATCCTTCAGGGAAAAACTAATTACACATTTCACAGCAGACCATTGCTATTAGGAACAAAATACATATACCAGGGCACACCCTCTGTTTTGCTGCATATTAAACTGATACGCCGTTTCCTTTCCACTGATGTTTTCAAAACTAGATAATGATAAATGAGAGATATGGTTACTATCGGTTTTATTAATGATTGAAATTATAGCATGATGAATGACTGTTGTGGTCGCTGGTTTTATTGGTGCATTGTCACCAATTGATTGATGTCTTAATACTTTGATTTCTTCGAGCACTGTAACTGCAAGGTGATAAATGTGTGTCCGGATTACTGTTGATCATATTGATGTATTGCTCTTTATTCAAATTTATAGCAATGTTTAGCATGTGATATTTTGGATAGAAAAATGGAATTATTCTCTCTCTCCTCTCTCTCTCTCTCTCTCTCTCTCTCTCTCTCTCTCTCTCTCTCTCTCTCTCCTTCGTTAATTACGGCTGCGTTTCGATGGATTGTCGCTTAATTAATAATTATAGTTTTGGGTAGTGTATGAATGGTCGAAAAGAAAAAAAAAAGATGGAAGGGGAAGGTAAATGATAATGGCATCTCTCTCTCTCTCTCTCTCTCTCTCCACACACACACACACACACACACACACACACACACACACACACACACACACACACACACACACATGCACACGCACACGCACACATCATGAAAAATAAGTGTTATGATTATTGATGCTAGGAATATTGCTGCTTACTCATAACTGATTGTTCGTTCTCGTTTTGCCTTATAACCACATCATGTAAATGTAAAAGAAAGTACAAATGTTAATATTACTGATGCATTGTAATTGTCTAATTATCATCCTTAGCAGTTTGTTGTATGTTAATTTTTTACAAAAGGAATGTAACTCTCTCTCTCTCTCTCTCTCTCTCTCTCCTCTCTCTCTCTCTCTCTCTCTCTCTCTCTCTCTCTCTCTCTCTCTCTCTCTCCCTCTTCGATAGGAGGATCGCTTATTCCATATCTGTGTGTGCCGATTCTTTTCTTCTTTGTAATACATTTCTTTATTCTTGTTTGTTGTTTAAATCGTTTCTTTTTTCCTTTTAAAGTCATCTACGCCTTAATGGATGAACTTTTTAATGTTGTGAAGATATGTGTGTTTGTTAAAAGTTTTGTAAGTCTTAGTCGCTAGTCATACTTAGTCCCTTAACGGGGCAAGGGCCGGATGAAAAAAAGCATGTGTTTGCTTATCTGTTACCCTTGGAAATAAAGATTATCATCATCATCATCATCACATCATCATCAATCATCATCTCTCTCCTCTCCTCTCTCTCTCCCCTCTCTCTCTCTCTCCTCTCTCTCTCTCTCTCTCATACCAGCTTTTGGTTGTAATCTGACAACTGTGTAACTAAACTGGACTCTCTGTCTAAAGGGACTTATTTGACTTATGCCCCTTGATTCCTTGAGGAACATAGGGCCGCACACCAGCTGTATAGACCACCAAAACCATGGGTCTTATGGCTTTCAGTGTACTTTTCTTTGAGGACATTACAAAGCTGTCCAATCTGTTGTGTTCATGGATTTCAATGAATTTTTTTTTTGTTGCCGATCATTTTTTTTTAATCAATGGTTTCAATTTGTTTTAAATGAGGGTGAACATTTAAGGGAAATTCCTAACGGTCTTAAAACACGACCGAGGCAACATTTTTACATGCATGCATGTATGCATGTGTGCATGTATGCGTGTGTGTATAAAT
>CM065722.1:21451249-21456249 GCA_033310375.1 Conus canariensis
GCTAAATAAAGTGAGGAAACTTTCGTCTCACTTCAGAATTCGCTCCTTAAGAAGAAGGAGGAGGAGGAGAAGGAGGAGGAGGAAGAGATACAGAAGAAGAAGAAAACGAAAAAGCTGAAGGAGTAGCAAGAGGAGGAGGAGGGGAAGGAGGGGAAGCTAAGAAGAAGAAGAAAAAGTAAAGAAGAATAAGGAGAAGAAGAAGAAGATGACGGAGGAGGTGGAGGAGGAGGAGGAAGAGGAGGAGGAGGAGGAGGAGGAGATGATGATGATGATGATGAAGAAGAAGAAGAAGAAGAAGAAGATGATGATGATGATGATGATGATGATGATGATGATGATGATGACGGAGGAGGAGGAGAAGAAGAAGAAGAAGAAGAAGAAGAGAGAAGAAGAAGAAAAACCAGAAGAACCAGAAAGAAGGGCAAACAGATGAAGATGAAGACAATACCTTCTTCAGGGAGAGAAAACAAAAGACAGACTTAATCAAAAAAGAAAAACCAGCCCAAATCTCCTGCTTGTTGGCAGGTTTATCTAACAACTCGTTTTAATCATTAACACACACACACACACACACACACACACACACACACACACACGTTGAAAAGATCAAACCAGTTTGATCCTTCAACAAAAGGAACACTCACACATGGTTGTTCATAGAGGAGGACTCCTTGGAAGTGGCGGAACAGTCCACTGATAGGGAGGGGTGGAGGGTTGGCAGGCCATGTCCATTGGGACGGGGCGGTGTCCGGCAGTGTCCGTTCTGTCCACCCAGACTGGCTGTGATGTTTCCGTCCATCGCTCCGGACAGTTGCTGCCCTGCATCACGCCACGCACGCACGGTAATTATACACAGGCACACAAACGCACAGACAGACAGACACACACACACATACACGCACGCGCACGCACGCACGCCCGCACACACATAAACACACTTACGCACGCACACACACACACACACACACACACACACACACACACGCACGCATACGCACACGCACACACACGTACGCACGCACGCACGCACATACAAACACACACACATGCACACGCACACACGCACACGCACATACACGCCCGCCCGCACGCACATACAAACATACACACACGCACACACACACGCACGCACGCACACACACACACACACACACACACACATACACACACACACACACACACACACACACACACACACACACACACACACACACATACACACACACGGGCGCGCGCTCACACGCACGCACTCTCACACACACACTATTACACACGAGCGCGCGCGCGCTCGCACACGCACACACACACACACACACACACCCCACACACACACACACACACACACAATACACATATAAACAAACACACATTTACACACACACTTAAAATCACACACACATACACACACATACATCCACACACACACACACACACACACACACACACACACACACACACACACACACACACACACACATCATAACATTGTAGAAAATCACATATGACTAATAGAAACTCCCAGGGATATAATCAAAACGTTTCGTGGAAACTCAAGGGGAAGGGGGGGGGGGGGGGGTAATGTTTAATCGGCCACACCAGCAAGACTACAGTACCAGCCAGTGAAGGATTTCCTGTCCTCACTGAAAGCTCAGGCCGACGATGTCATAATGTTTGCTGCTTCATCGTCAGCCCTACGGCGCTCTGGGGAACGTTGATAGACATGGCCACGTCGGAAACGACAGCTTCAGTATGCGAGCACGTGCGCGCGCGCGAAACACCACACACACACACCACACACACACACACACACACACACACACACACACACACACTCGTACACACATGCATTCACTGTCACAAACACACGCATACACGCACACATACGCGCGCGCGCGCGCGCGCGCGCACACACACACACACACACACACACACACACACACACACACACACACACACACCAAGCGCGCGCACGCACACAACAACAACAACAACAACAACAACAACACACCGTGATTGTACGCGCGCATGTGTGAGGTGAGGGGATGGAGAGAGGTAGAGGTGAAGTTGGTGACAGAACAACTGACGATGCTGAACACTCAAAAGTCTTTCCAACACAGACGAAGGGACTGCCATTCTTTAGTAAAGGACGGGACAGTGCGCAATGCTCAACGAAATACTTGACCTGCAGACGTAGTATGACTCCTCCCCATCCTCCCTGACTCACCTTTATCGATTGCAGCCCCTGTCTCTTCCAGCCCAGCTCCACCGGGCGTGCACATCTTCCGGAACTTAGCAGCATCAGCAGAACACGCTGACAATACTGTTTTATCGGCAGCGGAGTGGACGTTGGCGATTTCCGGTGATAAGGTCAAGGTCGTTTCTGTCTGCGCCACAGGATTCAGGTCCATGGTGTCCAGGATGTCGGCCAGGTCCTGAAGGACGGGGTTGGACGTGCTCCAAGTCCTGCCAGAGCTGGCAGGGTCGTTCTTAGTGCTGGTGGTGGAGATCAACTCCCCATCTTTGCCTGGATTACCGTTCTTGTGCCGCGACAGTCTGTGTGGAGGTTTGGGTGGGAGATCGGCTCGGTCGTTGGGTGACGTTGGGGTTTGCTGCGTATGGGGCTGGAGACGAGGTCGGAGTAGCTGAGACCTGGTCCCATGTAGGAGAAATCGGCGAAGGAAGAGTCATCGAGGGTTCTTTCAGAGCCTGTGAGGAAAGTGTTGACGCAGGGCACACTGGATGTCCGCTTCAGCCCCATCATAGGGACGGCGCCAATGCTGAGGTCCTGGGTGTGGACATCGGGCAGCATGCCGGAAGACTTGAAGCCTTTCATCCTGCTGGGGCTTTCATCTCTGGTTACACCATCCACCTGTAAAGAGGTGAACTCTGGCGCTACTTCCACCCCGTTCTCCTTTGCCTTCTTCACGTGGACGACATGCCCGTTCACGGGAGTCAGGCCAGAGAAATCATCAGTCACCCCGATGTTCTGTGTGCTCGCACTTTTCCTCCTGGATAGTGAAAGATCCGGCAAAGACGGGGGGTTGACCGCCTGCAGCTCTCTCAACAGATCCTCACAGTCAGACAGTACAGACGTGCCTTTCTTCAAGTACCGCAGTTCTCTCTCGCCCAGGAAAGCGGACGGTGTGATCGGACTTTCTGCTGAAGGACCTTGATGGGCTTCATCCATCAACGAGGACCCCAGGCATTCTGTAGATCCAGCCTTCCTCGTGGCGGAAACAGAATGGGTTTTTTTTACCTCCGAGCAAACCAAACTGCTGGATATCAGCCCAAGAAACCGGTTTCGGGTAGCGTGCGGGAGGACTTGGCTCTCTGTCCGGAACAACTGGCTTGAGGTTGTCCACAGAACGAGGTGGCCGAGAGTCATCAAGACAGGACGTCGGCAAGTTGTCCAGGGAGCGGAACTTCAGGCAGTCGGCGAGGGAACGTGACGTGGGGATGTTGGAATAACATGGCGGCGCATCATCAGAAGAAAGCGGCTCCGGTCTGGGGCGATTTCCGTCCAGACTGAGAGAGCGAGAGCGAACGGCATGGGTGCGATAGGAATAGCGGTGCCGACTCCGACTGGCCCGCGCTGAGGGGAGCTGAGGGTCTGTGGAGGTGGGGGTGGAGGCGAGGAGGATGTCGGCGCTGTGGTGACCTGTGACGTCAGAAGCCCGGCGGGATGTTGTCACGAGTTTGCTGGACTTTAGGTCCTTCAGGAGCTGAGCTGACCGCGACAAGGCCTCGTCCACTAAAAAAAAAAAAAAAAAAAAAAAGAAAAGAAAAAAAAAGCCAGTGTCAGCAACCATGTGTCCACATAAAATCACATTCTATACAGATCAGCTGCCTCCCTCACCCCCCCCCCCCTATACAGATCAGCTGCCTCCCTCACCCCCCCCTATACAGATCAGCTGCCTCCCTCACCCCCCCCCCCCTATACAGATCAGCTGCCTCCCTCACCCCCCCCCTATACAGATCAGCTGCCTCCCTCCCCCCCCCCCTATACAGATCAGCTGCCTCCCTCACCCCCCCCCCTATACAGATCAGCTGCCTCCCTCACCCCCCCCCCTATACAGATCAGCTCCTCCCTCACCCCCCCCCCCTATACAGATCAGCTGCCTCCCTCACCCCCCCCCCACCCCCCCCCTTTCCTTGACCTCTCACTCTTCTACGAACAAAGTGTTATACTTGATAACAAAAGAGCAACACAAAAAAAAACAAAAAAAAAACCCCACCTGTGAACACAGTCCAGCGGTCATTCAAGAATCATCAAAACCTTTTACCAAATACGGCGTGCCCTGGAATCAGATCACCCGCTATCCCTCTTTGCCTCACCTCCGTGTCATTTTTATGCCTTAAATTGCTCAAGTTTCCTGGTCTGTAGCCTGCACTCTGCCACTGGTCCTTGCGCCCGCTCCTCCCTCCCCCCCCCCCCCCCCCCCTCCGCTATTCACAAACTCCGGCATCAAATCCCCCCCTCCCCTTCTCACAATTACCGATTCGGGCCCAGTATGGTTTGACCATTCGGCTGTATGAAGAGAGAGAGAGAGAGAGAGAGAGAGAGAGAGAGAGAGAGAGAGAGAGAGAGAGAGAGACAGACAGAGAGAGACAGAGAGATTATAGACTCCTTCATCTGTTTTCTTCAGATTAAAGTACTGTACACTCTCGTTTTAAAGATCAAATCATTAAACAGTCTTCTTCTTCAGTTTTATTGACATTTTAGTTTCGTTTTTCCATGGTGTTGGAATTCAAACGTGAAACAGCCTACTTCCTGCAATTTGCTGACATCACAGCATTAAACGGTTCGCTTCCTCTAGAAACTGACGCAGTGGGGTTGTCTCCATTTCCAATGCAGTTGAAATCAAAGGAGCTGAACCCTCTGTTAGTAGTTTTATTTAGATTAAAGCTATAAACACTCTACTTCCATGATTTTGTTGAAAAGATAACATTCAACAGTTTCCTCCCTCAATTTCAATGAGATGAAAGCACTCGATAGTCTG
>CM065722.1:21461249-21468749 GCA_033310375.1 Conus canariensis
GACTAAGTGCTGAGTTTGGAAGAAAAGCAACCCAGTCATATTTGAATACAAACGTAAACGTGTAAGATAAGAGACCCAGAATTTGTCAGGAAGAAGAAGGTCTCAGAACAGAACCACGTGATTCATGAACGGGAATGAAGAAGAGGTAGAGAAAGATATCATGGTCCACGTCAGATCACTGGTTCGAATTACAAATACTTCCATCATGAAGAAATAAATTGAACATAGAATCTATCAAATTTACTGCAGACGAGGATGAGATGACTTTATGAAGTCCTAAGTTACACAACAAGGAGTAGACGGAATTTACTGAAGGTATCTGTTCAAATGCCAGTTGCAGGATTCCACCTGAATTATTACTAAATTACTACATGTCACTTGCACACTTTGCTCGTGTACAAATGAGCTGTTCACCGGTCATATAGTGTGTTTATGTATGCAACATTATGTTCCGGGTTTGTGTGCGTGCGTGTGTGTGTGTGTGTGTGTGTGTGTGTGTGTGTGTGTGTGTGTGTGTGTGTGTGTTTGTGTGTGTGTGTGTGTGTGTGTGTGTGTGTGTGTGTGTGTGTGTGTGTGTTTGTGTGTGTGTTTGTGTGTGTGTGCGCGCGCGAGTGTGCTGTGTGCGTGCGTGCGTGTGTATGTTTATGACTCGTGAACGCAGAATTTTTGTGTGTGTGTGTGTGTGTGTGTGTGTGTGTGTGTGTGTGTGTGTGTGTGTGTGTGTGTGTTCTGCTTATATACATATATATATATATATTTTTTTTTTTTTTTTTCTTTTTTAGATGTTGAATTGTGAAAACTTGTAAAGCGCCCTGTAGCCTACGTTGTTAGGATGGGTGCTATAGAAATTGTCATTATCATCATTATTATTACAAGAAGAAGAACAGGAGAGTGAATGGCCCAGTGGTCAGTACCCACCTTCCTGCTGCAGGGCGCTGGGCGGGGGCAGACTGTGGGATGATTCCTTCTCCGCCGCCTCCTTCAGCACACCCTTCACCTGCCACTTCTCCTTCATCTCTTCCTTCCTGCTCTGCTCTCCTCCTCCTCCTCCTCCTCCTCCTCCTCCCCTCATCAGGACTTCGGGCAGCACAGCACCGTTGCCGCTGACCACTGGAGAAGAAGACGGCGCCGGTTTGACCACCTTCAGCAGTCGCTTCATTTTCACCTCTCTGAGAACGTCTTCCGCCAGTTCCTTCAGTTCTCTGTGTGAGGGCATGGCCGTGAACAGCGGACGGGAGTCCCGCTCGTGATGACTGCCCGGAACTGAAGCGCCGACACTGCTGTGAAAATCCAGAAAATCCATCATTCCGTTGACTTTCTGTCCTGGGTTTGTCAGATTCTGCGAAACCTGTGGTCCACATTTATTGTACCCACGTGATTGTTCGTGGGAACTGTCGTAACCATTGACTTTTCCAACGGGCGTTGGTTCTGGAGGTGTGGAAATGAGAGCAGAACTAGAATGACAATGTTGATGTGAACTCAAAGAGACGGGTTGATGAGGGTCGTGATATGGCGAAGAATTGCGTTCCAATTTTCCATTGATGGCTGAGAAGGTCTGTTCAGAGTTCTTTAGAGAATAGGCCAAATCTGGCTGCATCGTATACTGCTTTGAGGTACTGTAAATATGATCTGGTACTGCAGAATTCTTTGGAGAAAATGTCAAATCTGGCTGCATCGTATACTGCTGCGAGGTACTGTACATGTGATCTGGTACTGCAAAGTCCTTTGGAGAGAAGGGCAAATCTGGCTGCATAGTGTACTGCAGTGAAGAACTGTACAGACGATCTGGTATTGCAGAGTTCTTTGGGGAAAAGGCCAAATCTGGCTGCATTGTATACTGCTGTGAGGTACTGTAAATATGATCTGGTACTGCAAATTTCTGTTCGGGGCTGTACTGATACATGAATTCCACATTCACGGGAGAGAAATTATTATGAGTGGCGTTCATCCCTTTTCCGCCAAAAGACACGGGACTGTCCGTCAACACAGGCACGACATGGTCAGGACCAGCTATTCCAAAAGAAACGGAAGAATCACCAGCGGAAGAACAGCTGTGGAGTGAAGCATCCTTCATGGTGAAGTTGCTCACGGGACTCCCGCCTGTAGTAGCATGATGGCGCTCTGGGGCCTCAAACTGCTGCAGATAGACAGCCAGGGCTTGAGAGGCGGACAGGAAGTGGCGGTCTCCCACACGGATTCTGCCTTTCTGGCAGTGGATGCGGACAGAGGGCAGCCTGTCGGCACTCACCTCGCCCATGATTGAGGAGGGAGGTAACTCTGTGGTTCAAAACCTAACGACAGATATCGTGAAGTGTACACACCTTCATGTCTTAACAGTCGTTTTTGGAGATCACAACGTTGACATTGAGTTTATAACGCTTTTGAGGTGATTGTGTTTCACGATGGGACAGACCAAAATTCTGACTGTTCACGGCAGTCCAGACAGGTGTAGTCGTTTGGTGATGGGCACACAGTGTTCGCCATGTATTCCTTCCGTCCTGGTAGCTGGAAATCACGGCTTGCACAATTCAGCTTACTGATGGTGTTGACAAAAAGGGGACTAGCTGATTCATGAAATTGACAATAAGGTGACTGCCTAACAGGCTGATTAATGAAACTGACAGTAAGGTGACTTCCTGTCTAGCAGATTGATGACTTTGGCAGTGGAAATGACTTTTCACGGATGACATTGACAGTAAGGTGATTGACTTTCTCAGCGTCTTATGATGTTGACAGTAACTATCATGGCTGATCGATGACGTTGTATGTAGGTGACCACTAAGCTCTATCACAGTTGATTGATGACGTGACAGCAATTTGACTGACTATAACAGCTAATTGAAGACGTTTACAACAAGCTGACTCATTGTAACAACTGATCAATGACGTTGATAGTAAGGTGACTAACTATTGCATTGACAGCAAGGTGACTATCGCAGCCGATAGGTGACGTTGATTGATTTTTTTCACAGCTGATTGATGACGTTGCCCAATTTCCACAGCTGATTGACGACGCTGACTGATACAGCTGATTGATCACACTGAAAACGAATCACATGGGACTAGAGAAAGAGAACTCATGGAGTTTCAACAGTAAACAGAATAAACTAGATCAAGAATGATGGTGAGTTTGCGTGTGAAAGAGAGCGGAGGGGGGGGGGGGGGGGGCGGAGGGGGGAACAGAGGTCGGGCTGGGGGTTGGTGGGGGTTGGAATGGATGGGAGGGGTGATGTAGGTGGGGGATTTCGGTGTCGGCTGTTGTCTCTGGCAGGTGGCTGCATTGTGGTCATGCCCGGACTGACATGTACTCACAGTGGACAGATGGTCGGGTCCCTCATCTGCCGACACAATACAGCATGGCAAACAAACAAAAACCGAATCAGTTCAGTTTAAAGCACACAATACAATTAAAACATTCTTTTAAAAATTGGAGCAATATGAAATTTAAAAAACTTTGTTTTTTTAGTGATTCTCTCTCTCTCTCTCTCTCTCTTCTCTCTCTCTCTCTCTTTCACACACACACACACACACACACACACACACACACACACACACACACATACAGAGAGACAGAGAGAGAGAGAGAGGGGAGAGAGAGAGGGGGGAGGGAGGGAGAGAGAGGCGGAGACAGAGAGAGACAGACAGACAGACAGAGAGAGACAGAGACAGCGAGAGGCCCAAAGGCTCAGAGACAGACAGACAGAGAGACACTCGCAAACGGACAAACATTTAGAGAAAAGACTGGAGAGTGAGTGATAAAACCAAACACACGTTCACACTCGTCCCCAGTCAGTCTCGAACCATCTCGGTTTCCGAGTGCTTCTCCTAACAACACCCCCCCCCCCCCCCCACTCCTCCTCCCAGCCTACACGCAGTCCCACCAGTCCGTACCCTATTCTCCCTTCACCGTCATTCATCACACAAAGGTGTTAAGTCCCCTGATGATATGAGCTACACCTTTCCTGATCTGATCAAGGGAGATAAATGTTGGTGGCGGATAATATGAAGAAGAAAAACAGAAGCAAGAACAAAAAACGTCACACACACACACACACACACACACACACACACACACACACACACACACACACACACACACACACAATCTCTCTAAGATATCATTTGTCTACGCGTGTGGAAAGCATTAGGAACACGACACTTTCAGTTAAACGCGTAACGCTATTCAATGACAATGACTCTGTGAACGAAATTCTCCTACCCTCTTCCTTACCCTTTCCCCCTCCCCACAACACACCTTTTTTTGTTTTTTTTGTTTGTTTGATGCAGCGCCCAACATGCATCTTCAAATCGAAACCTCTCGTAGGTATGGTTTTGAATAATTGGTGTGTGTGTGTGTGTGTGTGTGTGTGTGTGTGTGTGTGTGTGTGTGTGTGTGTGTGTGTGTATCGTTTAGTGTATCGCGGTGCCAGCGCCAGAGTGATAGCCGTTGATCAAAACGAACAGGATTCAAGGTTGGCCATTGATGGGTATGCCACGTTACAAATTCCGTCCTCCCCATCCCCTCTTCAAACCTCCCTCCCCTTAACTATTTTCGTTGGCAGCACTTTGCTATAACAATGTCAAGATAGCGCTCAAACGAAGTAAATCTTGAGGGGAAAGTGTGTGTGTGTGTGTGTGTGTGTGTGTGTGTGTGTGTGTGTGTGTGTGTGTGTGTGTGTGTGCGTGCGCGCGCGCTTGTGCACGTGTGTGTGTGTGTGTGTGTGTGTGTGTGTGTGTGTGTGTGTGTGTGTGTGTGTGTGGTTTGTGTCTGCAATGTTAAGCCTGTGCGATTGCAAACAACTATTTTTCTGGGGTTTTTTTTTTCGGCCTCTACAAGGCCTGACAACATGACAGCCATCTCGCTGAGAAACACCCGTGCTGGTTACATCAGACGAAAGAAACTAATATTAGCCATAGAACAGACAATTCAAATCATTATAATCAGACTGAATTTTACAGTTTCGTTGAATATATCTGTGGGCAATTTCTACGATGATGTGCACTGGAAGAACAAAATCTTAAAAGTAAAGAATTTCTAAACTCATCAATGATTTACTTCTTTCACGTGGGCCTACACTCGCTCCAGAACATTCCTTGATGTAAGCATTCCAGACACCTCGCGGATAACCACGTCGAGCGTACCAGTACTTATCCAGCAAACTGAAGCTCGCTTCCATGTGACGGGATACAGGACTGGAACATCTATATCAGTTCCCACTCTATCAGCTAAGAATGTTTACCCTTCTCAGTTTTACGTGGAATGAACACTTGATAGAGCAAAGCGCTTTGAAGGCAATTAACTAATACACATTTGGTGATCTGAAGAATGACGTTGCGGATGCGTTTCCTTGTATTCCTGGATATAAACATTCTAGTTATACATCCCAATTCAAGCGGGCGCAAGCTTCAACTTTTACTGGGCAAGCGCTCGCATGCTCAATGTGTTTATAAACGAATGGAGGCTGAACCAACATTGGAAGTTCTCTCTCTCTCTCTCTCTCTCTCTCTCTCTCTCTCTCTCTCTCTCTCTCTCTCTCCACACACACACACACACACACACACACACACAACCGTATGCCTTTTATGTAATTGATCTGAAGCAAAAATAAAATTCACTTTTAAGTTCTGATTTCCTGCTCTAAATGACTTACGGGTAGTATTAATTGAACCAAAAGATCATAATAACCCATATTGTGTTGGATATAGTTTACTTGTGTTACTAGGAAATCAAACTGTTTTGTCTAATATGACTAATACGCTTACACAGCTATGAGCGCGTTGTGTTATTTTTAAGCTGAATCTTTTCTTTCTTACATTGTTGATTGCAATTCTAATTTAATGTATTGCTGCAACAGGCTGTTCTCATTATTGATTCACATTTTTTGTTTTGTTTTGTTATTATGCTTGTCATATGATTTAACTATCCCTTTTATAACGGTTATGGCCTAATCTGATTAAACGTTAGCCCAAAATTCGCTTCTCTCTCTCTCTCTCTCTCTCTCTCTCTCTCTCTCTCTCTCTCTCTCTCTCCCTCTCCCTTTGAGTAGACAAGCGAACATCGTGATCTGGGCATAGTTACCGATGAAACATTTAAAAGGCAATAACATATCAATCATGTCTGCAACCTATTGGCTCGCAATAGGCACTTACCTATTATGCTGAAACTGATACAGAAGCTATTTTTCGAAGCCTATTGCCTTTCGCATATTAATAACAAACAAGAAGGGTAACTCTTGCTTCCATGACGAAGAAAAGAAGAAAAGAAGCGCAGGCCTCCAAGGGTGGTACAGGACTGCTCTAAAGGCAGGTGAAGACAGTGCTTCTCTGGGTCCTCCCCAGCACCTTCGGGTGTTTCTTTTTCTTCTTCCATGACGAAATAATTACAGGCCCATAACTCCAAACGAATGCTGCTTACGACACCAAATCGCCTGGCAAAAATGACAACACAGAGCATTCAGAACAAACAAGGAGACATCTTGTTTGTTCTGTGTGCCCTACGTTGTCATCGCTATTGAACGATTTTGTGTCGTAAGCGGCATTCGTCTGGAGTTATGGGCCTGTAATTATTTCATCATGGAAGCAAGAGTTACTGTTCTTGTTAGTTATTTACCATAATTTTACTGTTTCCTGCCTCATCTAAGATTTCCTTTCTCATATTAATTACACATCTACTGTCTGGAATGGTGCTGAAGATAACCACATCAATAGAAAAAAGTCAATGCATAAACGGGGAGCTAAGCTGACTCTACCCGACAAATCTTTTATCAACCACGGACAAAACTGAACGTAATACCAAAACAGTGCCAACTAACCTGTAATAGAATGGTATTGATGTTCAAATTCCTTACAAACGTGGCACCACCTTACCTTGTTGAATTCCTTCAAATGGCAATAAAGCATTAGACTGGAACGATTACATATTACCACGTGTTCGCATCGACTTGTTTAAATATGGCTTCGCATTTTTGGACCATCTGTGTGCAACTCTCGTCCTGTGTCCAATCAATGCATGTCAGTCATTGCAGTCCTATAAACTGACCATACGAAAACTGCTATTCAAGTAATAAATATCACTGTCTTTCTGACTTGTCACCATATCAACATTATATAAGCATCCCTCTCTGTCTGTCTGTCTGTCTGTCTGTCTGTTAGTCTGTCTGCTTGTCTTTTCATGTGTGTGGGACTATTTGATTCACTGACCCCAGTAAACGTTCTCGATGCCCTATGGTGCGGGGCGTTTACGCGTTGTTCGTGGTAACGTTCGACACACCTCTGTTGTGCTGGCAGAGGTATAGAATGTGGCTGTCATCACAGACAACAACAAGCCACTAACGAGTTTTCACCCCAGGAATTTCACGTCTTCTCGATGTTCAGCAGTTCCACGCTGATACCTATCACCCTGTCCCGTGCCTCCTGCATAATCATGTGGACGAGATTGCTGGGATGACGGCAAAAAGTCTACAGCTTGGTGAGTGACGGACGGGTTGGTGAAATCCTACC
>CM065722.1:21473749-21483749 GCA_033310375.1 Conus canariensis
CACACACACGCACGCACGCACGCACGCACGCACGCACGCACGCACACACACACACACACACACACACACACACACACACACACACACACACGCACACACAGAGTGGTCCCAGTTCAAACACGACCAGGTCTACACCTATGCTAAACCACTCACTCACTCTTCCTGATCGGACCGAGTGATTCCAATCCCGGTTTTCCAAACAGATTGGTTTGTACCCGCAGTGGTCACTTGATTTTTGATTTGATACTTCAAAGCCCAAGTGATTGAGTGGACAGAGGAGAGTTGTTTTACCACGTGGTTGATGACTGAGGTACCGCGCCCCGTGGAGGGGTATGGGGCCGGAGTCGTGTACACAAACAGATCTGTAATGGCTCTCTGCTAATGTTTGTCAGACTGGAGGACGCCTTCAAGTATCTGCTGGGATTTCCACCCCTTTCGTACGCCGTGAGGGGGGGGGGGGGGGGGGGGGGTTGTACACGCTGTACACGTGCCGGTGGATTGACGCATGGAGAACTTGTGTTGTTAGAGATGGTATCCTGGTGACTGCTAATGAACACGCCTAATGCACTTGAAGGGACAACGAAAGACATCATTCCCTCTCTCTCCATGGCAGGAGAAAACAAACAATAAAGAACGGATAACATCATTCCCGCTCTCTCCCCAACAGGAGAAAACAAACAATAAAGAACGGATAACATCATTCCCGCTCTCTCCCTGAAGGAGAAAACAAACAATAAAGAACGGAAGACATCATTCCCTCTCTCTCCCTGACAGGAGAAAACAAACGATAAAGAACGGAAGACATCATTCCCACGCTCTCCCTGACAGGAGAAAACAAACAATAAAGAACGGAAGACATCATTCCCTCTCTCTCCCTGACAGGAGAAAACAAACAATAAAGAACGGAAGACATCATTCCCACTCTCTCCCTGGCAGGAGAAAAACAATAAAGAACAGAAGACATCATTTCAGCCCTCTCCCTGACGGGAGAAAACAAACAATAAAGAACGGAAGACATTATTCCTGCTCTCTCCCTGACGGGAGAAAACAAACAATAAAGAACAGACGATTCCGCTCTCTCCCTGAAAAAAGAAAACAAACAATAAAAAAAAAAAAAAACGAAGGGCACCAGCCGCCGTGGCGAAGTGGTTAGCGTCGCGGACTCCCGGCTGGAAGGTCGTGGGTTCGAATCCCATCAGAGTCATGTGGGTTTTTCTGCCCCGACCGGCTCCTACCCAGAGCTGAGTTTGCTGCGGACTCAGCTGGGAAGACTGGGACCACACAGTCGAGTTTCATCCACTTAATGGATGCGTTTCTGAGAGTGTTGCTCAAATTTCCTGACCAACACTGCAGGTGCCTGTATCTCTCGGGCCTGGTTGACGCCAGGATATATTATGAAAGGAAGCGTAGAGTACAGCCCTGTCATGTAGTCTCAGACCGAAATGGAAATCTGTAGCATCATCTTAATCATCCTCATTCTCATCAATCAGCATTTAAAAAAAAAATGTCTCAAATTCTGTGGCCCTTCATGACCTGCTGTCATGGTGACCTCAACTTCGATGTCCTCTCCACGTCTGTGGCCTTGGTTTGGTTCCGTCGGGGTCACCGGTATCGGCGGGTCCATGGGGGCTATCGTTGGACGGACGTGGTGGCGCCCTCCGGAGGGAGAGCTCACTCACGCCGGCTCCGCGACTAAGCAATTATTGTCGTCAGTAGGGGGCTTAGTAGGTGGTGCCCTGCGTATGTTAGATCAGAACAGGCGCCACTGTACACCACCGAAGTGACTCGGCAGTAGTGCAGTGTCTCCTCCGGTGGGTTGCCTCTTGACGACTTGACATTGACTGCTCCTGTGGAGGATTGCCGGTGACGGGACTGCGGCGGGGCCGACCGGGCTGTGGCTGTGGACAGGGTGTCGGAATGAGCGGCGTGGGTGCACTGCCTCTGAGGTGGCGCAGAGGTTGGGACAGCAAAAAAAAAAAAAAAAAAAAAAAAAACACACACACACACACACACACACACACACACACACACACACAAACCCCGAAGGGCATCATTTCCGCTCTCTTCGTAACGTGGTAAAATAAACTTCTGGAAATTCTCGTGTTGAAATTCCTCTTTGTCTGGTATGCCGTGGTTGAAGGGTGGGGCATTATGACTATGAGCAGTACCATGAAGGAAACCTTGTTATAATGGAAATCGGCTGATTGTTCACGTGCCAAGGTCGCCACAGACAGGCTGTTCCACTTTGCTTTATACAGCCACACTGCTCTGTCCTCACCCGGTTCCATATTCACCTCCCCTCCCCCACTCGCCATACCTCCATAAATCAACAATGTCTTTCTTTGTGTTCTGCAGCGTCCGCCGCGTCTATTTGCTGAACGTGCCATCGGCCGAGCAATTTGTTTTTGTATAGACAATGTTAGACACAAACCGTTCGCACGTATCGGTCAACATAACCGGCGAACATCGACATCAAACTGCTGGGACTGCATTTCAATATTCTTTTCTTTTCTTTCTTTCTGCGTACGCAGGCTGATACTCCTGCGGACACTGCCTGCATAGACAGGCAGTGGAGTTTTGTGTGTATGACCGTTTTTTTTATCCCGCCATTAAGGCAGCCATACTCCATCTTCGGGGAAGGTGCATGCTATGTGTAACATGTCATCCATACCAACGGCCAAACTGGCCTTCTCTTCCTAAAGTTGGTGATGGGATTTTACGTGTGTGCAAGATGTTGTGCGTGCGTTCACACACGGAACCTCGGTTTATAATCTCATTCGAAGGACTGTATGGGAAATGGAGTCAGAACCAATGTTAACTCCGAGGGAAAAATCCCCCTGTACTGAAATTCGAACCCGCAACCCCAGGATCACGAGTCCGGCGCTCTACCATCTGAGCTATTCCGGCCCCCATTTCAATATGAATGCTCTGCAAGTTTAAAGCTAGTGCGCAGGGGTCACTGCCATTGAAAAAGCGAAACGTTGCGGCATTGTTAGTTGTTTGTAGTGGCATTAGCCGTCTGTTATCTTACCACATGACGCAGCACCGGCATTTATCAGCGTAAAAACTTACATTTTGAGACGGTAGTATACCCGTTTCGACTTCAGGAAAAGTCTGCATTGATGCTTGTACTGTGAATGTCGAACTCGTGTTTAATAGCATTCAAATTTAGGCATCGTTTCTCAAGTACAGAGACCCTACATGGCACTGTCTATGTCTTAACTGATGATAACCTCACAGACAGACAGACAGACAGACAGACAGACACACACACACACACACACACACACACACACACACACACACACACACACACACACACACGATGTACAAATCATGACCTTTTTTTTTTTTACCATACCCAGGAAGGGAAAGAGGAAGAAGAACGGGACAGGCTGTAATGGGAACTATACAAAAAGGTAACTTTTTTTTTTAAAAGCTGGTAAAAATCACCTGTTAAAAAAGTTCCTGACCGTTTCTTGCATTTTTACAAACGCTGGTCGAAGGGTCCGGCTTTTAACCCCAGTTCGACAAAGATGGCGACGGAAGGCTTCATGAACCGATGTGGTCTGGTGGAACGGTGATCAGGTATTGTTCGCTCGTATTGGAGAGACGCCATTTCTAGGGCACCACCACCTCCTTACGTACCCTTCCCCTCCCTCACACCTTTCTCCCCTCACTCCCGCTTTTCTTCGTCCTTTCCTTCGTCCTTCTCCTGTTTCAAGTTCCCCTGCCTTCGATCATTTGATCTCCATCACAATATCGATCATTGTGACCATAAATGTCTTCCGCACTACCGTGTAAAGCGTTTTCCTTGAATATCATGTTCCTCCTAGGATTTCCATTCGGTCTTGGTTACATCTGTTTGCAAGGTGTCAATGATAGAACTCCCAGGTCGTTGCCCTGTCTTTACATATTTGTAACTCGCCATTTTAGTAAGTAATATGTTTAAGTGTTAAAGCAGTCGTTCTTTTTAAATACCTGTACTGATGGTGGGGATGTTTTCTGAGTCTGCAGCGGAAGAGGGGATTGTTAGTCACCATTTACTCCACCTCAGTCTGTTTCAAGTCCAAATGTAAAAGTGTATCATTAGAATGAAAGAATGCGGTGTCACATCTTTGAGCTATTCCAACCATGTAAGTTCTTTCTCCTTTTTTCTCCGATCCTTAATAGGAAAATATTGGAGATGGAGATGAAGTTAATAGCTGCTGATCACTCCAAGATGGAAATGATGTATAATGAAATAATTATACCCCGAGACGGAGCTGACAGTTGATGAGAATGATTGTACTCTGAGATGGAAGTGACAGTTGATGAGAATAATTGTACTCCGAGATGGAAGTGACTGTTGATGAGAATAATTGTACTCCGAGATGGAGGTGACACCTGATGAGAATAATTATACTTCAAAATGGAGGTGACACCTGATGAGAATAATTATACTTCAAAATGAAGGTGACACCTGATGAGAATAATTATACTTCAAAATGGAGGTGACACCTGATGAGAATAATTATACTTCAAAATGGAGGTGACACCTGATGAGAATAATTATACTTCAAAATGGAGGTGACACCTGATGAGAATATTATACTTCAAAATGAATTATACTTCAAAATGAAGGTGACACCTGATGAGAATATTATACTTCAAAATGAATTATACTTCAAAATGAAGGTGACAGCTGATGAGAATAATTATACTTCAAAATGAAGGTGACACCTGATGAGAATATTATACTTCAAAATGAATTATACTTCAAAATGGAGGTGACACCTGATGAGAATAATTATACTTCAAAATGGAGGTGACACCTGATGAGAATAATTATACTTCAAAATGGAGGTGACAGCTGATGAGAATAATCATACTTCAAAATGAATTATACTTCAAAATGAAGGTGACAGCTGATGAGAATAATTATACTTCAAAATGGAGGTGACATCTGATGAGAATAATTATACTCCAAGATGGAGGTGACACCTGATGAGAATAATGACTCCGAAATGGAACTGACGGTTGATAAGAATAAGACTATTATAGGACGGAGTTGATAGCTGATGACAACTATTAGAGTTTGAGATGGAGCTGGTAGCTTATGACCTTTTTTTTTCTTCTCCTAACTCATCTCCTGTGCATTGCTGCCTAGTCTCTTCGGTGGTGTTCAGTGGTACCTGTTCTGATCGAATATACGCAGGACATCACTTACTCAGCCCCCTACTGATGACAATGATTGCTTGCTTAGTGGCGGAGCCAGCGCGAATGAGCTCTCCCTTCGGAAGGCGCCACCACCTCCGTCCCCGTCAACTTGCAGATGTCGACATGAACTCACCAACGGCAAAGACGCGGAAAAGAAATTGAAATTTAGATACCATGAGAGCAGGGCATGAAGGGCCACAGAATTTGAAACTTAAATTTAATGCTGATCTATGAGAATGGGAATTGTGAAAACGATGGTATGGAGTTTCATTCTGGTTTGAGACCGCATGACAGGACTGTACCCCTGAAATACGTACTCCTGAGGTTAAAAATAAAGCAGACAACTAAATTGGCCAAGCAGACGACTAAATTGGTCTGGCAGACGACTCAACAGCAGACGACTGAATTGGATCGCCACAGATGGGACGCTTTCCCTGTGAGTTTGACAAATAAGAAAACCCAGCAATAGTTCACCTCTTCTGCCCTCGTCTGGCACCTGGAGGTCCTCCAAATCAGCTGGCCAGGCTAATCTACCCGACCCTCGACTCTTGGTCCGGACAGACAGTCGGCAGGTGTCCCCTCACACCCCCACCTCCACCCCTCTACATCCACCCCTCACCCCGGGGCTTGGACAGCCAGAACCTCGTGTTATAGAGCACCTGTCTGCTACCCGCTGTGATCGCCCTGCAGTCCACACTGGACACTCCACCAGTCCACTACAGCCACCGCCCCGCCACCTATGACATGACATGAGAGGGGAGATAATTAGGCCTTGTCTGTCCCCACCACCACACCTGTGTACACGTGGTTCTGACGTTTGGACAAACGCACGTACGTGTGGTGTGAGGTTGTAACTCCTCTCACCTGACCCCTTCCCTTTCCACTTATTCTGTCCGTTTATCACCCCCCCCCCTTCCCTCCCCCGTCCATCCCGCCCCCCTCCTCCGTCACGTCCCCATACTCCGATTCCCCCTTTCTCCCCCTTTGTCCGTCCATAACTTTTCATCATAGGTCCATGATCCCACCAGATTTTTTGAATAGGTGACGTTGTCTTGGTAATACATCTGCATTGTCCTATGTTCTGGACAAAAGGGACTAAAAATTGAGAGAGAGAGAGAGAGAGAGAGAGAGAGAGAGAGAGAGAGGACTAAAAATTATGAGAGAGGAGACAACTAAATATTGAAAGAGAGAGAGAAAGAGGACTAAAAAAATTGAGAGAGAGAGAGAGAGAGAGAGAGAGAGAGAGAGAGAGAGAAGACTAAAACTTGAAAGAGAGAGAGGGAGATTGATTTCGTACACATCTTTCCTCTCTTACCAGCCGTCATGGTTGCGGACTGGCATCTGGGAGATTTCATATCACATCACTTACAGTCAGCCGACCGCACGGGACCTTGGCAGGGCTGTTACCATGACGAAACCGATTACTGGTACGCAAGGGGAAAAAAACAACGAGTTCATCAATTTTATAACATGCTTAAAAAGGCCTAAATCCTGATCTATTTTCCGTAAAATCTGAAATGAAGTAAAAAATGTTTACCTTATTTAGCAGCCTCGTTTTCATTCATTTTGCGTCCAATTTGAGGAGACTTGTGAATGTTCCTTTTTCGTTTTTCATTGTGGTCAATGTTGTTTGTCTTGCCTGAAGAAGACCAAAGAGGTCGAAACGCGTCATGTTTTGTCTTGTAATTTTTTTTGTCTCTATCGTTCGGTGGTACAGCAATTTTTCTCTAAAGTTTATTTCAGTTTCCGCCTGCAGTCACCTCACTTTGAAACTAACTTTAAGAAAGTCGAAAATCACATCCGATAGAGCATCTCTGCACATAGTTTTCGTGGAGTCTGTGTCTGTCAAACATCATGTAAATGCCAAGAGCTCTTTAAGAACATATTCCATAGTGAGTGACTCATCGCATGAAATACACCATGGAGCTTCCTACTTTGTAAACGAGTGGCCTGTGTGCGCTCGGCACAAAACCAATTCTTCTTTGTAGGAAGTAGTGACACAAGGTAGAAACTCTGAAAGGTTTGGACGGATCTGGAGTAAAAAGGTTTATCATTCCTTTGTGTGGTTCAGTCCTCTTGCTAAATGTCTTTCATGTAACATACAGACCTCCCGGATTTCCCCTCTGCCATGTAGCTGCGCATGTGCGGGGACATGATTAATTTTGCTGGGGGTGCTTCAAATCCGACAAGTTCCTACCCAATGTTGAGTGTGTGCAGTGAACTCGAGAGAAGATTGCCACCACACCGTCGAGTGCCGCTCACTTCACTGGTGCTTCAACTTCTTACCTGCAGGTGTCTGGTTCTCCCTGGCCTGGATGACTCCGGACGGATTACGAAAGGACGCGTGGGGTTGCCCCACAGACTTCGATCTGCTAACAACTTGTCCTGAGGGGGTTCAGGCTTACGAGACGTTAATCTTACTATTAACATGAAGCAGAGCACTGTCGTAGATCGAGCTGCAGACTGTGCAGTGTATCTTGATTGTACTCCTCGTCAAGGACAACATCAGCACCGGAGCCAGTGGATATTCATAAGAATCCCAAACCCGTGAAGGAGAATGGGTTGGGAAGGCTATCTTGATATACATTTCTCATCTTACTTATATTAACATTTTTAGAAATTGTTCAGAAATGCTCTATCGTCACGGATCGTCACGTACTGAACAAAACGAAGATCCCAAACAAATATTAAATAAATGCTAGCAAACCGCCAAAAAACAAAACAAAACAAACCAACAAAAAACCGTGGACAAACGAATCACAAGACAATGCACACCCAAGAAAATACCATCACAATTTTCTTGTGATTCGTTTGTCCATCGCATTGTCTTGTGATTCGTTTGTCCACGTTTTTTTTTTTTTTCGTTTTTTTTTTTTTTTTTTTTTTTTTTTTTTTCGGTTCGCTAACATTTATTTAAAATTTGTTCAGATTTCCGCCTGCAGTCGTCTCCCTTTGCAAGAAGATCCCAAAGTTGAAAGATCTTCGTGGGATTCCAAAAGTCATGAAGGCCTGATAGCAGTTTGTCAGCTCTCATTCGTCGGTTCATGAAAAAGTCACTCACCTGCATTGTTACATAATTTCATAACAAAAACCAAAGGTCTCAAAATTAATATATCTTCGTGAAAACCCAAAATCATATAGGCCTGATGCTAATTTGTCGCCTTTACACACACACACACACACACACACACACACACACACACACACACGGTGTGTGTGTGTGTGTGTGTGTGTGTGTGTGTGTGTGTGTGTGTGTGTGTGTGTATAGATCTCCCTTGCATCCTTGAATGGATCCTCAAGCATAGGCTCAAATATTGTCCCTTACATTTTATACTGTTTGAATAATGCTTTTAGTTTTTCAGCAACTTTTTTCCTCTCCACACTTTCGTTCTATTCCATTTACTATGCTTCGCAGGCTGCTTTTGGGGTGCTGTTGGATTCTTTTTGAACCCTTGGTGGTGAGAACACCACAGAATTATGGACTGTGGTGTGTCTCTATTTGACACCAGGAGCACAGACACAATCAGCCGTGTCTTCCTGATGAGTCCGATCCAGCGGATGAAAGGCTTAGGAGCAGGCAATACAAATAAATCTGCCTTCCAGAGGGATTACGATGGTTCCCTCAGGCGGCTAGTGAAGGGTTTCTCATATTTATAATATATTCCCCCATTTTCTTCGTCTTCATTTTTTTACCCTAAAAATTCAGATCTTTTGCCAAATCGTTACTTATAATGACTGAAGAATTGTTAGCCTGCACTTGTTTTTCCCCCACTACTTAATTGTTCAGCATTATTTCTTCTTCTCCTGGTGACAGTCCAACCTATTGTAGTGTTCCTTTTTCTCACCACTAAAATTCAGAGTACACACGGACTGAGCTATCGCCTTTTTTTTTTTTTTTTAATTCTCTTTTAGTGAGTGTTTAAATAATAGTCAAAATCATACCGTACTATTTCGTATTCTTTCCATAAAATGATACATGCAGAAAGAAACAAACAGATCACAAGTGCTGTGTGTGTGTGTGTGCGTGCGTAAGCGCGCGCGCGTGTGTGTGCGTATATATATATATATATATATATATGAAAGTGTGTGCGCGCGCTTACATGTACGTTTAAGCGCTATTTTTTTTTCCAATGTGCTTGTGTGTCTGCATGCGTGTGTGCCTCGTTTGGTTCATTTGTCTTCTCTATGTCCTCATCTGTCTCACGTTTTGGAGTTACGAGTTCGCACCTCTTCAAGGGCAATAGTTTGAAGGAGCGTTTTCGAGCCTGAGAAGTGCAATAAATTAAGAGAGAGAGAGAGAATGACGTCTTTTTTCCTAACCAATCTTTTCTCTGTCATTTCTGTTTCATAGAATTTATTGCGTTATATATTGGATATCAGAACGAATGGCACCCGGACATAGAAACAAACACTTTCATCTCAAAACACACACACACACACACACACAACACACACACACACACACTCTTGCACATACGCACACGCACACTCTTGCACACACGCACACATACAAGCATACACGCACGCACACACACACACGCGCGCGCGCGCGTGCGCAAGCACACACACACACACACACACACACACACACACACACACACACAACGAGAGAAACAGAATACCCGTTTTCATCTCTCTCTCTCTCTCTCTCTCTCTCTCTCTCTCTCTCTGTGCCCCCTCCATCAGCTACTCTTACTTCTCTCTCTCACTCTCTTGAAGTTGTTTGAAGAAAAGATGATTTAACGTTCTTGATATTTATGGCTTTATGTTTTACATGGTGGTATTGTTGCTGCTTTCTCTG
>CM065722.1:21491249-21528749 GCA_033310375.1 Conus canariensis
TGTGTATGTGTGTGTGTGTTTGCGTGCGTGCGTGTGTATGTATGTATGTGTGTGTGTGTGTGTGTGTGTGTGTGTGTGTGTGTATCCGTGCGTGCGTGCCGTCCGTGCGTGCGTGCGTGCGTGTGTGTGTGTGTGTGTCCGTGCGCGCGCGCCGTGCGTGCGTGTGTGCGTGCGTGCGTGCGTGCGTGTGTGTGTGTGTGTGTGTGTGTGTGTGTGTGTGTGTGTTAGAGAGAGAGAGAAAGAGAGAGAGAGAGAGACAGAGCGCGCATGAATTTATGTGCCAGAGCACTTGTGTGTGTGTGTGTGTGTGTGTGTGTGTGTGTGTGTGTGTGTGTGTGTGTGTGTGTGTGTGCGCGCGCGCGCGCACGCGCGCGTGCGTACTCGCATGCGTGCTTGCTCACTAATATACATTCAATCTTTGTATTGACGAAGACAGATTTACATACTGTCAGGGCGAAAAATCCACAGGAACCCGCAGAACCTATTTCATCCGAACTGCCTAATATATGCATGTGGCCGAGTAAGAAAAAGCCTGTTCTCATCGTGAAAAGCAACACTGCGCGGCAGGGATTAAGTAGGATTAAGGGAACAAAAGTCAGGGGATCAAGGCCTGAACTGTTCCTCCGCCCGTCAAATTGGGGATCCTAGACACGTAGGCCGGGGAGTTCTTTCAGAACACGATCCGCGGGACAACCATCAAACGCTTCCCCTGCCGGTAGCCGCCTCCGTGGATCACGATGGGGACAGGATAAGTATCTCCAATTTGCTGTTCGTCTTTGTTGGAGTCCCATTCATTCATGCTTACTATTCTCGGGCATCTGTCACTGCACGCTGCGAGAGATTTGTTCAATTGGCTGGGCTAGCTGCCCTCTTAGGTTAATCACTTGTACCGGTTTGTGGTTGCTAGCTGTTCAGCTAGGTCGGCGCATTCCGAGCACGTGGCCAGTGACTGTACGCGAACTACTGTGTGTGTGTGTGTGTGTGTGTGTGTGTGTGTGTGTGTGTGTGTGTGTGTGTGTGTGTTGAGATCATAATTAAAGTACGAACCGAGTCCATGGTCTTGTTTTCATTCTTAAGTGCCAGATCTTTTGGTTTACCTTCCAGGATTGCTGAATGTGTTCTGGGTACTGTTTGAGTTCACGCAGAGGGAAGTAACCATATGGAAGCTCTCCTATAATGGAAACCAGTTTGTGTCGACTCTCCTGTGAGGGACATTAGTTTGTGCTTGTTTTGACACAAATTTCATTCTATTCTCCGAAATAAACATATGAGTTCAGTGCAGCCGAAAGATTCAAGTTCACAGTGGTTTGGAAATTTCGGATAGATTGCGAAAACTGATTTAACTTCATGTTTAAAACAATTACGAATTCATTAACCTGATAATATAGCTCAGTCGAGTATTAGTGAGCATTATATCGCAAGCTGCGCCCCCCTTCCCCCCTCCCCCCCTACCCACACCCCCTACCCCCACCTCCCCTTTGAAAAAAATATCGTTGCAGCTTCAATTAAGAATCAGTTCTGACTTCACCCTAACTTTAGAAACTAGGTCGTGGATAGTGGGTTTCAGTCATTTGACTAAATTTGAGTCATCTCTAGTTTGCTATGTCATTTCTCAAATCAATGGTTCTTTCAGTTACGGAAGCTGACAGTTTCTTCCTTTCTTTCACGTCCCTGGCCATGCTAGATCCTCACTCCAGTTAGTAAGGCGAAGTGAGAAGTCCACTGCAGTGACCCCCGCCGGTCCACACAGCTTTTCCTGGACCTCAGCTGGACCGAGCCACGTCTGGTGTCTCAAGGCTTCAAAGGAGGGGCAGGACTGTAAGATGGGGGTGGGAGTTTGGGAGCCTGTGCCACAAGGATACTGGTCAGTATGATAAGAGTTTAAGACGTGAGCAGTGTTCTGTTCGCAGCCTGAAGGTGGTGAGCTGAGCTACTTGACAGGTCGACTCTTATCAGCGATGCAGCGTGGCAAACAGATAGCCAGCACGTCAACAGCAGGCAGCCAGGCAAACAGGAAGTGGTGAATGACTTTGATATGTGTCATAGCCCTCTAACTCGTGGAAGGTGAAGATACTTATCCCCCAGCTCTGGGTCCTTGCTACCTCCCAGGATTAACACCTTCCCAGGCCTCCAGCCAAGCGGCAAGTCTCCGTGTGTATATCGTTAACTGATCAGCGTGGCGGGGGTCACAAGTCATCTCATAAGTCATTGCTGACTGGACAAAAAAAAAAGACTGCAGTGAATGGGAAGGCGAAGGTGGAAGAGAACATGGTTGTCGCCCCTGCCTATTCAATACTGTTATTAGGTCTGACCGTGTTCGCCTTCTGCTAGGGTTCTGATAGACTGGGGGTGAAGTTAGCCCCCCTGGTGGTGGAAGATCGTGGTTACCTGTAATGGAGGATCCGATGATTGAGTGGAGGCTGTGTCCCTGTCGTTTTGATAGAATTTTTCTAAGTGATCACTTCAGCCACATTTCTTCCGATCTATTGTGCTGGGTATTACATTCCTTTCTAGTTTTCTCCGTCCACCCCCCCCCCCCCCCCCCCCCTCATTTCACATGTACTGTCATCCCGGTTTAAGGAGTTTAAGGATGAAAAGTGTACTCCTTTTTACTGGATCAATACTATAATCATTTCCTGATCAATCAAATGTCGTTATCCCCCTGCTGCAATCTCATCATAACAGTCATCATATATTGTTGTCACTAGCTTTCTCAGCACTATTATCATATGGTCATCAGATAAGCTTAAAACATACCTTTGGCATTACTGTGCCTCTTGTATGTCTAGTCTTGAGTAGGCTTTTCGTGTCACTGACACTGTGCTCCACTGGTTGACCTTGCATCTTTCAAACCGCTCGCTGATCGTTTCTATCCGCGATTGCAACTCTCTTTCACCTTTTGTTACGCGTGGCATGAGGGCAGCCCGCAGGTAATGAGAGATAACAGCTGAGGTGAGACAGTACACACAATACGTGTATGGCACAGACCCTGAGTCTCTACTGCGATGAAGTTAACAACAGTGGACGAATCACGTGACCTGGCATTTGAATTAATACGCATGAATAAAGAGAACAGAAATTATGCAAAACAAGGCAAAGTTCAGAGAATCTAGTTTCAAGTGCACGTTTTTTTCTTTCTTTTTTTTTTTTTTTTTTCTTTTTTTCTCCCCCATTGAGAATCCATTTCATTTTCGATACAAACAAGACATGTGTTGTCGTAAAGGGCGAGAGGTCATGGAGGAAATGTTTTCGAATCATGTTCAGCAGCTGTCTTAGTCCCCAGACACCAAAAAATAATGGCGCTATCTAACTGGTCAACAGAACCGTTGCCATAATTATATCCAAACGCTGAGACATGGGGCCGAATGATCTGGGTGAGCAAAGCATAATGAAAAGCGGCGCGCTTCCAAGTTCGCACACTGAATGAGACAGATTAGAAGCCAAGACAAAACTCACAGATACGGATGAGAGTACAGCCTCCATGGCAGAGGTAAAACGAGATCATGTTTTTTCTTCTTTCTTAACTGTCCACCTTCATCCAGTTGAAGATTCTGTTTTCATCCGCATGTTGGTTGTTCGTCAGTCTGTCCACAAAGCGACACACAAACTCAGGAACCTGTTTTAGCGGGAGTGTGTGGAAAGATGTCACTTGGGTCAAGGACATACATACCCATGACGTTTGGATGCGGGTCTGGAGAAAGGGCAGTGTGTGTGAGTCAAACTGTTCCACGTCAGTAGAGGTCTGTGGTCTCCCAAGTGCCCTTTTAGTTCACGTAGGTAGTTTTGACAAGGCGCAGACGTTTTTTTTTTCTTTTACTGTGCCTGCACACAGGCGCCTTTTTATACATTCTCTCTCTCTCTCTCTCTCTCTCTCTCTCTCTGTGCGTGCGCGCGCCTGTGTGGTATGATTGATTCTCCTCATAAAGGACAAAGCTGTAAAACTGCCCGGGGCATCGCACCCCACTTAACATCGCCGTGAGAGGGACCAGACTGCCCATTCCCAGACACAAAACGTGTCATCTGGTGCACGTTCGATCTACAAGCAAAGACCCAGGCCAAGATCAATAACCAGTAATGCAGGCAGTCACACAAACTAACCTGCTCAGAGAAAAACTTCCGTGTGCAATTTACAGAGAAAATGGAGTGGAGGAGGTGTGTGTTTGTATGGGGTGGGGGGGGGGGGGGGGGGGGGGGGACCAGACAGAAAGTGAGAGAAAGAAAAAACATTTTTAATAGCCGTTACGGCCCATCAACATCGTTTATTATTAGGTATTATGCACACAGACCGCTTAGAGAGAAAGAAGCTTGGCGAGAAATAAGTTTTGAGAGAAAGAAGGTTGGAGAGGAAGAAGTTTGAGAGAAAGCAGCTTGGAGAGAAAGAAGCTTGGAGAGAAAGCAGCTTGGAGAGAAAGCAGCTTGGAGATAAAGTGGAAAGTATACGTGTTGTTTTCGTCCGTAATGTTAAGTAGATACCCAAGGTCTGACCAGCGCTTTGGGCTAATGCACAGATTAGACATTTGCTAAGTGGTAGCCTTGAGACCCTCTTCTTAAATTCTCTCATCTTAGTCATTCATTCATTCATCCATCAGCTTTAAATCATGCGCAGTGTGGCCCCGAATCTTAGCGGATGTGGTGTAGCGTATATGGACTCGTCCGAACGCAGTGACGCCTCCTTGATGAAACTGAAACTGTTCTTTTCGTCCGTGTAAACCGGGACGTCATCGTCCAAATAGGATGGCAAACTTGCCGCTTTCTGCTAGGTTGGGTCACAGATGTGGAGCGGACAGGACTAGTATCTCGCCTCGTTTTTACCATTATTCGCCTTTGTCGGAATCTCATTTTCTTGCACAGATAACGAACCACTCTCAGGCGAGAGAATTGTTCAGCTGGCCAGGTTGCCCTCTCTGGTAACTACGTAAACCAGGTTATTGTCGGGCACTCTTCCGCTAGGCTGGCTCACTGCCTGCACAGAGCCTTTGCTCACGCGCAAACCACCGTGTGTGTGTGTGTGTGTGTGTGTGTGTATTCAACTCGACAGTTTGACACTATCAGCTGTGCAGTGCAGCAAACTGTGAAGTAACAGCCATCCAGTGAACAGGTGGCAGACTTAGAGCCAATCAGATTAAAGGGAAGAGGTGGATACCTTCAATGTGCACATTGGAACTACAAGTAACCAAAGGCGAAGACACAAATCGTGCGCTCTCTGCATCCTTGATTAGGTCAAATGATCAGCAGGATACCAAGGACAGAGTCACCTCTAGTAGATCTTTAACTGACTCTGTGTATACACAGAGACTAAAAATGCTTTCTCTGAAGTGTAAATCCATGTTCTTGTTGTTTATAGCCCGTCTTGAAGAAGTTTTCTTTTGTTCAAGAGGTACGTTATGACCAGAAGCGCCAAGCCCGCAAAGAGAGGAGACCTGATCCAATGACAGCTGTCGCATGCCCAGCGTGCGGACGTATCTGTGTGTCCAGCTTTGGCTTGCGCTCACACATGCGGAGTCACTGACGTCTTCGTCGACCACGACGGACATCCATGATGATGACGTTATGACCAGTTACCGTGTATAGGCTATCCTTCATTCAATATCAGGGAGGTTCAGATCTCTTTCAGTTCACACTGCATCTATGGTGTAAGAAACATTCAGACTCTCGACAATCCTATTTATGTGCTCAGAAATCTTTCACGGATGGTATTCCATAGATGGAAACTGCAATGAGTGATCCCCTTTTTCGCCCACCGGACTTTCACAGATCCAGGGCCAGTTGAAATGTCACAGATGGTGGATTGAAAAGATTCACCATGTCAGCACTTCCCATTGCTATGATCATCGTTTCATGGAAGGAAGAGCCCAGAGCCCAGTATTTCAGGATTCAGCCAGAACCTTGTGATGCACCAAGTACAATACAAGCTTTAGTGGTGGACAGTATATTCAGGAACTGAGCCGTGTCCTCAGGATTTGTTTCCTCTTGCGAAAACAGAGCACCCATGTTTGTATTCCAAGACACAACCATCCGGCAGATGTTACCAATGCATATGATGTCATGCATGCATTCCGGGCCCCTCTCACGCCACTGTCATTCATTCCCATGCGGACCTTCAAGAAAGCCCCAGCCTTACCCTCACTCTCACACCTCTACCACTCTCCTCGCCTCCCACCGTTTCTTTTTTTTTCTTTTTTTTCTTTTTTTTTTTTTATCCCACTTGCCTGTTGCTACAGCCGTCTACATGCCGTCATGTTAAACACGGCGTGTGTGTGTGTGTGTGTGTGTGTGTGTGTGTGTGTGTGTGTGTGTGTGTGTGTGTTTAAAGGCGGACACATTGAACCATCCTATGGAGTTGTCAACTGCAGATAAGATCCTTCTTTTGTGTGTGTGTGTGTGTGTGTGTGTGTGTGTGTGTGTGTGGTCAGTACAACCTTGAGTTAATCTGTCAATAAATTGGTTTCAGTCAGTGTGTGTGTGTGTGTGTGTGTGTGTGTGTGTGTGTGTGTGTGTGTGTGTGTGCGTGCGTGTGTGCGTGTGTGTGGTGTGTGTGTGTGTGTGTGTGTGTGTGTGTGTGTGTGTGTGTGTTTAAAGGCGGACGCCTATCAATCTAAGTCACGAGTTGGCGCTGTCATTAACACAGTAATGGTCTCATTTATTCGACTTGAACCATTCAATACCCATGGAGTTGTCAACTGCAGATAAGATCCTTCTGTTGTGGGACTGTTGAACCATTGTCATCCCTCAGCCTAATGAAGAGGAACTGTCATTCATGATGGCCCTGATAAGATCACTGACAGGATATCCCACGATTTCATTCAGAGGCAGTCTATTGATAAGACATCTTTATGCGTAGATCTGAATGGGGACAGCACTGTTGTCAATAGGGAGGCAAAAGAAGTGATTGATTTGGGGTGTCATTGGTAATTTATCGCTATCTCTAAACCTCTCGCCCCTCTGCCATTGCGCATATGTTTCACCCTTAATCAGACCCACCACCTTTTCCTCACCAGTTTATAAAGTTAACACACACACACACCACACACACACACACGCTTACACACACCCGTCTCCGGGTGTGCATAAGGTGGGTGGGATAAGGGTGGGATAAGGGGCAAAACAGCAAAAAAGAGCGGTTTCAGGACCCCCCCCTCCCCCCCCCCCCCCCCCCAACCCATTCGCTAAGGCCACAAATAAAATTTCGAGAATATATAGCTAGGTATAACATTGTTTGTTCTCGGAATGTGAATTATGTTTGAAAGTTGATACTCCTGCTTTTCTTTCATGTCCTCATCACGATACATGTATGATGCCAGGTGGTTCCAAGCAGACAAATTCAATTTTGGGAATTGAACGATTTGCAGAAGGCCATCCGGCGGAAAGATGATGCCACGGCTGAGTTCTATGGGCTGCCATCTGTCGTCAGGTAAAGGTTATTTCTTATATGCAAGGGGGGGGGGGGGGGGGGGGGGGGGGGGGAATAGCTCAGTTGGTAGAGCGCAGGACTCGTAATCTTGGTAATCCTGGGGTTGCGGGTTCGAATCTCCGCTGGGGCCGTTTCGGAGCAGGGGATTTTTCCCTCGGAGTTAACATTGGTTCTGACTCCATTTCCTATACAGTCATTCGAATGAGACTATAAACCGAGGTTCCGTGTTTGAACGCACGCATAACACCTTGCACACACGTAAAATCCCATCACCAACTTTCGGAAGAGAAGGCCAGTTTGGCCGTTGGTATGGATGACACGTTACACATAGCATGCACCCAGCGTGAGAAATGGAAAGAATGAAGGAAATACGGAAACTGAGTGAACGATATTGACCGGAGGACGTGGGAAACGACTGGTAGTCTTCAGTCGGCACTATCCAGGTAGGCAGCCCGTTGTGTAAACGAGAGTGTTTATTATATTCTATGTAAAGCGCTTAGAGTCCTAATCTTTAGAGAATAGGCCCTATAAAAATTAACATTATTATTATTATTATATCCCCATATTTTGACTGATGTCGTCGGTGGAGATCCTTAAAAACAAGCGAAATGATAGGTGGGCGAGTTCAGAGTGAGCTGTACTGTATTAGCTGAAAGCCCCCTATGCCTCTAATCGTGAAGAGGGACTATACAGCATTCTGTTGCATATTCGTCATTGTGGGTGTGGCCTGATAAGCGTAGACAGTTCGAGCGGTGACGTCACTGACTGACAACGATTTCCCGTTAGTTGATCTGACGAATTTTGCCAACTCGCTTCATATCTCTAGATAACGGACACAGGTTTTCTCACAACTTCATGAAATACATGTGGGATGCCGGCTGACCACGAATATACAGAAATCATAAAAGCTCTGAGGGCTGTTTTCCATCAGTGCGGAGGGTATTGTGACGAATATAACGACAACTCTACATACTTATGCTCGAACACAATGTATCATGAATTAGGCCTATATGATGTTGGACCAGTCACGCCGACAGTGTAAAAAAGTTTATCCAACCTCAGTCCCTGTCCCAAGTCCCTGCTTTGTACCAAGTCTGTACGTGTGTGTGTTTGGTGCTTCCAGTATCTGGACTGTCGCCAATTCTTTGTACCAAGTCTGTACGTGTGTGCTGTGCTTCCAGTATCTGGACTGTCGCCAATTCTTTGTACCAAGTCTGTACGTGTGCGCTGTGCTTCCAGTATCTGGACTGTCGCCAATTCTTTGTACCAAGTCTGTACGTGTGCGCTGTGCTTCCAGTATCTGGACTGTCGCCAATTCTTTGTACCAAGTTTGTACGTGTGCGCTGTGCTTCCAGTATCTGGACCGCCACCAAGTCTGTACGTGTGCGCTTTGCTTCCAGTATCTGGACTGTCGCCAATTCTTTGTACCAAGTCTGTACGTGTGCGCTGTGCTTCCAGTATCTGGACTGTCGCCAATTCTTTGTACCAAGTCTGTACGTGTGTGCTGTGCTTCCAGTATCTGGACCGCCACCAAGTCTGTACGTGTGCGCTGTGCTTCCAGTATCTGGACCGCCACCAAGTCTGTACGTGTGCGCTTTGCTTCCAGTATCTGGACCGCCACCAAGTCTGTGCGTGTGCGCTGTGCTTCCAGTATCTGGACCGCCACCAAGTCTGTACGTGTGCGCTTTGCTTCCAGTACCTGGACCGCCACCAAGTCTGTACGTGTGCGCTTTGCTTCCAGTATCTGGACCGCCACCAAGTCTGTACGTGTGCGCTTTGCTTCCAGTATCTGGACCGCCACCAAGTCTGTACGTGTGCGCTTTGCTTCCAGTATCTGGACCGCCACTAAGTCTGTACGTGTGCGCTTTGCTTCCAGTATCTGGACCGCCACCAAGTCTGTACGTGTGCGCTGTGCTTCCAGTATCTGGACCGCCACCAAGTCTGTACGTGTGCGCTGTGCTTCCAGTATCTGGACTGTCGCCTATTCAGTTTCATTTCTACATCAGCCAGAACATTCAACACAGCCCTGAAGCTGATGTGCACCAGTAACGCAGCGAAATGCACGTGAAACACCGCGCGCAATGTCCGTGAGGGTGAGTATGGTTCGGACCGGTCAAGTAGGTGCGGAAGTAGGAAGAAACGCTAGGGGGAGCTGGACAGCAGATCGATCGAGGATCTTCAGAGAAGGCTTCCCACTCATCCACCCCCAACCCCTGTCGCCACCCCCTGCCCTTCTCAGACAAGTGTTTTGGCTCTGAACTCCTCATACTCAAATTGTGCCGGGCCACATGACTTCTCAATGCTCTTCTAATGCCACATATTTTTTCCATGGCGCGCCAAGATTCGAAACAGCATATTTCTGGATGTATGGGTGTCTTGAGTTGTTCCCTTGTTAGATGCACGTCTTACCCACATCAATATCGGACACATCGGCTGTTAAATGTAAGCCTTAAAAAGTTCACTTTGTGCCTCCTTGTCTAGATCCAGTTCGAACTCGGCAGCCGCTTCTGCCATTGCCTTCAGGGTTCTGCCCTCTTTCGCCAGATATCCCGTGCCGTTGTATGAAGTCATAGGCTGATAAGTCTGCATCCTCCCTGGTTCAGCCTCGATGGCGAGGATTTTGGCTGGGAAGCCAGATTCCCTCGTGCTGCTGGCTACACTGGAATACTTTTCAGTCTTGTACATCTATGTGAGCTCGCTTCATTCTGCTTTCATATGGCGCAGCGAGTTCCTCCAGAATCAGTTCTTTTGATGACCTTGAGTGGAGTACAATATCTGGTCCCATGCCTGATGATCTCTGAATGGTTTTCCCATTCTGGACGGTCTGCTGTATGCTCCCAATCATCAACGCCATCTAATAAACCCTGATTCCATGCTCTTGATGTCACAGCTGTTTCAGACCAAGATTTGTGGCCTCCTGCCATGTAGAATGTCGTGGCTAGAGCTTCTGATCTCTTGCAGTGTTTTCTCTGACAAATGGCATGTGCCTTTGTGCACTTGGTTGTGTCCCCACGTGTTCCTTCTCTAAGTTAGCACCGCTCTGTGTGATCTCAGGACATGTTCGTTTGTCCAGACGAAGCGGACACGCAGACTCCTCCGATTACCTTCACCATTTCATCAAATCTGAATTGAACTTGAAGTGGAAGTAGGGGCATTATTTAGCGGGATATTAGAAATACCCTTATAGGTCATCAGCAATTCGTCTTAATGCAGACAATATACTCCCACTTTCTCCTCTTCCCTCAAACAACTTCTTGGCGAGTACTTGAATCGTAGATCAAGAGTATCATAATCCCCATTCACCCACGATCTATCTACAGTAATAATGATAACGCGGTACACTAAGTGACGGGGCAGATCAAAGGAAAGGAAGCATCATTATGAAGGGAATGGGAAGACACTTTTAAAGCGCGTGCCTTTCTTCGTCTGCTGCTGTAGGGTAGAAACGCACCACAGTCAGAAAACCTTCATTCACAAGGGCAGAGAAGGGGAAAGGGTGTTAGTTAAAAGGTTCGGGCGTGCCACAGGCGTGATCCCTCCAGTCCAAACAGACCTCTCAGCAAACCAACCAACCGGAACTCTTACTTGCCCGGGGTGGGGGTTGGGGGGGGGGGGGGGGGGCTTTTAAAAAGCCATCTATATCCTACAATGCATTATAAGGGCGACGCCTAAGTGACATTGTCATAAACGTTGTGAAAGATTACAGCAACAAGACGGGGCATGTGCAAAATGAAAGGGTGAAAGGCCTGACTAGCTTCGCCACAGACAATAGGGAGGGTGTCGTGTGTGTGTGTGTGTGTGTGTGTTGTGCTAGCGGTGGGTGGGAGTGAGGGTAGAAGGGAAGGGACAACGTGGGAGGGGTCGGGGGGAGCGAAGGATGGGGAACACCTTTTGAATGACTTCGAACATGACTGAGAAACCCCAAAGCTTTTAACAGGGCTCAAGTTATTGTCGATCGGTCGCATCACTGCATTCTATAATAATTTTCAATAAAGAAAATCAGCGAGGCATTCTATTTCTCAAGAGGTGAAATACCTTGCTCTCTTTGTAACTCTTACATAGGTGATATGCTGCGAGTACTTGAGAGATTGTGAAATGATAGTGTAGGCATGTACGTAATTATGTTTTTTGTTGTTGTTGGTTTTTAGTTGTTTCTTTGCTTTTTTATATGAATTACCTAATTAAGTCATGTATTGTTAATTTCCGTGTGGTTTTGTAGGGCTTTTTTTCTTAGGGAAAAAAAACAGAGAAACAAGGTGAGAGACAGACAGACAGAGAGAGAGACAGAGACAGAGAGAAAGAGACAGAGAGACAGACAGAGAGAAAGAGACAGAGAGAAAGCGACAGAGAGACAGAGACCGGAAGAGAGAGACAGAGACAGTAAGAGAGGGAGAGAGAAAGAGAGAGAGAGACATGGACAGAGACAGACAGACACAGAAAGATAGAGAGTAACAGAGACGACGATGACGCACTGTCACCAATTATCCTTATGTCCATCCGTGCATGGTGTGGCGACAACAAAAATAATGATTGGAGAAATCAGAAAAAAAAAAAAAATGAATATTACAACTACAATATCTGCTTAACAGTATCCCTACCTAAAAACAAATGATGATAGTTCAACAGACGAACAAAAAATGCTTGCTCATGCTCAGCCTCCAGTTAGACCAATACAGCTACCGCAGCGATCCCCAATATAAACCCCAACACTAGACCTTCAACAATCATCTTCTTCTTCTTACACGAGCTTGTTGCCTTAAAACTAACTTAGAAGGGAGGGAGAAGGAGGGGTGGAGGGGGGGGGGGGGGCGGGCGGTACAGCTCCTCTCTTGATGAATGTCAAGCTGGGAGCCTCAACCACAGAAGCTGAAAAGAACTGCAATTTTAGATGACTTGTGCGAAAAAAAGTTGAATTTGAAAACGCTTGTTCTTGCCGACATATGGAAGTGTTTGTATGTACGATCTGAGCATGTTTTACCAGGGTTGAGAGTAACTTACTACATAGGCTGGATGTTGACAAGATACCTGATGATCTTAAAAGAGCAAAATCAATTGTTCTTCTGTTGTCTAATGTTTCACGCAGTTCTTTAAGTATGGCTGTCATACTGCTGCCGTATCTGGACGTGCCAGTGATATATACAGTGCAGCTCTTTAAGATTTCCTTGTACTTGCTCAATCTGGTGGATGGGAATACTGACGTACAGGTTTATAAATGCTGTATAAACAGCCAGGGTGGAATACGCATCTGCTTTGGTCTTCTTATTGGTAGTCTTCCAAGTTCCTCCTCAGGAAGCCAAACGTGGTGTTGGCCTTTCGAGTTGTGTGGTCCACATTTGGTCTTACAGCTGAAGTCACTAGTGATGTCAGCTCCGCCCCACTTAGAGCTAGTTGCATGCGCTAGTGTATACCCCGTAAGCCGGTAATCACAGGGTTGTCTACCTTGATCTGCTGCAGCTTAGCACGCTACATTTTCGTATTTTATTTGAACAGAGTGGATGAAAATAAAAATAATGATGATTTTTACAGTAGTAATAATTACAATGATAAGAAGGGAAGAGGAAAATTTTTTTCCTCTTCTCTTTACTATCATATTCATCATCATCATTATCATCACAGTTTTAAATATTATCATTATCATCATCATTACTATAGCTACTTTAACCATATTAATCAACTATCCTCTAACCCCTCTCTTTTCTCTCCTTCTGTCAGTATTGTTACTATTTTTATCAAAATTTCTACAAAGTATTATTACTTTTTATATAGTTTATGATTACACTACCATCATTATCAATATCTGTAGTTACAGAGGTAGTATTCTCTTTATTTCATTATCATTATTATCATTTCAACCTGTATTGCCTCCCCTCCCAGCAGCCTTGATTCCATTTCATATCCACTTCGCACTCAATTCGAGGAGATAAGTGACTGTCCCTCCGTTTTCATTATCTTGAATGTTGTTGGTCTTGCATTCAGGTGTCAAAGAGGTTGAAATGCATAGCGTTTATTTTGTAATTTTTTTTTTTTTAGGCCGCTCAGCAATTCCTGTTCAATCTTGTTAGATTTCTGCTTGCTGTCACTTCTCTATAAAATCAATAGCAATTCCTTCTTTTTCTGGTACCACCGATTACTTCCTCATCTCCTTTTCTTTCAAATATCCACCAACACATAGTATGCCATATTACAACATGATTTATTCTACACAATCACAGTCATTCCATCCAACAAACAAAACTGTACAACATAAATCATGATTTGACTGCCTCTCCATGTCAACATGCATACAGGTGATGATATAACAATAAAACATCTACCAACCCCGTTGTTTCTATTCTTTCTTGTATCATTAAAGTTAAAAATCATGCACTTTTCAAATCATGGCAGTTCTGTGGATAAATCAAGCTACAAAAGTTGTTTTTTTTCAACTAGTGTACAGCAAACTGTCTTGCTCCCCCCCCCCCCCCCCCCCCCCCCCCTTTTACATACCCAGCTGCCCCTCAACCCCTCTTACCCCCTCTCACCTCCCCAGTCCCCCAAAACCCTTCCCCCCATCCTTGAAATGAGTCCAATGCTGCTCAGTGTGGTGCCATCCCTGCACAGCCATGTCCAGATTCACCCTGCAGCAGTCCCAGCACCACTGTCCACAGGGAAAAGTATCTTGCCTTTTGTCCACAACGCACTATTTCCAAGCAGGATGTCCTCTTTGTATGTCAGTATTTCCTTGTAAAAACATTCCAGCACTCTTGCACAACACCCCTGCAAGTGAACGTAAACTCCACAGTCCATCATCCTCTTGGAAGAAGTGCACTCAATCACCCAGTGTCCATCACATCAGAATAAAGAAGAGTCCTCACTTGTGAAGTGAACTCACCGAGTGCTCATCATATAAGAATAACTGTCTTTATTCACAGTGTCCATCATATTAGCACAAGCATCCTTTCGAAAATGTCCATGTCAAACAAAAAAAAAGAAAAAAAAAAAAGGTCAATCCACACTGTGTCCACCATATTAGCATAAATACCAGCATAACCTGATTAAATGTCCATCACATTAGACCAAGAGCCCTTAATCAAAAAGTGCATTCACCTAGGTTCCGATTCACCAACTACTCACACCATTTGTCACAATCACACGCTGTCTCTCCATTCAGTCTATAGATAAAATCTGCACCAGCTTTCTGTCCAGCAGAACTCTTTTTCTTATAGGGCTCTGTGTGTGAGAGGGTCAATGTGTGTGCATATGTGTGTGTGTGTGTGTGTGTGTGTGTGTAAGTGCATGTATGTGCTCATGCACAGGTGAACACATGCACTCGATTCCAATTGTAAACAGTTTCCAACATGTCCAAATCTTCTTCAGGAAAACTCCAAGACCTTTCTTACTTCCAGAAATAAGTGACTTTCAACAGTTGGCAATGACATTATTCTTGTAGTTTTCCTGAGACAACATTTCCACAGAATATCTTTTTCAACAGTCTCTATTCTTCCACAGAGTGTGCACTTTTTTCCATTACTTGTTGGAAAGATAATTCTCGTCACTGACAAATCATCTGACACTTATTTCCTTTGCGTCAGCATACTTCTGTTTCAATCCTTCACTTTCTTTTTCTTGGCAAATCTGGCTTTGTACTTTTCTTTCCTCTGCTCTTTCTCCTTTTTCACTTCTTCTCTGGATTTACCAGATGTTTTCTTCCGTTTCTTCTGTCGTTCCTCCTCTTCTTCAGGATCCTGGAACAGAAGAAAAGAACGAGAATTACCATGACCAGTCGCTTGCGTTAGGCAGTACTGCACTACGCTGAACAGAATACTGAGCTGATGGGATGGTAACAGTGTTCACTGCATATGATGCAAACACTCCACTTTTTTGATTAACATAATGACAAAGAGCACGCCATTCTGAAGTCATGGAAAAAAAAACAACATAGAAGGCCAAAAAAAGCATAAGCACACAATCGCACATGCTTGAATAAACATGACCTGAAACATTCACTCCCATGCTATGCATTTACACACACAAACCTACAACATGCATATTAATGCATACACACTACGCAGATGCACACACAAATATATATGTATATATTTCTATAGAGACAAACCCCCACCACAGGCACAAACGCCACAAAATTCACACACAAACATATACGTATGCACATCATTTGCACACGAGTATACACTGCTTCCATATATCATTTCAAGTGAGCAGAAAAAAACACAACAAAAAAACTAACCTTTCCTTCCAAAATGAGCTTTTTTCTCTTGTTGATTCTCTTTTGTTCACCAAAGTCTTGCTCATCCAGTTTCTGAAAAAAGAAAGGAAACAAAAGTGTGTATAACATAGCACAATGTCCACAGCCTTCCTATTTATTAAAAAAGACACATTTGGAAAGCTGCACTCTTTCTGGCAGAGCAATCTGTTCATCAGTGAATTCAATGTACTTCATAATTTTCTCTCCGTAAAGACAAACTGCTGACGCTAATCCATGATTCCAATGTCAATCAAAGAATCGCACACATTTCCCTGTTTTACAATCAAGTCAACGTCTGAGTGGGAAGGGAACAATTCATCGTGCAACACATTATTACTGAAGATAATGTTACTCAAGAGAGAAACCACCCAAAATCTCATGGCGTACATAAACACAAAAGTGAACAGCAATCAGACATGTTCAGAATCTCCATTAAATGTTCAGAATCTCCATTAAAAATTCCTTTCTCCCATAAGTACATTAATCATAAATTCAGATTTCTTCTTTTGTAATGTACTTTTATTTTATACAAAGGGTGCACCCCCATGGGTGGTGGCATCTGACGATCTCTGGCATTTCGCTGGTTCATACTGATTTCTAACAGGACCAGCATCACATAATCATGGAAGGTAGATGAAACAAGATGTACAGTCACAGTCACAATTCAAAAATGAAATATTCATTACTGGGACATCACACAAGAAAACGGTTGAGCTGCTAACGTGAGGTGGATATTGTTCAACAACACTAAGCATGCCGTCATTCTGGACATCAACGATCAAGAACTTTTGAACGTGTATTGTCTGGCTAATACAGTGCACATTCTGACTATTCTTATGTTCTGTTACCAAGGTTTCTGTTAAATCATACCACTGATGCCATCCATTGCCACTAAAATCAAACCTAACATTCTGCGCACAAAAGTTTAAGATATGTATAAAAGCCCTCTTGACTTACGATTTCCGCTTCTCGTCTACAGACTGCAACTTCAGCAAAGATCTCCAGAACTTCCTTTTCTTTCACCGGGTGTTCTGTCATCTTGCAGTCTGTAAAGTGACCACACACAGATCATCTCTGAACATCATCAGTCTGTACAGTGACCACACACACGTCATCTCTGAACATATCAGTCTGTACAGTGACCACACACAGGTCATCTCTGAACATCATCAGTCTGTACAGTGACCACACACACGTCATCTCTGAACATCATCAGTCTGTACAGTGACCACACACAGGTCACTCTGAACATCAGTCTGTACAGTGACCACACAGGTCATCTCTGAACATCATCAGTCTGTACAGTGACCACACACAGGTCATCTCTGAACATCATCAGTCTGTACAGTGACCACACACAGGTCATCTCTGAACATCATCAGTCTGTACAGTGACCACACACAGGTCATCTCTGAACATCATCAGTCTGTACAGTGACCACACACAGGTCATCTCTGAACATCATCAGTCTGTACAGTGACCACACACAGGTCATCTCTGAACATCATCAGTCTGTACAGTGACCACACACACGTCATCTCTGAACATCATCAGTCTGTACAGTGACCACACACAGGTCATCTCTGAACATCATCAGTCTGTACAGTGACCACACACACAGGTCATCTCTGAACATCATCAGTCTGTACAGTGACCACACACAGGTCATCTCTGAACATCATCAGTCTGTACAGTGACCACACACACATCATCTTTGAACATCATCAGTCTGTACAGTGACCACACACATCATCTCTGAACATCATCAGTCTGTACAATGACCACACACACGTCATCTCTGAACATCATCAGTCTGTACAGTGACCACACACAGGTCATCTCTGAACATCATTTGTCTGTACAGTGACCACACACAGGTCATCTCTGAACATCATCAGGATCATTGTTTGATGGTGTGAAATCCACGTGAAACAAAGATTATTTCCACACCTTATTTTGAATTCTGATCTGATGAGAAGAGAGAGGGAGAGAAGAGAGAGAGAGAAAGATAGAGAGAGAGAGAGAGAGAGAGAGAGAGAGAGAGAGAGAGAGAGAAAGAAAAGAGAGAGAGAGAGAGACAGAGAGAAAGGGAAAGTGGGCAAGAGAGAAAAAGAGACAGACAGAGTGAGGGAGAGATATAGATAGACAGGCAGACAGAGAGAGGCAAGCTGGATGTTTTCTGCCCACTCTTGGCATTTGAAACGAACTATGGAAAAAAAAAAACTAGCAACCAAGTCAAAAAACAAACTTACTGATGTGATTCTCAATGGTTTTGACCAATTTGATGTCAAACTCTGTCACCAGGGAGATGGACTGACCACAGCGACCTGCCCACAGCATAAACTATGAATGAATACCAGGGCATTACATATCAAGCATGATCATAAGTAATCCTCTGCAACTCCCTTATCTTTACAGTCACTACTGGCTAGCATATTTTAACTTGCCAGCAAATCAAACAATTACGCTGGTGAGTGAGAAAAGCAAAAACAAATGAGTACACTGAACTGTGATAGGGAGAAATTAAAACAAACTAACAAACAAAAAAAAAAAAAAAGTTTCGAAGTGAGGTGACTGCAGACAGAAACTGAAACAAATTTTAAAAGGAATTTAAAGTAAATCTGCCAGTTAACATGGACAAACAAATTGCAAGACAAAACATGACATGTTTCGACCTTTCAGGTCTTCTTCAAGCAAGATGAACAACATTTAGGACATAAAACAAAGAATGAGCGATCACTTATCCTCTCAAATTCTGCGCAACAAAAAACAAAAATCAGTTAAACATGAGCACACTCATTTGGCTCCCCACCACATTTCCAGATTGTCCTGCACCTAAGCATTGGCAGTAAGATAAGGTAATGTTGCTTATTGCCCAGCCAACATGCAGTCCACAGAAAAAAAAAAGTCACCACGTAAACATCTGGCAACAAAAGAGGAGACACTGCACTGTTGCTGAGCATTTCTGTGGTGTCAGTGCCGTCTGTTTTGACCTATTACGAACAGGACCTCACCTGCTGGCAACAACAGCTGCTTGGTCACCAGGTGAACATGAGTATATACGTGGTAGTCTGAAACGTGGTGACAGTCCTGAGATAACCTCTGCTGTTGACGGGACTATAATTTTAATCTTAATCTTAACGTGAGTGAAATTTCCCAAATAGTGTCACTCTATTCATCCACTGACAGTCTCATGAGTTTTGCCAGCATCACGGACTGATCCAAACTGAACTCACTACGGGTGTGGAGAACTGACATTGGAGCTGAGGTCATATCGTAAGGCATGAAGGGCCAAAGCATTGAGACTTTTTTCTTTATTGGTTATCAATGATGATGATGATGAAGACGATGATGATTTGGAATTCAACCCTGATCTGTGAGCTGTACACTAGGCTTGCCTCTGACAGTACTCAAACCAAAGATTTCCTAGCCTGCAACCCACAACACTAACCAACGTGCCATGGACGATGGGTGGGTGACATACGTTGTCGCATGGATTTTGTTCCAAACCCTAGCTTGTGTCCCAGACACATACACACAGAAAACACAGACACAAGTCTGTTGTGTCCTGACATTTGTCTTCCACTCATTCCAGCATGCCTGTCAAGACATGTGATGCACAATGGCAGGCCATCACAGCTTTGAGAAACAGTTGAATCATGTTGAAATGGTGGAGTTGTGACAGTAGCGCATAAACATTTTTTTTTCATGTGGTTTGTTCTCTCCATACACTCACATATGATACACACACACACATGTAGGAGGTGGCGGGTAGCATTTAGGGTTTTCAGCTGCCAATACTTATTTACTGAATTCAGGTTAGTTGTCCAGAGAAAAAGCCAATGGCAATGTGATGGAATGGATGGGACTGCTCAGGACAGCAAACCATGTGTCCTTCATTTCTACTCTTTCCAGTGCAGGATGAAAAGCAGACCACTGGGCTAAAAACAAACAAACAAAATGATGCTTTTGTTTTCTGGATTACGAATACTAACACTCTGAACAGACCACACCTCAGACCACTTCAACAGGAGAAGAGACATGTGGGGACAGGGGGGAGGGGGGATAAACCTACCTGCTCTGGCTGTTCGCCCCACCCGGTGCACATAGTCCCGAGGTCTGTTGGGGATGTTGTGGTTGATGATCAGATCAACAGTGGGGATGTCCAGGCCTCTGCACACAAAGTAACAAAATCTTCATGCTTTTTCTTTAGAAAGTGATAGAAATAATACTTGTTTGTCATTTTTTAATAATAAAGCTACACATTGATAAATCACTTTAAAAAGCTTCTTTTATCTTTAGAAAGAGGATCAGGTAAAAAAAAAAAGAAAAGAGAATTAATACTTCCAGAATCAAAAAGAGCAACCATTCAAATTCACTTAATCTATTCCTTTAATTTCTCAGTCCTTGGCAATAACATTTACACAATTTGCATATTCCAACTTGTTACAGCCCAAATAGCGAAAACCTTTTTCCTCTAGAGTTGTAGGACTTGTGCCCTATGGGGGGATCAAAGAGCACACTACAAAAAGTGCGAGTGTTGTATCGGGGAGACTACTATCTCATTTCATCAAAACTAGGTATGTATCTAAATGACTATGTCTTTCCCTCTGTGAGACAGAAAAGAACATAAGTGATTATTGCATGATGTATGTTTATTCTTAAACAGTGAAAGACTTGTCTACAATGCAGAAGTGAAAACAAGAATTTCAAATGAACTGCAGAACATATTCCACACTTCTTGAGTGTAGCAAAAGAGTTAAAAAAGAAAGAAAAAAAGACGAAAGAAAAAAGCCAGCTTTATGAAATAAATTATGCATGACCAAGAGATTCAAATAAGCTGTGATCCATTACTGAACCACCACCCAGATGACTGACCTGCTGGCTACGTCAGTGGAGACGAGGATGCGTGTCTGGTTTGATTTGAAGCGTGACAGGGAGGACAGGCGGAAGCGCTGCGGGATCATGGAGTGCAGAACAGCGCAGGAGAAGTGCAGCTTCTCCAGCATCATGCCCAGAATCTGGGCGTACCTGACACAATCATAAAGTGATGGAGTGAGATGATACACAGCCTGGACTGCATGAGGTGAGTTATAGCCTAATGCTGCTGCAACAACATTGGTAGATAAATCAGAACATATGTGACAATCATCAGATGTTTGGAGCAGTTCAGATTTTCAGACCAGGGACAAAACGCAGTCAGTCAGGGACTTCTGATTCATTGCATCATTTTTCAGAAAGATTACAAATCTCCCCTCTCCCTCATCTCCTTTAACTCATTGGAGATGTGCCGAAGCTTAAGGTTCGGCACTCCCTCATCACACTGTGCGGTGCCGAAGCTGTTGCATCCGCGGACTTTGGAAATGTTTTTTTTTTAATGCGGTGCGCAAGGTTCAATCAAAGGGAGACTACACCGAACTTTAGGGCCACAACTTCCCTATACACAGTTATTTCCCGTTGACTGTAAAACTGCATAGTTTGTGCTTGAATAGCGATTCATAACAACTCAAAGGTCAACTTATCCCAACAACAATGGCTTTTCTTCTCTTTTGGTGTATTCAGCGAAATATGACTTCAGATTGATTCAGGAAACTTTACTTCGGAGCAAAATCATCATATTCTTTCCAATGGATTAGCTGATGAACAGTACATGCATGTAAGGTGAGCATACATGATTTTCAGAACTTTTCATTTTTCAGTAATTATAAATTAGTGACATATTTTGAAATTTTCAAAAAACCAATAACAAGCTTACTTTGAAAAACTGTTTGAAAATTGCAACTGTAGACATATAAAACTTTCAAATGATTTATGAATTGCGTGTCTGTGTCTCTGTCATTTTGTGCAAGTCTGCTGAATTTTTCAAATATGGCCCAAATCACCATCTCCACAAAATTCCAAGGTCTATTTGACTAGGACTCCACTGAGTTAACTGTGGAGTTCTACCTATGACTTTTGCCACATAATGCATTTTCTAACACTCATGGATAAACAAATGACCAGGTCTGTGAAATGCAGAAGACAGCCTGGTCATGTAACACTTGAACAGCGAACAGTTTGGACTGCATGAGCATCAGACATGACCTTGACACTTGTCTGACACGTTCTTATGTCTGAAGTTTGAAACTAAAACACAGGATGAAATGAATCAAGAATATTGCTCTAGATGTTACGGAAACAAAGAGGGCTAAAGGACCTCTGCAGATTTAATCCATGAACACTGCCAGTATCAGATTTACAACTGATTTGACTGTCTAGCACACAAAAATGACAGAACACTGTTCAAACTGGGCTTGTAAAGTGAAACAGATATAAAGAAAATATTTCTATCAATCTGACATGTAATAAACAACAGTGGTAGAACTGACAGTCTTTAGTAATGTTAGTTTCAGACCTGTACCTGCTCTCTACTTCTGAGTACATGCCATTTTCTTTTTTTTCTTTTTTTTTTTGTACTGATCTCTAAATTCACATTTTTCATTGCTGGCAACAAAACTTTTTGGAATGGCAGGTTGCAAATTTGAATCCTGTACGAGCCACATCTTTGTGGGATTTTCCACCCTTAGCTCGCTTCCACCCAGATTTGCTGAGAGCCTTGAAACAAACAGTCGAGTTTCATCCACATGCTGGATGCTTCTCTGCAAGCATTTCTAAATTTTCCTGACCAACACTTCAGACATTAGAATCACTAAGAACTTGCCGACAGTAAGATATATTGTGCAAGGATGTGTTGAGTGGAGGGAGCCCGTCAAGCAGTCTGAAATCTTGATGGAACTTCACAGCACCCTGTTCTTCACAAACCATCAGGAATAAAAAAAAAAGTCTCAAATTCTCTCTACTTTATGCCCAAGTCTGATGGTGTCCATAGTTCAGGGTTCATACAGGAAATGCAACTCAAAATTCCAGACTTTTCCCAGGCCAAGACCTGCATTTTCAACACCACTTTCAAGACTTTGTTCATAACGCAATGTCTTAAAGTGATCTTATAAATGCAAATGCACAAGAGACGAAATATCACGTTTGAGGGCATGGAATAATTTTTTTTTTTGCATTATAAAAGCTAAATGATGCTGAAAATTAAAGCAACCATGCATGATATCAAGCAATAGTGCTTGATTCTTCCATTTCCAGGCTATTCCAGGTCATAGTGCAATTTTCCAGACTTTTCCAGGACCTGGAAAATGGACTTCAAATTTCCAGACTTTTTAAGACCTGTATGAACCCTGGTAGTTTATAGTTCCTCACAGTACCCATGCTTGTTGTGAGTTTGTCAAAGTCTTCAATACTGGAAAGTTCATCGAGACTATTGTTGGATGGATGTGGCAGTGGTCTCCCTTTGGAAGGAGGCACTGACTCGCACTGGTTCGATGAGACGACGCTATGTAGTGAGTCAACAATGCAGTGTCCTGCACATACTGTATCATAACAGGCACCATAACTGCGACAGAGCAGCAGTAAAGTGTCTGGTAGGTCACGGTCATTCACCCCATGACCTGAAATTGATAGATACCTGTGGACTGCTGACACTGGGACTATGACTACGACAGAGCAAGTCTGGGTGTGTTTGTGTTGAAGGAAGTCAGAGTGAGCAGCATGGAATGAATATGCTACTGAACAGGCATGGAAGATGAAACAGCCAGAAGAAAACAAAATTCCAATCACAGTATGGAGTTAAGACAGGTAAACAGTCTGAAAAGCATTGGGTAAGTGATCGTATGATCTGGACATAAACAATGGTATCAACATTTAACATATGGTAGTGCTGAGACTGGGAATAAACTGGATTGTGAAGAGCAAAGACTGTCAGCATCGTCTGTGATATCAGCACTCATAGCAAGCAAAAATACAAGCAGTGAGCAAACACACTCCACACGAAGTATTAAAACACATACTTGCAGGTGGCAGCAAAGATCATGACCGACGACCTGGGGTTCTTCTCCATCCAGCGATCCAGGATGTGGACCAGGTAGGCATCTTTCATTGAGGCAGGCACCAGGACATACTCTTCCATCAGCTCCTCTACTGTAGCTCGCCTGAAACAAACAGCTAGTTTCAAACCGAGGTGACTACAGGTGGAAACTAAAACAAGCTCGAAAGAAAAATTACTGTTCCACTGAATGAAAGAGACAAACAAGTTACAAGACAAAACATGATACGTTTTGACCTCTTTAGTCTTCTTCAAGCAAGACAAACAACATTCAAGACAATAAAAACGAAGAATGAACAATCACTTGTGTCCTTAACTTGGGTGTAATGTTTGGCAATGTTCCCTGGTTTTTCACCATGGTTTTCTATTTTACAAATGAATTCTGGCTTGAGAGCAATTGCCAGGAATAAGAGGATGATGATGGTGATGTTTTCATTGATTCCAAGCATAAAACTATCTCATGCAGTGACAAGGAACATTTCCATATTTGACAAGCCAGACTCGAAATCTGTCAGCAACTGCAAGTGTGGTATGTTGACTGTTCCATGTACATGACAAGAAAGTGATGTTAACCTCTTAACTGCTCAAGATTTGTTGCTCTCATTGCTCTTTTGAACTCCTATATATGCCAGAACAAAAGTTCTCTGATCAATCCTTCTGCTGTAAAAGCATGCACCACTGAATATAAACCGATACAGAGAAAAAAGGTTAATTTACACAGCAAACAAATTCCACAAAACAGCTAGCGCTGAAAGAAAAACAAATATCTAAGGTGAAATACAACAAATCTGGTTGAGTCCCAGCTACATACCTGAGAAAAAAAAGTTAAAAAAAAAACCTTCTACACTAGCAGTAAGCTCTTATTCCATGATCTGCCCTTGCAGATTTCTACTGCACAGTATAATTCACACTCTCATTCAATCTCATCCATCCTGATACACAGACACACACTCTTCCCACTCATTACCCTCTCACCCCTCCTGCGCATGCATGCTAACTTACTCAGACTGCTGAATCCACACAAAGGGTCTCTTCAGCACCGATTCCTTCAGGGCGGTGATCGTTGGGGACATGGTGGCTGAAAACAACAAGGTCTGGCGCTGGGCAGGCAGCCTGGACAGAATGGGCTCCAGCTGGGCACCAAAGTTGTCATCCAACAATCGGTCAGCTTCATCCATTACCTGCATCATTCATACAGAAAGAAATGAACCATGCTGATCTTGTATTAAAGCAGGTTTAAAAGGATTGATTAGTAAAAGAAACAGTTTTATATGCAACACATTATAAATTTTGCACTGTTACTTCTGTTCACAGTGCAGTCCACAAACCTGTTGAGACATGAAAACAATGAGACATGGAAACCAATCAACCGAATAAATGAAAAAGGTATCCCTCTTTCTCTCATACACACAGATTCACAAAAACACACACAAACAGACAAGTACAAATGAACCAAAGATAGTTCAGTTGTTTGCCTGCGCTTGTTTTTTCCCCACTATTAGATTGTTCGTCTATGTATTTGTCTGACTTTATTCAAGTTTAAAAGGCTGTGCCAGTCTTGAATAAAAGTTACTCTGTGTTAGGTTTTCTTATGGGGGCAAAAAATACCCAACTTGTTTACTGTTCAAAGTTTTATTGTTTTTTTTTGGGGGGAAGGAGGGTGAAATGGGTGGGGGTAGGCGATTGTTTCACAGTTTTATGAAATGATGCAGAGAAATTTTCCCCAGTGCTTTTGGCACTGTATTCCAGAACAGAGGGCAATTAATCCAAAGGCTTGTAGACTATTATCATGATGTTTTCATGGTATCTCCAAAATAAACGATTGCTCTGACAGCACTATCTCAACATCCACATACTGTGAACCTTGTAACAAGAAAAGAATTCAAAGTTGCAGGAACCCATAACGTTTATCCATCCATTCTCTTCTTGAATTCTCCTTCTTTCCCTGCCTGTGCGTAGTGTATAAATACATTGTATGTGAGTGCTCTTATGAGTATGTGTGTGTGTGTGTGTGTGTGTGTGTGTGTGTGTGTGTGTGTGTGTGTGTGTGTGTGTGTGTGCCTGTGTGTATGTCTGTGCATGTGTGTGCATGCGTGCACACACATGTGTATGTGTATACGAGTCTATGCTTGTGTGCCAATATCTACACACTGTGTGCTTGCATACATGTGTGTGTGTGTGTATGTACGATCCATCTCCTTATCATCTCATCAATTCATGCAACATATCACATTTAAATCTGCTTAAAACTGACTTGAAACTGTTCCCTCCAGAGCTGTCTTGTTCAGTTTCAGGTACGACATGGACACAGAGTAATGAAGACACTTTCATGTCAAGGCTCAGATTATATTAACAATGGATGTAGTTTTCCTGAGGAAATCATCACTTCTTCAGTCATTAATATGTTGACTAAAGCAATCATCCTTGTTCGTGCATACGCAAGTTCTTTTCGTGATGAGAGAATCTAGAAACACATGTCAAAACATGGAGACTGCTTTGGTCAATGGCAGAGCGTTTTCAATAATAAAGACTGTCTCTGGACATTGACTGCCAAAATCAGTGTTCTTCTCAAAGTGAGTGAAGTTATTTTGGTTGAATTTCCCAAAGAATCTGCAAAGGAACTGTGCTTCAGCATTCTCATATGCCTTTCAATTTCATTCTTATCACCAGTAACTGTTGGCGTGGCACAGGAACAGAAAAAAAGCCACCTCAACATGATGAAATGAACCTGGGGAACTTGTCAAAGTATTTCTACTGGCATTCTGGTCATAAAAGTTGTTCCTTCGCAGACAATGATTCTGCAGGATTTTTCTCTAGGAAGACACAGTGAATGCATGGAACCAAACAAAACTGTCCCTCACAGTCCAAAATGAATGGGAAAGTCAGTTCATCAAAAAATCTGATATCACCTTTTATCAAACCTCCCTAGAGGTCTTCCTTTGCTCTGTATTTTCTGTAAGCTAGGCAATCTAAAAAAAAAACATGTGAGCTGTGTCGGATTGATGCATGAGGCACAAGAAGACAGAAGATATTCATGCACACACTCACACTAGTTGTGGTCACAAACAGGTATATAGAGAAAAATACACATAATCACTGCCACATTTCCTGAAGAACACATACCAAAGCTGTCAAAGCCTCAAAAGCACAAAGCGTGACATCCTGACATGTTACGCGTAGCATTTCAAATTTCAATGTAGCACTCAAAGGTAATATCACAGACATGACATGATATAGTGAACTAAGCGAATGGAAATCTTGCCAGTTATCAAGTAGTTTTGACTTCACCGATAAAAAGCCAAAATGACAGACAGTGAAATCAGTGGATAATCTGACAACATCACAATCATTTTAAGCAATTTTTCATCTGCTTTTTATTCCTCTCCTTATTGAATTTGGCCTTTTTTTTTCTTTTTTTTTACAAAATAAGTCTTAAAGATAGTTGCCTTTGTTCTGTTTAAGCCACTGCTAAGTCCGCAAAGACCTTTCTGTCTTTTAAACTTTTGTTTTTTGACATAGCAATGCATCTCAAAATGCTGCATTGTTTATGAAATTGTAACATGGTACACCAAAAATGTAGCAATTGGCAGCTCTAATATATTGACTCTAAACCTTCATATCTAGCAGGAATTCAATTCGCAGTTCTAACAATGATAACAAAATGCAAGAATTAACAGACAAAGTTTTCACAAACCAGAAACTTGACTCTCTTCAAGCTGAATGTGTCACAGCTGTCAATGTGGTCGGCCAGACGACCTGGTGTTGATATCACAATGTGTGGCTTGACCGCCAGATCCTGCCCTTGTTTCATCATGTCTGCACAATTAAGAAAGCAATTTTAGTATTTCATCAATTCCGCTCTTGTGTCATCAAGTCTGTGAATGATAAGAAAGCTTGTTTAGTATGTCATCATTCCCGCCCTTGTGATATCTTGCCTGCAAGAAATAAGGAAGCAAATTTGGATGATCATCACTAAAAATGTTAACTTACAAAAACAAAAACTTTTCAAACTGTATATTTTTCTATATCGCTCTTTCTCTTAGCCATTCCATGTACGTTATTGCATCATACAAACATTAACTCTGTGCAATCAGCTTGCTTACAGTTGGTGAAAAACAAAACCAATATCTCTGTGCAAAAGCACTTTTCTGTTGTTAATTGAAACTGTTACCAGAATCAACCCTGAGCTGGCATGGCACAATGATTAACATGACAGGCTGACGACACAATGGTCGTAGATTTGAACCCTATTAAAACTTAGCTCCTATCCTGAGTTCACTGCGCTGTGAACTCAAATAGGAGAAATGGGACCACCCAGTCAAATCTCATCTAAATCCTTATTATCCCCACTTCTATTGCCTTCTACACTTCCAAATTTCTCACACAGTCTGACTCTATGGAACATAAGTAAGCTTGTATTACACTGACAAATTTGACACCCAAATATTTTGTGTCAACACTCTACAAATCTCAGTCCAGGGAGGACACTCAGTATCAGACTGGGCCCAACACTAAGCAATTCTTGTCATCGACTGTTTATTCCATTGTTAAATCGGAACATGCACCAAGGAGTAATTCACTTATTCTGACTGAGTTATTCAACAGCAAGGCATAATCTGCTTTGGAGGGCAAGGGCTCCTACAGAATGACCTCAGGTGTAAGGCAGGGCATGAGAAGGTCAGGGTGTACAGCATGACGGTTGCCACCGCGACCACTAGTGCATGGAAGGTCAGGCAGGAAAAAAAAAATTCTATCCAGTATTCTAATCCAAGGTTACAAAAAAAATAACACTAAGTGTAAGACTAAGAGTCATAGTTTCATTTCAATCTTTAACAATTATGGCTGATCATGACTGTCATTATCATGACAGTGATGATGTTGATAGTTCAAATTAGAGACAAAATAATTCACAGATTGGCTTTTTTCCCAAAGAGCACTTACCCATGCCTCCTGTGATGACAATTACTCTGACATTCAATGATTTTCCAAGCACTTTAAACTGGTCTGCAATCTGGAATGCCAGCTCTCTGAATCAGACACAACAGGAAAAGAAAAATGTATTTCATATGAACATCATACAATTTGTTTCCACATCTTTTGCATGAAACTGTAAGCACCAAGAATCAAATTGTTTTAGCAGTAAAACATTTCAATGATTCTGAAGCTTTCAGTTTACAGTATATTATTTGTAACTGTAGGAAACATGTGCACCATAATATTTTTCTGTATACATTGACCAACAAGCTTTTGGTCTTCTTCAAACATTCGAAATTCTACTTTCAAATCATCATGAGTAAAACATTTGTGAAGCCTTCATTGGGTGTAGATTTCATGCCATGCATATCTATGACTTTTGAATAATTTGGACTTCTGTAATTACAAAACTAACAGTAACACCAGCAACAACCCCAATACAAACAAACAAAACAAAAAACAGACACTATATGATATCAGACACAACACAGTAGGCCCTGAGTCAACGTAAAAATTCATAAAATATATAAAATCCAAGAACCAACATTTCTTTTGTGTCCATTATTTCTAATCAGTTTTTTTGTTTTTTTTATTATTACCTTCTAAAACTTGTGCTTACCTTGTGGGAGTTAAAACCAAAGCAAAAATGCCATAGGGATCTTCAGACAATTTCTGTAAAATAGGCAGAGCAAAAGCTGCAGTTTTCCCACTGCCAGTCTTTGCACAGCCAATACAGTCTTGACCTGCAAAGAAGTTAACAGAAAACGTTTTAACAAAAGCATGAAACAAACAACAAGAAGAAACCCTGATTGTTTAGTTTTCATATAAACATCATTCCAAGATTTATTGACTAAAATCCTTAAACACAACATATGGTCTTTAGAGTGCCTTTACGTACTTACATTCAGTTGAACTCCAAGTATGGGCAAACATAGTTGTTTGTTTGTTTATGCATGACGAACAAGGAAGGTAACTCTTGCTCCCATGATGAAATAAATACATGCCCATAATTCCTAACATATGCTGCCAACAACATTGACTTGGCTAGCAGAAATAACAACACACATCACACAGAATACATGTTTGTTTGTCTGTTTCCCCCCACACGACACAAAATATGTAAATAGTCTTTTAAACTGTTGCTAATCTGAATCTTAGCCTCATACACGTATGAATCCATTTGATTTTACAGCCACCCATCAGCTTATAGTGAAAGTCATTAAAAGTATAAAAACATCCTGATTTGTGGAAAAGCTATGTCAGCAGCCTTCATCAAAATGATTCAATGAAAGTGGAAAGACTTTCAAAACTCCCTCTTCCACTCTCCCACCTCAACCTTCCCCCTCCGTGGAGAGCTGTATTGTTGAAAATGTTAAATATTGAAAATGTTACAACAATAATGCGATCCTGTAAATGTGTTGATAGTACCCTTTGAAGCTAAAAATCATGCATAAAAAAATCATGAAAAGGATTTCAGGAATACACAGTATTCAGGAATACACAGTATTTTTTTTTCTTTCTGAGAGGCCTCATCATGTGCTGATGGCTGTGGAAATACGTGTTAAACAAAATTTCATCAACTCTATCATACTTTTAAAACTTGAATTATTTTGTGTCATAAGCCATAAAACTGTCACTGAATCAGTGAATGAGTCAGAAAAAAAAAAAAAAAATTCCTAGTTGATGATAACAGTTTGGCCTCACATTTTGATGATAACAGTTTGGCCTCAGCTCCTGTGCAACCAAATGCCTGTGTCCAGTATCATGACAATGTAGGTTCCCTCATAAAAAGGTTCCAGATTGTTGCTAATTCACATTCATCTGAGAGTGTAGCACTGTAAGTGTCCATAACAGTAAATCAAATGAAACTTATAGAAATTAGAAAAAAAAAAAAAAAAAACTCATTTAACTTGGTCTACACCATAACAAAAATTCTTGCTGGACACATAATTACCTTTTACTATACTAGAAAAAGGTATGAATACATCTTGCTCTCAAAGTCAAACTGATCTGAGATATTGATGATAGAGAAATACATTTTTATACACATTGGAAGAGTTTGACTGTAAGTTAGCTTAAAAAAGGTCTTACCAACCAGAGGAAGGGGAAAGCTGAAGAGGTTGGGGGTAAGGCAGAAGGATGAAAGAATGTTTGAAAAGTTTTTCCCCAAAGAAAGAATAAATAAGTAACCACAATCAAAACCTATCACATGGGTGCATGTGTGGTCCGCACCTCTGCCTGAAGATTTCTTTGGGTTTGCATGACAGTTGACACCAAATGCACTGATTCACAGGCATTAATTGAATACTGATATTCACGGTCACAAGTGCATGCGCGTGCACACACACACACACACACACACACACACACACACACACAGTCCATCAAGAGTAACAAACAACAAAGCATTCATGGAGTTTAAAGTGTTACTATTAATCCTGCTTTAGAATGAAATCATGGAAAGGCTAAAAAAAACAAAAAAAAACAAACAAACAATGGATTTCACAGAGTTTCTTTTAATCCTGCTTTAGAATCAAATCTTGAAAAAGCTATAAAAAAACTTTAAAAAAAAACAAACTTGGGCATACATTAACAATCTCCCTAATCTGTGTAAGCACATAGTGATACACATTACTGCATCTCTTTCTCACTCAGTGATCCACCTGTTTGAAGCACTGGTATTACTGTGTAACTTTTAAATTAGCTCTGAATTATTGAATATACAATCCTAGTAAGGCTTCTATGTAGTCGGTAATCATGTTATAAGTAATTACTTCAGTGTTTGAAAAATATAACATTACTTGAAAAATATGATAATGCTTGAAAAATTATATTTTCAGGGATCATAAGTATTGCAGAATTCTGAGCACTACACATAATACATTTTCATGTCAATGGAAGCACCTTACAAAAGTGATCTGTGTCTCAAAGACACAATCAGAGATAGCCGCTATAATCAAGCTGAATAGCTTGATCACTGATATCCTACAGAATTTGCATAGTGTCATCTCAAAACAAAGTTTTTGAGATCCAGTCAAAGAACACACTATCAATTTTGAACATGGCACCAGATTTGGCATCCCTGTTGGCAATAATTCAGTATCCTTTGATGAGGACCAACTGCAAACCTCATTTCCACAATTTCATACAACAGTAAGTAAATGGGTGATTTTTCATTTGGAAAAGCTTGTCAATACTCAATCATTTTCAATTACCATGATAACTTTCCTGGTTTTTCAACATTTGCATACTCAGCATTGGCCTTACCAGTCAGCAGTGTGCCATGTAAATTGTAAGCTAGGCATCAGCTTTCAGAACAGAATTAAAAGCTAACATGAGATGGTGCCCCGCTGACAGCTGTTTGGACAATCAAAATGTTGTTGCCGAGGAAGACTCCCTATTTGTTTCTCCTGCATTTTCTTTTCAAATCCTGGGTTACCACATTGCCTTTATCCAGATTGCTTAAGGTCTAAAACGTTGACTTCAAAATTTGAAGATTAAGGCTGACAGAGCATTACTTAGCAAGGTCTGTGATAGCATGGGAAAGATGACAAACACATAATTTGTTTTCATTGTATACCTCATGTTTCAGTTTTAGCTGTTTTTTTTCCCACGGAATTCAGTTTCTTATCTGGAACACACAATGCAAGCATTGCATTTCTGAACGCGAAACAGCAAAAAGCATTCCGACCCTAAGTTTGACAACACTCGAATCAAAATACAAGACTACGACGTACATTACCCACAGCACACACATAAAACAGAAAGAACCAAAATTACATTGAATGGAATGTGATACTCACATAACTTCGGACGTGAAAGAAATGAGAATGTTACTATACGGTTGAACTTAAAGTACACTCTGGAACCAGTTCTGAGAGAAGTCAGAAGTAGATGGTTTCTTACCTTCCAAAATCGGTCTAACGCATTGTTGTTGAATAGGAGTTGGTTGTTTGAGTCCAACAGATTTACACTGCTGCACCAGCCACTCGTCCAGACCTAACTGAGTAAAGGCAGCCATTGGGAGTTTCTTTCTATTAAACTAATGCCACATTCGTTGCACAAACAGGACCACGCGACTTGTATGGCGAAGACCGGAAATGATATAACATTCGTTCTAATGTCGTAGAGCCTTTTAACCTTTCTCGTTTTAAGATTGAAGCATTTGAACATAAAATTTCGTAAAATTATAGATTTAAGCACAACTTTGGTCAAAAATAATGTTATAAAACGTTAATTTAATGTCGTAAAAAAAAACTCCCTTCCAAGGGAGGGAATAGCATGCCATCGGCCATTTTTGCCACAATTGAGAATATACACCAAATCACTGTAATGATAATCTGAGTACGCTTTTTGAGACGTAGAATAAATTTGAGCGAAAATGTTATATTAAAATAATTATAGATCAAACGAATAAGCCCCTACCAAGCCCCCACCAATCATTTCACTTTTTCTTTTTCTTTTTTTCTCTTTCATTTTTTTCCCCTTGATCTTGATCTTGATGTTTTGTTGATGGGGCCACACTGTGGCATAACATCGACGGAAGAACTTGGGGAGAGCACCGAAAAAAAAAAAAAAAAAAAAAATTCTACATGTTTGATGGTCTGACCAGCCAGCGCACGTTCAGCGTGCACTGACATGATGCTAAGCCTCTGCAGCAGTCGTGGAAGAGGGAAAAAGGGAAGGGAATGGGGGAAGGGGGGGGGGGGGGGGAGGAATAGGGATGGGGAGGTGGGGGAAGGGGGGGGCGCTGGGAGGCGTTTGTTTACTTCTCTTTGGGGGGTTGTTGGAGGAGGTTCTTGAATTCCCCCACAGTCCCTGCGGAAACAACACTGTTGTCTAAGTTGTTCCATTCCCTGATGTTTCGTGGGGAAAAGCTGTTCTTGAAGACAAGTGTTGCAGTGTGCTGGATGTTGAAGCAGCGCTGGTGGTTCCTTGCGTATTGCTTCACTATGTTCTTCCTTTCTTGATTTTTCGCTCTTGTGAGTCTTATAAGTCTTTTGTTTTGGACAGGCGTCAGGTATTTATCTGCCTCTGTGCCAGGAAGATGTCCTTCGATTATCTTAAATAAGAAGGTGAGCCGGTGTTGCCGTCTTCTTTCTTGCAGCGAAGGGAAGCCAATGTCCTGTAGCATAGCTGTGACACAGCCTGGGTTTCGGGACCGGTAATCTCGCTTTATGTATCTGGCTGCTCTGCGTTGGATGCCTTCTATCCTATCAATTTCACCTTGCATATATGGGTCCTAGACAGTGGAGCTGTACTCTAGAAGGGACCTGAGAAGAGAGACATACGCTGTTTTGCGGCAGGCTTCAGAACAAAAGCGTAGGTTCCTACGAAGCATACCCAGGCTGGCACTTGCTTTCTTGGCGATCTTGTCTATGTGAGCGGACCAAGACAGGTTTGCCCTTATTTCAACTCCAAGATAGGGTAAGAGTCCACTTGCTGTAGGATGTGGTTGTCCAGCTGGTAGAAGAAAGGTGATCTGTGTCGTACACTCATGATGTAACATTTCTTGGCATTGAATCTCATGCCCCATTCTTTAGCTCAGGTTTCTGTTGTTGTTTTTTCAAGTCATCTTGCAAGGCGATGTGGTCTGCCTGAGTCTTAATTTCTCGATACAGAAGGCAGTCGTCTGCAAAGAACCTGACTTGAGATGAAACGGAGGCAGGTAGGTCGTTGGTGTGGCATAACAATAGTAGGGGGCCAAGTACTGTACCTTGGGGAACGCCAGAGTCTACTGTCACTTACTCGGAGGACTTTCCATCTACCACCACTTTCATACTCCGCTGGGTGAGGAAAGTGGTGGACCACTGACAGAGTGGGCCTCTTATGCCGTAGCTTCCCAGCTTCTCCAAGAGCTTCGAATGTGGGACCGTGTCAAAGGCCTTTGAGAAATCTAGGATGGCTATGTCGGTCTGAACATTCTTCTCAAAACTCTGACACAGATCATGTATTGTGGTGACCAGCTGCGTCTCACATGAAAATCCTCTACGAAACCCGTGGTTTAGGTTGGTGAGTATCTGGTGTTTTTCTAGGTGCTCCATCAGATGACTGCAGATAATATGCTCCAAGAACTTGCTCGAGACTGATTTTTTTTTTTTTTAATGATTTCCATCGATGGCATCACTCATAGATTAGATATATACGAGCTACTCTTTCGCTGACATTACAAGTCTGTGCGCTTACCCGTGACCCTATTTCAGCGCCAGCTGATTTTCCTAAAATAATCCCATTCCTTTCATTTGATATGTCTGTTTGGAACCATCTGGCATGCATCTTGATGCGGATGTGAAAGAAAATGAGAATAACTTTCAGACACAATAGAATTTCTCAGAACAATGTCTTTGTGCCTGTTTATAGATACTCGACTCCTTAAGCAAGGTCTTCGCGCTTTGATCTTTGGTGTGTATCCAATAAAACAGCAGCAGACCAGGGAACTATTACGGTTTCTGCAGGAGAGATCGGAGAGCTAGATTTTCTTTGAAGTGCAGGCCATATATGTCACAAGTGTATGGATTTATGCTCTGATGAAAGCAAAATTAAACCGAACGTAGATCACACTACACGCTACCCCCCAACACCCCCACCCCCTCCTCCTTCTTCTTCGCTACCTAACAAATCATTTCATGTATTCTTCAAGGATCCCTACCGACGACATCGCTCACGATCTAGCTGAGATCAACCCCATTTCTGACGTCAGATTTCAGGCCATAGAACTTACTTTTGCGTCTCCTGACTTGCTATCTTCTGAAATAGACAGATACTTTTAATTTAAATCTGTCCGCTTGGAACCGCATTGTATGCATCTCTATGATATATAAGAAAAAAAAAGAATTAAAGGTAATCTTTGGGACATAAAAAATCTGAGAACAGTCCAGTTATGTGTGCCTGTGTATATATAAACATCATTATTCACGGCCCGCACATGGTGTGTTGCCTGCATGGGCTTTCCATCAACATAATCATCAACACTGAATAAATAAACGACACCTACCCACTATGAGTGTCAAGCGTCCTGGCTTATCTGCCGCAGGTTTGAACCTATCAGAGGTATTCGGAGGGATTTTTCAGCCCCGACCCGCTCCTCCCCAGAATGACGGTGTGCCGTAGGATTCAAATTGGGAGCGACTGGAACCACATTGAAGAGTTTTATCCCCTTAATGGATGCGTTTCTGATAAAGCCACTCAAATTTCCTGGTAAGTACTGCAGGTGTGTGTATCCTTCGGGCCTGGCTGATGCTGCGAGACATAGAGCGGAAGCATAACGCTCGGTCCTGTCATGTAATCACGGACCAGAACGGAATTCCATGAAATCGTCTTCGTCACCCTCATCCTCGTGCACTGATCGTCACAAAAAGTCTAAAACTCTGAGGCCCTTGCAAGTTCTGCTCTCGTAGTAACCTCAGCTTTGATTTCCCCCTCCACATCCTTGATCTAGTGAGTTTGTGTCAGGTAAGCTGGTGTTGACAGGTTCAAGGGAACTGTCACTGGATGGATGTTATGGCATATTTTGGAGGGAGATGCTGTCTCCGTAACCAGGCAATTATTGGCATCAATGAGGGGTTTAGTGGGCGGTGTCCTGGATCAGAATGGCCACCATTGAACACCACCAATGTCTTGGCAACAATGCAGTGTCTCCTTTTGTTGGTTGCCTCACCATGACTGATATTGATTGCTCAACAAGGGCTGCGGTGCTAGGGAGGAGGGGGTTGTGCAACAGGATAACCTTATCTGTGGCTGTATGAGCTATGATAAGCAACGTGGGAGTTTTGGTACTAGGTAAAAACATGAAAGATGGGACGGGAAAAAAAGAAAATCAGATGACTGTGAAAGAAAGGACAGTCGCTTTTATGATGAGACTTCTGGAGAACATTTTAGGTAAACAGACAAACAATTTTATTGTGATCATGCTAAAAAAAAAACAAACAAAAACAAAAAACAAAAACAACAACAAAAATGAGTGCAAATGTACATTTGTGCAGATTATGATACTCTCTCTCTCTCTCTCTCTCTCTCTCTCTCTCTCTCTCTCTTCTCTCTCTCTCTCTCTCTCTCTCTCTCTCTCTCTGTCACCAAGGAGGTTCGTCCATTGTTTTCCTCGTCTTTCAGTCAGACTACAGCTTAATTCATATTAACCAAAGTTGGTAGAGAGATGAAATATCGCCCTGAGATGAACTCATGGATCGAGTTTCTGGTGTGGAACTGTCAAGGGAGCGAAACCTCTCAAAAAGGGCCTTAAGCGCTTAGAAGCAAAAATGCCACACGTAGTAGAGAAATAGGTAATGGGCCGATTAGCAGTACGCCTTCACCTAGGACACACGGTCGATCTGTGTCAAGGAGGTTGAAGTGGTCAAGTGATAGATGGCACCTAAGGTAGTGAGTACCCTCCTGAGTTCGAACCTTCCCGATAGCGAAAGGGAGGGAAATGTAACCACTAGGACCTTGGAGCATCGAGTGGGCGCTAAATACTCAGTCAGCTGATGTTGCTTTGTAAACAGATCTTGAAGAGCAGAAGTCTTGGGCTTGTTCAGATGGTATTGCCGTGGGACACTGTGTTGATGCTTTGTCAGGCTTGTTGAATCCATGTGGACGTTGTTGTCGTGGCTTTCTCTAGGGTAATTACTGTGTTAAAGTGGCTCTCGGAGTCGGCAGGAATTTTCGATGTCCATTTGGTGCCAAGTGGCTGTTTCCTAAGCAATTGAGTGGGGATGTGCGTAAATGCTGATTGTGAAAGAATGTAGCGAAAGGAGAATTCAGTGTACTTGTGAACAAGGTGGTGGAGAAGCTACATGGACAAAGGCATGGCCCAAAGGGAAATCCTTTGTGTCCATCCTCATATAAACTGACGGAGAACAACGTGACAGGAGGAGGAGAGGAACACCACGGGGAGAGAAGAACAGAGGAGAGAGAGGAGAGAAGAGTTATTATTATTATTATTATATT
>CM065722.1:21541249-21543749 GCA_033310375.1 Conus canariensis
GAGGCACACTTGTAAGAAAAGCAAATCAAATAATTCTATTCTACGATTTAAAACACAGTTACCAACCTGTTACGAAATATAATTACAGCATTTGATTACAATGATTCTAAACTGAAAAGAAGCCAGAAATATATCACATTGATAATGTTATTCGGACAAAGAAAATCAAAATGTCCTATCCATAATGGTTCACATTCCTGGTTGTGGTGGATTCGAAGAAGAGGGATGTAAACTGATGATGGGAACGTATCATAAAAAAAACAGTTGATGAAAGGTGGCATCCCAGGCGTGGCTGGCTGTGTAGAACACGCCACAATGATCTGGGACGCAATCCAAAGAGCAAAAACAGAAAAGAGAGACCTGGACGTAGTGTGGCTTGATCTGGCAAACGCATATGGATCTGTACCCCATGAGATGATACAGTTGGCTCTTGAGATGTACCATGTGCCAAAGAACATCTGCGACATGCTCAAGAAGTACTTCAATGGCTTCTCAATGCGGTTCTCTACCAAGGAGTACACAACAGATTGGATCAACTTGGAAGTGGGCATTGCAATGGGCTGTGCAATTTCCCCAGTACTGTTCGTGTTGGCAATGGAAGTCATCTTGAAAGCAGCAACAAGCAACGCAAGACAAACAGACTTTGGCGATGGATACAAGATGCCCCCTCTCAAGGCCTTCATGGATGACACTACAGTGATTTCATCCAGAGAAGACGAGACACGTCATGTGCTGGAAAGGCTGGACTGGACGACATAGTTGCCTCATCCAGAATGAAGTTCAAGCCAAAGAAATCACGGAGTCTCTCACTGAGGAAAGGAAAAGTGGCCGAATCTGTGGTCTTCAGTGTTGCCAACCAGGCCATTCCAACAGTCACAGAAGAGCCAGTCAAGAGCCTTGGAAAATGGTATGATGATATGCTGAAAGACACACAAAAAGCAAAAGAAACCAAACAGATGTCGGAAGAAGGCTTGGAGACCATTGACCAGTGTGGACTCCCTGGCAAATACAAGGTCTGGTGTCTGCAGTTCATGCTGATACCAAAGCTCCTATGGCCTCTGATGATATACGACATCTGCACCAGCATAGTGGAGGCAATGGAAGCCAATATCAACAAGTTCACAAGGAAATGGCTTGGTGTCCCACCCTGTCTGACTGACATAGCGCTGTACTGTCGCCAAGCAAAGCTGAAACTACCACTGAAATCCATCCTGGAAGAATACAAAGCAGGAAAGATCAGACTTCAAAGCATGCTGGAGGACTCAGGAGACAAGGTGGTAGAAAATCAAGCCCCAGCTGAAGACAGGCAGAAAATGGAAAGTTCAAGAGGCGATGGATTCTGCAAAAGAAAGTCTCAAGATCAGAGAAATAACAGGACACACACAGACCAACAGACAAGGACTGGGGGTGACCAAAACTGAATGGTGGTCAAAGGCCAAAGGAAAAGCCAAAAGAGACATGATGATTCAGGAGATGAGAAAAGAAGAAGACCAAAAAAGACTCCAAAAAGCAGTCCAGCAGAGCCAGCAAGGGCAATGGACAACGTGGGAGAATGCACTCCAAAGAAGTCTCATTTGGAATGACATTTGGCACATGGCCCTCTCAGGATCAGCTTCATTCTCAGATCTGCATATGACCTTCTGCCCTCAAATGCAAACCTGGTGAAGTGGGGAAAAACAGACGATCCTGCATGCCCCCTCTGCCATGAAAAACAAACAGTGGAGCATGTCCTAAACTCATGTAAAGTAGCCCTGGCTCAAGGAAGGTACACATGGAGGCACAACCAAGTGCTCAAAGAGATTGTACAAGTAGTCTGGGCTAGTACCAACACCACAATAGGGAAAATCAGGACTCCAAAAGCACCCGCAACATTCTTCACGGCAGGAGGCGGCAAATCATGGCCAAGAACAACAGTGCCACTCGGAACATGCAGACAGAGTCTGCTGGACGGAGCAGATGACTGGGAGTGCACTGCAGACCTCCCAGAATGGAAGAGTCACCCAGAGATCATCAGCAAGAGTGGCATGAGACCAGACATAGTAGTCCACTCTCAGTCAACCAAGCAGCTGATCATGATCGAGCTCACGGTGCCATATGAGAACAGAATGGAGGCAGCTCAAATCTACAAGACTGAAAAGTATATTGATCTGGCAAACAGCATGAGGAGAGAAGGCTATCAGGTGAAAGTCCTCACTGCAGAAATTGGAGCTAGGGGGTTTGTAGGAATGTCTGCATACAGCCTCATGAAACAGCTCTCAGTTGCAGGGAGGGAAAAAACCAGAGCCCTGAAAGCAATGGCAGAAGCGGCAGAGAGGGTTCAAGCTGGATCTGGTCAAGGAGGAACAAAAGTGAACTTGATAAGGCTTAAATTTCCTACAAATATCAGGTGTCCCTGTGGCTCAGTGGTTAGAGTGCGAGTAATTAAGTGGAACATGAGCATGTCCAGAGGGTCATGGGTTCGAATCCCAGCCATGGCTCGTCCCAAGATGGGGGAAAAAAG
>CM065722.1:21548749-21556249 GCA_033310375.1 Conus canariensis
CCAGCGGTGTCGAAAGTTGGGTTGTCCTCGCCGTTCAAGTCGTTCCCCTCCATGGAGTCTTCCGGTGATTGTTCTAGGAGGGAAGGGGCGAGATGATTTTCTGTTGTTGTCGTCGTTGTTGATGTCGTTGTATCTGTGGTTGTTGTTGTTTCTCCTGCGGAGCTGTTAGCTTCCAATGGCGCTGAAATCAGAAGAGAAACGCTGGATTTTTCAGCACCACTGCACACGTGCGCGCGGGTATGTGTGTGTGTGTGTGTGTGTGTGTGTGTGTGTGTGTGTGTGTGTGTGTGTGTGTGTGTGGTCGCGCGCGCGCGCGTGTGTGTGTGTGTGAAGTGAAAGTCAAAATTTTCTTTCAAGACTGTACATCAAATAAGTAGCGCATTTGTTCTTTTTCTCCCTCAAGTCATCTGTAAAGGAGAAGAACAAAGAGACAACGACAACAACGGCGAAGAAGAAAGCGAGGAAAAGATGAAGGTGATGATGATAACGTTGGTGTTCGTGAAGAAAAAATACGTGAATATATCTAAAGGGAAAAATACAACTGAAGGTGTGTGTGTGTGTGTGTGTGTGTGTGTGTGTGTGTGTGTGTGTGTGTGTGTACATATGATTAATTATATATATATATATAATATTATATAATCAAACGATTCATGTGTGTGTTATATATATATATATATATATATATATATATTAGAGAGAGAGAGAGAGAGAGAGAGAGAGAGGAGAGAGAGAGAGAGAGCTTTTGATCTCCCTTGCACTTTTAGATGGATCCTCAACTATTGGGTCATAGACTTCCTCCATATTTACTACTCCATATCAGGGGTTTAGTTTTTCAACTACTTATTTTCTTACAACGTTTTCTTTTTCTTTTTTTTTCAACCCTTCACTGGCTGCTTTGGGGTGACGGATTCTGGTTTTGAACCCTTGGTGGTGAGAACACCACAGAATTATAGCCTGTGGTATAATTATCTCCATTTGATGCCGAGGAAGAACTGACACAATCAGCCGTGTCTCACTGGAGAGTTAGCATCAGCGGACGAAAGGCCTCTGAGTAGACGAAATGAATGGTAGGTACCATTTTTAAAGACGGGTTACCATAGTTCCCATATGCTACTTGTGAAGGATTGTATGTTTGTAACTCTAGCGCTCTGATATTTTATTCCTGATAGCCTTTCTCTTACAAATCCTTCCTCTCGCGCCCCCCCCCCCCCCCCCCCCCTCCACTCTCCCCCCTGCCTTTATTTAAATCTTTGCCGCATCATTGTTGTGATGACGGAAGAATTTTTAGCTTGCGCTTAATCGCCCCCACCTCCCCCCATACATACATCCTATTATTCTTTTAAGTGAGAGAGAGAAAGAGAGTGTGTGTGTGTGGATCCCGGGTGTACGGGCTTCAGTTTTTAAAGGACCTATCCGGCTGTCTTGTCAGCAATCTGTTCACCGCGCCCCGACCACAGTGATGTAAGGCCCAAAGGCCACACTCCTCAATTCATTGTGCTGTCAGTAGTCCATTACGTGGTTGTCACATGTCCTTCACTCCTTGTCATTAAACAGAACAGCACGTTCGGCCACACACCAGGAAACAGAACGTCGTGGTTGTCATGTTAAACAGTAAATAGATCTACTTTAGGTGTGTGGCAAAAACGGACAAGGGCGCGGTGAAATAGAAGACACGAAGAGAGAGAGAGAGAGAGAGAGAGAGAGAGAGAGAGAGAGAGAGAGAGATTTTCAATCTGTACCTCAGAATTATATGCAATACTGAAGGCTTTGACTTACATGTATGATACACCAATTGCTTTCTATAAAATTTTATTTTGTGTTGGTTCCGAATCTGTTTTACAATCACTAAAGCGTTGGGACTGCAAAGCTAGAAAAGATTAACTTTTTGACATAGAACATCTGCTGCATTGTTTCATAACTCTAGGTATAAGAATTGATTTTTGTTGGGTCCCATCTCATATGGCATACAGTGGAATGAAATAACAGACAGTCTTGCAAAAGAAGGAGCAAATAGAAACGCTGAAAATTTATTAAACAATCTCTTAGATTTATCCTCTTGTGAATTAATCCAAATTATGGAAAAATATATACATAAGCAGAATTTTAGTCAAAAATGGCTACTTTACCATCGTGCCCAAGGCACATTGTTAGATTAATTCATGAATTAAGGCTGAATACTTGGAACAGTAAACATTCTCATGGTATTACTTGTGTCTGCAGAGAAAACATTTCTGCACATCTTTTGTTTGAATGCTCAGTGTTGACCTCGCTCTATCAGGAGAAAGGTATTGAGATGACTAACTTTGATAATGTCAATACTGTCTTATATGGTTCATATGTTGCTGAAACTGCCATGGTTATTTCAGTCACAGGTTGCAAAATTTTATGAAGATCAACAACTTTGTGTACCACTAAGGTATTTCACTTACGTAAATACGCATATATCAGATGTGGGTTTGAAAGTACTAACGTGGATGATAAGTTAAGTGTGGAGGTGTTTTTGTTTGTTTGTTTGTTTGTTTCTGTTTTTTAAAAATAAGTGTCTAATATCATCTGGCGATGAAAAAACATTACATAAACCACTGAACTGAACTGGAGAGAGAGAGAGAGAGAGAGAGAGAGAGAGAGAGAGAGAGAGAGAGAGAGAGAGAGAGAGTCCAAAACTGTATTCCACAGAGACAATGAGAGTCAAAAACTTTATTCCTAAAATTTCATATTTAAACTTTTAGGCAGTGTTATTTGCCCTGCAGTCTGAACCTGTTGTTCTATTGTGTTCGACCAGAAACACACAGCAAGAACACAAGATTGTAAGAACGACAGACTGTAAATCAATGATAACAATATCAACAACAATGCTAACAGAAACGATCAATGCAATAGGAAAAAGAAGAATGATTGAACGAGTGAATGCATGAATGAATGAATGGAAAACAAAGCGTGGTAGGCATGCACTGTTCGTATGTTGCGAGAGAGAGAGAGAGAGAGAGGAGGAGAGAGAGAGAGAGAGATTTTGGGGCAATGTGTACTGTGGAAGCAGGAGGAAGGGGGAAGGGAGGTCAGTCGGTGCAACAAAGAAGAAAAATAGCACCAAACAGAAAGATAATGAGAGAGCTATACCTTTAGTGGCAGTACCCAGCAATCGATCCACTGTTCCTTACAGCTATGCTCAGTGTATCAACATCAGTGTTTTAGCAAAAAAATGAGTTGAACTGAACTCTGAATTCATAGTAGGGCTACGGATCTTTCAAAATATAACCCTCCACACACCCCCGGTATTCCGCCCACCCACGAAAATCGACAACAACAACAACAACAACTTCAATTCACCATCGACATAATGGGTTTACGGGGTTCTTTTCACATTTTTCGTAACTGAAGACGATCTTGGGGTCAAAGTATTGTCTGTGTTCATTGTTTGTTTGTTTTTTTTTAATTAAGTCGGAGTACAATTGTGAAATTCCCCTTTCCTGTCCCTCACTATCCCCTGCATGCTCTTCGCCTCTTTCCTGCCTTTCCACACTGTCCGGCTTGCCCGTTACACACCGATGGTTCTGTGCACGTTAAACATTCCGCTGTTTATAACGGATTTTATCTTCACAGTTGTTTCCCTTATGGAATGAGAAAGCAGAAGGCAACTCCACTGTTCGCCCCTTTCTTAACAATTTTTCCTTTATGGATGGAGAAAGGAGAAGACAACTCTACTGTTTGCCCCTCTCTTTACAATTCTTTCCTTTATGGATGGAGGAAGGAGAAGATAACTCTACTGTTTGCCCTATCTCTTAGCCCTTCTCTCCATCCCATCTCCCATATCCCGCATTGCAAGTGCGGTTTATCAATGAAGGTTTTTACGAGATCTATTATTTTAGGTTTCGTCTAGGCTTCGGATTATGGCTAGAATTAGACGAGGTTAGTGTTTGGGTCAAAGTTATGGTCTGGTTTGGGTTAGGGTTAAGGTCAGGCATTGTACAGGCTGCACACCAAAAATCAATGCGCCAAGGCCTTCTTTAGGAGTCAAGTATTTATAGACTGGCGCAATAAGACTGCTTGGAGAATTCTTACTGTGTCTGAAAGTTTATTCTCCACGTTTTCTTTCATATGGCCATCAAGGTACAAGCCAGGGGGTTCCAAGCAGACAGATTAAAATCAAAGGCATGGGACTGTTCGGGGACTACCTACCACCTGGCGCAAAGACAGGGTCATGGGTGAGTGCAAAAGCGTGGAATGTGACGTCACCTAAAGGGAAGGTCATATATCTGAAGATTGTATGTGGTGTCATCAGTGGAAATCCACCCAAACAAGGGAATAGTTGGTAGGGAGTATTTCTTTTGCTTAGTTATCCGTTTCAACACTAAATGCTGGCCCAAACTTATGGCAGGCCTCAATACGCTTAGTCGGATTATAAAATGATTTAGTGCTAAATCCTAATTGTGGCGTGTAGCCTCTGGAGTTGGGTGACAAAGTCTTCCGTTTTTTTTTTGTGTGTTTTTTTTTCAGCCACTGATACCATCTGTCATGCAGCAGACATGAACAGCCGCCCAGTCTGAGAGTAAGAAACAGGCATGTTGCAGGCAGAAATACTACCTACATGGCTTGGGTGGGAGACTGCCCTTCATTGAGACAGAGCCACAAAGCCGAAAGGTCGGCATCAGCAACCCAGTCCAGGCCAAACACCGACTATCACGCCTGGTCATGATAATGAGGCCACACCGATTATAATCCCAATGATTGGCTTTGTTGAGTTCACGCATCAGTCAAGAGAGAGAGAGAGAGAGAGGGGGGGGAGGGAAGGGAGTGAAGGAGGGAGAAGAGAGAGAGAGAGAGAGAGAGGTGGAGTGTGTGTGTGTGTGTGTGTGTGTGCGTGCGTGCGTGCGTGCCTGCATGTGTGTGTGTGTGTGTGTGTGTGTGTGTGTGTGTGTGTGTGTGTGTGTAGTGTATGCATGCATGCGTGCGTGCGTGTGTGTGTGTGCGTGCGTGCGCGCGCGCGTGCGTGTGTATGTATGTGTGCGTGTGTATGTGTGTGTGTGTATGTGTGTTTGTGTGTACGCGCGCGCACGTATGTGTGGTGTATGTGCGTGTAGGTGTACGCCCGCGCGCACAACTTTCAGATCATTATCACTTATCTCTCGTCTGTAGAATGTATGTCAGCGCCTCATAAGAAGGCACACCTTCTCTCTCTCTCTCTCTCTCTCTCTCTCTGCGAGACAGAGAGAGAGAGAGAGAGAGAGAGAGAGAGAGAGAGAGAGTTCACACCGATCTCTAGTATTCTGTACCCACCAACCCCACCCCACCCCACCCCGCCTTTCCCCAGCGCCCTGCCCAACCTGTTCCTCCATCCCTCCCTCCCCCCCCCCCCCGCCCCATCCAGTCTCTCCCTCCCCCCACCCTTCCCTCCCCACTTTCCCCATACATATGACGGGTAACTTGGCTAATCTTCACGTATAGACACAGGCCTACAATAGAACAGTGATGTCGGCTTCCTGCTGGCAGTGAAATCCACACACACACACACACACACACACACACACACACACACACACACACACACACACACACACACACACACACTCCATGCCACCAGCAAGCAAGGCTTGTATAATAATACCTCTCTTATGTAGATGTGTGCCTCTGTCACGTTTTTCTTTTTTTCTTTTTCTTTTTTTTTTTTTTTTTTTTTTTTTTTTTCTTCTTTTTTTTTTTTTTGAGAGTGGCAACGGTGAAGAGATATGGGGTGCATCCAGTACTTAAAGTTGAGCAGAGCGTGCGGCAAACGGGGCGAATTGTACACCAGTGCCGTAAACTATGTAAGAGGACACACATCAACCACAAGATGATAGGTTTTCCACTCGACGTTTCCCGGGAAGTCTATATGGTTAAAAAAGAAAAAAAAAAAAATCACAAGACTGTTGCAAGATGTTAAGATTTCCGGTAACCCCCACCGAGTGAAAAAAAAGAAACGAAGTTATTTTCATCCTCCTACCACTACTGTAATAATCCCTGAATAATCTTCGTTTGTTATATCAATGATAAGTGATGGTTTTAATTTAATGGCAGGTTTTCTTTCTTTCTTTTTATCTGTTTTCTTTTTTTTTTTTTTTTTTTTTTGTTTTGTTTGTTTGGTTTTTTGTTGTTGTTGCTTTTTTGTTTTCTCTTTTTTTTCTTTTTTTCTTTTCTTTTCTTTTTTCTTTTTTTTTTTTTTTTTTTTGGGGGGGGGGGACGGGGCACCTTCCCTCCTCTCGCTGTCGTTTCTTACCCATTCTTCTTCCACTCTTTTCTCTCCTTCTTCTGTCAAAAGTCACTCTTCAGTATTTACTATTCACGTGGCATCCTGGTTTCCATCCTATACATTCTTTTTCTGAATGTTCATCCAAGGTTTTCTTAGTTTAAAAATCACTAAACAATATGGTTTCTATGTCTCAGGGAGGTTTCCCTTGCAGCCTGCTCAGGCCAAACCGCACGGATATATTGGTATATATATTCTGCCTGATCTCTGACATGTTTGTCCCTTGCCTCAGTTCAATAGTAACACTAAAGGCTATACACTGAATGTGTTCCACTTTGGGCAGTGAAGAGGAAACAGCCAATATCAAACACATAAAGAGAAAATGTGACACGACATTCATCACTGAATTGGTGAGAATCATGCACTGCCTAATCGCTTTCCAGAACTGTGCGTGCAGCGAGCCTTTCTCTCTCACTCTCTCTTGTATGTGTATGTAAGTGTGTGTGCGTGTGTGTGTGCGTGCGCGCGTGTGTGCGCGTGCATGTCAGCGTGCGTGCGCGCGCGCGCGTGCGTACATGTGTGTGTGTGTGTGTGTGTGTGTATGTGTGTGTGTATGACTGTGCGCGCGTGCTCATACTTGTGTGCGTGCGTGTGTGTGTGCGTGCGTGCGCGCGCGCGTGTATGTGTGTGTGTATGTGTGTGTGTGTGTGTATGTGCGCGCGCGAGCGACAAATCAAGGTCGAATAATTTCGTTATGGACAGACGGTTTCGAACATGAAACAGAAATATTTGATCATTTGTTTTCTTCATTAGAGAGCCACTGATTCGGAATTTGCGAATACATCACGAAACACAAGCTTGCCGCTTATTTTAACAAAGAAAACCAAGAATGAATACTCAATAGGTTCTTTTCTATCTCATCATTCAGTAGACCAACATAAAAATATTTCAGTCTGGCTTTTCAAAATCATCTGTTGGAAGTTAACTTATTCAAGACAAAAGCAAACCAAAATGCTATTAGTCACTGTTAACTAGGAAATTGCTGCAATTCTGGAGATATGAGGATTCCCGCGAGACACTTCCTTCAAAAGATGCTGAACATGAAGTTTCAATTATATTGACGGTTTAGTGTGTGTGTGTGTGTGTGTGTGTGTGTGTGTGTGTGTGTGTGTGTGTGTGTGTGTGTGGCGCGCGCGTTGTGGTGTTGGTGCGCGCGCGTTTTATGTGTTGTATGTGTGTGTGTGTGTGTGTGTGTGTGTGTGTGTGTGTGTGTGTGTGTG
>CM065722.1:21561249-21568749 GCA_033310375.1 Conus canariensis
ATGAAGACGATGGTAATGGGGGGATGACGACTGAGGCTTGTTATTGTGATGAGACGATGGTAATGGGGGGATGACGACGAGGCTTGTTATTGTGATGAGACGATGGTAATGGGGGGATGACGACGAGGCTTGTTATTGTGATGAAGACGATGTGGGTGAGCGAGCTTGATATAATAAAGACGATGATGGGATACGACGGCTTGTTATGTGCATGAAGACGATGAGGCTGATTGATGAATGATGGATATGAACGAGGATGCTGCTGTGATGAGACGATGAGGACTTGATGATGATGATGAAGACTCGTGATGAGAATATGGATGCTGATTTGATAATGAGGATGGCGATATTGTTGAATACCATGTGTGTGGTGTGTGTGTGTGTGTGTGTGTGTGTGTGTGTGGTGTGTGTGTGTGTGTGTTGGCGGTGCGTGGCGGGGTGGTGTGTGTGGTGCGTGGCGTGTGTGTGTAGTATGTGTGTGTGTGTGTGTGAGTGTGTGTGTGTGTGTTGAGGAGAGAGAGAGAGAGAGAGAGAGAGAGAGAGAGAGAGAGAGAGAGAATGATAGCAATGATAATGATCATTTTGGAAATTCGTCTGCGCATGCATCAGAACCCTGCTTGCAGTGGTTTCAAAACTAAGACAAATAACGAATGATCAAAACAGCCAACCTACGGAGAGAAAAAAATGACTAAGAGAATACACAAAACGAAGACTATCATTCCTCGATACTCAATACAAATATTCAGGCAAATGAGATACCAACCTACAAATGCTTCCTCTCTCTCTCTCTCTCTCTCTCTCTCTCTCTCTCTCTCTCTCTCTCTCTCTCTCTCTCTCTCTCTCTTTTCAACAACACACACACATACACATACACGCGCGGCGCGCGCCACACACACGCACGCACGCACGCACGCACCACACACACACACACACACCACACACCACATACTGCAATGCAATGCAATACAATGTGCAATGCAATCCAGCATAACACAAAAAAAGACTCAAGCCATGGCCGCACATATGGGAGGTGGAAAGGGAGCTCACTCGTGAATAGATCTGTTCTGAGAAAAAATCTTGGTAACCGGGTGGGCGGGAGGGAGGGGGGGGGGGGGCAAGCAAACTGCTGTTTCTGATCTTTAATACAAAAAAAAAAACATCGCCCAAACACACGTAGAGCACCTTTGTCTTGCTACGTCCATCATCAGGACTAGTCTTTACTACCAGATGTTTGAAAATACGTGCTATCCATTTTGGTTGAAGAACTGTGATTGCCTCTCTCTCTCTCTCTCCTCTCTCTCCTCTCTCTCTCTCTCTCTCTCTAATTACATATTGCATTACTCATTCTCAATTGCTATGCATTCACTGTTGTATATGTGTTGATATGCTGTTCTATCCAATGTTTTCTTTCACATATTTACATACGTTTCCTCTGTTTGAGGGCTGGATGAAAAATAAGCCACTGACTTGCACTTATTCCTTTCCCTCAATAAAAACAGCATTTCGTTCGTTCGTTCGTTCGTTCGTTCAGACCGAGTATCTGAACTCGGTTTCATTGAAATCAGAGGGAGTGTCATGCAACCAAAAGCAGCGCAGTAGTCTATGTCTCTGGACCACTCTCACTCCCCTGTTGACAGTCACGATAACACTGTGACCGACGTATGATGAGTAGTGTTCACTTGGGTTGTGAGTGCAGTTCATGCAAAACGTGTATTACACAACAGTTCGCTATTGTGAACCCTCCCACCCACCTACCTCCTGTCTTAAGTATTTCCCAACTTCGTACAGAACAGAACAGACTTGTATTCAGTAAGGCCAAAGCCCCATTTGAAGGGGTGTGAACACTGATAGTAGACCTATAAGACAAATTCGAATTATACTATCAATCCATCATCTGCTTGAAGCTAATTCAAAGAAACAAAGAGGAAAATGAAAACAACATTACACCACTTCGTACATGGTATCAGACACTAAATTGACGCCAATTGACTAGTAAAATTGGTAATTCAGGACATTGCTATTTCTCTGTTCTTAAAGGCTTTTATAGATATATGGCAAAATTACTGATGATCTGTGCGTGTTGTGATGTTAAAAGTAACGTTAATCTGAAGTTACTGGGATTGTTATAATATTTTCGATGGATTAAACTGTGTCTTAAATCATCAAAAGCAAGACAACAACTTCTAAATTGTTAGAAAGCTGAAATTTACTTAAAAAGTTCAACCCAGAAATAAGGGCCCTCGAACTAACAACAGCTCATCATCTTTTCTTCGTCACACAATGGAACGTGCCCATAATGTCACACACAATCAGCTGATGCCACCTTGTTGTCATGCTCTCAGTCGCTCACACCCACTCTCTACCCTCAACCCCCTCAGCCCCACCCTCTACCCCCCCCCCCCCCCCATCCACTTCACTTTCTCCCTTCCCGTCCACCAGTGTGTTTTATTCTCGTGTTGTTCTATTACCCTGTGTTCACGGTAAAGTGGGGCTTGCCACTGTGTGGGAGTGGGGGTGGGGGAGGGGGGGGGTAGGAGGAGGGAAGCAGAGGAGGGAAAAGGGGTGGTGGTTACAAGTCACTGACGTGATGACGGTCTGATGACAATCGGGGTGAGGTCGATTGTGATGATTAGAATGTGTGGAAATTATGGGCAGTGTAGAGGGGACAGTGGAAGAGGGCGAGGAGGTGTGGGTGAAGGGTTGTCGTTTTGTGTTCCTGACTTTCACAAGTGTTGTTGTTACACACACACACACACCACACACACACACACACACACACACACACAGAGAAAGGAAAGAGAGAGAAGATTTCTCACACACACACACACACAACACACACACACACACACACACACCACACACACACCTCACACACACACACCACACACACACACACAACACACACACACACACACACACACACTCACACTCAAGATAAAAAGAAAAAGGAAATGGGAGAGAAAGAATCGCGCGCGCTCTCTATCTGTCTACACACACACACACACACACACACACACACACACACACACACACACACCACTCTCTCTCTCTCTCTCTCTCTCTCTCTCTCTCTCTCTCTCTCTCTCTCTCTCTCTCTCTCTGTGCTTGAACTTGAAGTTCCAACAATAGTTTCATTATTGTTTCGGATTTCATACGAGAGTTATGTACTTGCATGAAAGATATTGTGTGTTTTAAAAATGTTTTTTGAGCTTGTAGTGATATGTTCAATTAGTTTCTTTCTTGTTTATGAGGGCAGGATGTAAAAAAGCTGGAAAGCTTATTCTTTAACCCTCAATAAAGATAATTTTGACTCGACTTGACTTGACTTCACACACACACACACACACACACACACACACACACACACACACACACACACACACACACGCACGCACGCACGCACGCACGCCCATGCACCCATGCATGCATGCACGCAAGCACACACGCATGACGCACTTTTCATTCCTGCACGCACGCACGCACACGCGCGCGCGCGCGCACGTATCTCTCTCTCTCTCTCTCTCTCTTCTCTCTCTCCTGTCTCTCTCTTCTCTCTCTCTCTCTCTCTCTCTCCTCTTCTCTCTCTCTCTCTCTCTCTCTCTCTTTCTCATTCACAGAGAAAGACAGACAGAGACACAGACAGAGACACACAGAGAGCCGGCCCATCACGGTATATTGGGTGCAGACGTCAGCCTACTTTCCCCTTCCTTCCTCTGTCCGTCAACAATGGTCTGGATGTGGTGAGTCACCCACTTCTGATGAGGGCGGCGGCGAGGAAGAAGATGATGATGATCATGATGATAGGGTAAACAGGCCCTCTGGCAGATGAGAGAGTGAACCCAGATCTCGACATCTTCCGTACAACGTTGGTGCTACGACTGAACGCATGTGTTACATCACTGCTGTAGTGTCTTGTTATAACACTGCTATAGTGTCTGTTACATCGCTGCTATAGTGTATCTGTTACATCACTGCTATAGTGTGTTACATCATAGTGCATACATGAGTGTCTGTTACATCACTGCTATAGTGTCTGTTACATCACTGCTATAGTGTCTGTTACATCACTGCTATAGTGTCTGTTATACCGCTGCTATAGTGTCTGTTACATCGCTGCTATAGTGTCTGTTACATCACTGCTATAGTGTCTGTTACATCATTGCTATAGTGTCTGTTACATCACTGCTATAGTGTCTGTTACATCACTGCTATAGTGTCTGTTACACAGCTGCTATAGTGTCTGTACATCGCTGCTGTAGTGTCTGTTACATCACTGCATAGTGTCTGTTTAACACTGCTATAGTGTCTGTTACATTACTGCTGTTAGTGTCTGTTACATCGCTGCTATAGTGTCTGTTACATCACTGTACAGTGTCTGTTACATCACTGCTATAGTGTCTGTTACATCACTGCTATAGTGTCTGTTACATCACTGCTATATGTCTGTTACATCACTGCTATAGTGTCTGTTACATCACTGCTTAAGTGTCTGTATACATCACTGCCATAGTGTCTGTTACATCACTGTTAAGTGTCTGTTACATCACTGTAGTACTGTGTACATCACTGCTATACATGTCTGTACATCACTGCTATAGTGTCTGTTACATTCACTGCTGTAGTGTCTGTTACATCACTGCGTAGTGTCTGTATCATGCTGCATAGTGATCTGTTACATCACTGTTAGTGTCTGTTACATTCATATGTCGTACTGTTCATCACTGCTATAATGTCTGTTACATCACTCTACAGTGTCTGTTACATCACTGCTATAATGTCTGTTACATCACTGTCTATAGTGTCTGTTACATCACTGCTTTTAGTGTCTGTTACATCACTGCGTATAGTGTCTGTATCACTGCTGATAGAGTCTGTTACATCACTGCTATATGTTCTGTTACATCACTGCTATCGTCTGTGTACATCACTGCTATATCGTCTGTTACATCACTGCCATAATGTCTGTTACATCACTGCTTTAGTGTCTGTTACATCACTGCCATAGTGTCTGTTACATCTGCCCATAGTGTCTGTTACATCACTTTTAAAAGTGTCTGTTACATCATTGCTATGGCGATCTGCGTTTACATCACTACCATAGTGTCTATTACATCACTGCTATAGGTCTGTTACATCACTGCTATAGTGTCTGTTACATCACTGTTAACCATAGTCGTCTGTGTCAATCACTGCTATAGGTGTATCGTTGTTTACATCACTGCTATAGCGTCTGTTTACATCACTGCTATAGTGTCTGTTACATCACTGCTATAGTGTCTGTTACATCACTGCTATAGCGTCTGTTACATCACTACCATAGTGTCTGTTACATCACTGCTTTATAGTGTCTGTTACATCACTGCTATAGCGTCTGTTACATCACTACCATAGTGTCTTTACATCACGCTATAGCGTCTGTTACATCACTGCTATAGCGTCTGTTACATCACTCATAGTGTCTGTTACATCACCTGCTATAGCGTCTGTTACATCATGCTATAGCGTCTGTTACATCACTACCATAGTGTCTGTTACATCACTGCTATAGTGTCTGTTACATCACTGCTATAGCGTCTGTTACATCACTCCATAGTGTCTGTTACATCACGCTATAGTGTCTGTTACATCACTCTATAGCGTCTGTTACATCACTACCATAGTGTCTGTTACATCACTGCTATAGTGTCTGTTACATCACTGCTATAGTGTCTGTTACATCACCCATAGTGTCTGTTACATCACTGCTATAGTGTCTGTTACATCACTGCTATAGCGTCTGTTAATCACTGCTATAGTGTCTGTTACATCACCGCTATAGTTCTGTTACATCATGCTATAGTGTCTGTTACATCACTGCCATAGTGTCTGTTACATCACTGCTATAGTGTCTGTTACATCACTGCTATAGCGTCTGTTACATCACTGCTATAGTGTCTGTTACATCACTGCTATAGTGTCTGTTACATCACTGCTATAGTGTCTGTTACATCACTGCATAGTGTCTGTTACATCACTGCTATAGTGTCTGTTACATCACTGCTATAGTGTCTGTTACATCACGCTATAGTGTCTGTTACATCGCTGCTATAGTGTCTGTTACATCACTGCTATAGTGTCTGTTACATCACTGCTATAGTGTCTTTACATCACTGCTATAGTGTCTGTTACATCACTGCTATAGTGTCTGTTACATCACTGCTATAGTGTCTGTATACCGCTATAGTCGCTGTTACATCACTGCTATAGGTCTGTTACATCACTGCTATAGTGTCTGTTACATCATGCTATAGTGTCTGTTACATCACTGCTATAGTGTCTGTTATAACGCTGCTATAGTGTCTGTTACATCACTGCTATAGTGTCTGTTACATCACTGCTATAGGTCTGTTACATCCTGCTATAGTGTCTGTTAACGTGCTATAGTGTCTGTTACATCATTGCTATAGGTCCGTTACATCATGCTATAGTGTCTGTTAACCTCTGCTATAGTGTCTGTTACATCGCTGCTATAGTGTATCTGTTACATCACTGCTATAGTGTCTGTTACATCATTGCTATAGGTCTTTACATCATGCTATAGTGTCTGTTACATCACTGCTATAGTGTCTGTAACACTGCAAGTGTCTGTTATCGTGCTATAGTGTGTGTACATCGCTGCTATAGTGTCTGTTACATCACTGCTATATTCTGTTAATCATTGCATAGTGCGTACATCACTGAATAGTTCTGTAAACCGCTGTATACAGTCTGTACATCCTAGCAATAGTGCTTTACATCATGTATAACTAGTCTGCCTCCAACTTCATTCTGCTATATCATTTCATAGTATACTCCTATGCTATCGTGTACTTTTACACACTGACCATAGAGACAATTACACACGCTAAGATAAAAAGTCAGATATACAGGAAAGGTGTTGTACGAAAATCGTGCTGTTGGAAGTGTCTTTACATCACCTTTGAATCGTTAACATCATTGACTAATTGTGTTGATGAAATTACTCACTGCTTGGTGGTACAGTGTACAGCATCAATCAAATCAGTTCTGTTATACTGACCCATAATAAGTGCAATAGGTTGTAAAAAAAATATGTATGATAAAAACATCAAAAGGTTACAAAGCGATTATATGTACCAACACACGTTATACGCAGCGTAGTTACTCATGCAATAAGCAGATTACATACTGCTATGTGTCTGTTCATCGTGCTAGTGGTCTGTTACATTGTTATAGTGTTGTACTGCGTACTGCGTCTGCATGTGTTGTCTGTTTCTGTTTGTGTTGTTAAGTGCTGTGTCTGTGTCATTGCGTTCAGTGTCTGTTACATCTGTTAGTGTGTGTTATACTGCTGTGGTCTGTTTGTGTTGTTGTTATCGTGTATAGTGTCTGTTACTATATGTTGTGTTGTTATCACTGCTATAATGTCTGTTACATCGCTGCTGTAATGTCTGTACATCACTGTTACAGGTCCCGTTACATCACTGCTATAATGTCTGTTAC
>CM065722.1:21573749-21581249 GCA_033310375.1 Conus canariensis
GACATTCAGAAAGTGCCCCACATGTTAGACAAGACATTGCCGATAATCTCATAATGAGCGACGAAAATAATGGGCACGTAATGGAGCCCACATAGACTGAGCGTAACCATTGACATGAGGACTGTCGTTATGTCCCTCCAATGACATCTGTTACCGCACAAAATGTCACCACTGCACAAAATGTCACAATGACATTTTGTGCCGTTATTCACGGCACAAATTGTCACCATTCGCACAAATTTGCACAAAATGTCACAATTGTGACCATTTGTGCACCTGTATGCCTTTTTTGAAATCACTGCTGCACAAATTGTCTCCACTCTCTCTCTCTCTTTTATCTGTGTGGGTATGAGTGTGTGTGGATGGGTGGGCGGGTGGATGGATGGGTGGATATACTCGTCCACGTTTTTTTTTTTTGTTTTTTTTTTTTTCGTTTTTCAATTTGGCTTGCAATTTATAATTTTCAATTTTATATATAATATACACTTTTAGTCTGTATTCACTGCACATGTTTACGAGGTGACAGCCAGACGAGATGGCCCATGTTGGTTGATGAGGCTAATAGAAACAACACGATTTGTCTTGATTCGCATGCTCATCTCTTTTGCGCTTTGTTAGTCTTGAGCAATTGTTCTCATATACATCCGTACTATGTATAGTATGTATGTAATTTTCACATGTGTTTATAATTGTTCATTTTTTTCTTATACAAGTTTTAGATACATTTTGCTGTTTTCTCCATTTAGAGAGCAAAAAATCAGACACGAACGAACCTAATAGTCTGCTCGCTTTCTTGAAAGCGGCGGACTAACAAGACTGACACAGGTTGTGACATTTTGTGCAAGAGTGAATTCGAAAATGGGGCATAGGTGCACAAATTGTCACAACTGCGAGTTGTGACATTTTGTGCAGTCCTTCACAGCACAAAATGTCACAACTGGCACAAAATGTCACAATTGTGACATTTTGTGCAGTGGCGACATTTTGTGCGGTAACAGACATCCCCTTCCCTTCCCCATGTCTGAGGCATGTTTTCACCCAATACAGTCATGGCACTTTGGTCTTTATCTGGCAGCGATCTCACACTATGGAAGCCATTTCGTTTTATGAATGACTCCCGCTTCACTTTATTATTATTACTATTATTATAGTGAATACTTATATAGCGCCTATTCTCGGCTAGAGACCAAGCTCTAAGCGCTTTACAATCCACACTCGTTTACACAACGGGCTGCCTACCTGGGTAGTGCCGACTGAAGAGCTGCCAGCTGGCGCTTCATTCAGTCGTTTCCCATGTGATCCACTCAATATCGTTCAATATCGTTCACTCAATTTCCTTACTTCCTTCATTCTTTCCATTTCTTACGCAGGGTGCATGCTATGTGTAACGTGTCATCCATACCAACGGCCAAAATGGCCTTCTCTTCCGAAAGTTGGTGATGGGATTTTACGTGTGTGCAAGATGTTCTGCGTGCGTTCACACACGGAACCTCGGTTTATAGTCTCATTCGAAGGACTTTTGGGAAATGGAGTCAGAACCAATGTTAACTCCGAGGGAAAAAATCCCCCTGCACCGAAACGGCCCGGCGGAGATTCGAACCCGCAAACCCAGGATCACCAAGATTACGAGTCCGGCACTCTACCAACTGAGCTATTCCGGCCCCCACTTGGAGACTTAGTGACATTATTTCATGGAGAGTTACCCATTCTTAGGGAACCGACCTCTTGTCGTGGTCTACGAGACATTATTTCACAAAGAGTACCCTTATTTTCTCGGGCACAGATGATTTGAATTTGAAATTATTTCATCTAGAATAGCCTCTACCTCTCCGGCGAAGATTACCCATGGAATATTCTCATTGTCTTGGGGCACAGATTCTTTCGAATAGAATAGCTTAATTTTGTTGAGCAGAGATTATATTACAAAGAACAGCTTAATTTGGAAAAGGGGGCTGGGCGTAGATTATTTTACAAAGAATAGCCTCATTTCCCTGCGCGCAGAGATTGTCCTACGAAAAAAAAAAAAAAAAGGAGGGGGGGGGGGGGGGGGAGAAGAAAAAGGCCCCACGGTCACGGCAGAGATTATTTCAAAAAGAATTGCCTCATTGTCATGGGCAAAGATTATTTTACATAAGATACTCTCACTGTCCAGGACATCTAAAATTTTTACTGACTATACTTTCACTGTCTTTGACAGTGAATAGTATATATAGAGAGAATAGGTTCCTTGTCTCGCACAGAGATTATTTTTACGTGAAGTAGCCTCACTGTACTGAGCAGTGATTATAGGACACGGAATAGTCTCATTGTCTTGGGCCGCGATTTCAGTTTGTAATCATACCTGCATTCCTCATCGTCCACTGAAATAGACACACGCACGCGCGCACGCGCGCACACACTCACACACACAGGCGCGCGTGCACACACACACACAGAGAGAGAGACAGACAGACAGACAGACAGACAGACAGACAGACAGAGACAGAGAGAGACAAAGAGAGAGAGAGAGAGAAAGAGAGAGAGACAGAGACAGACGGACAGACAGATAGTCAGACGGACAGACAGAGACAGAGAGACAGATACAGGGAGACAGAGAGACAGAAACACAGGGAGACAGACTGACAGCCAGCCAGTCAAACAGACAGACAGAGAACACCAGCAGCAGCAAGATCTTTGTCCACGTGTCTGTGGTGACACTCCTATGACCCTTTTTGGCATGAGTGATGTACATCATGATGCAGACGATGACTATTTGGAGGGAGGAGAGTTAGTGTGTGCAACACACAACAGCGTAATGACTACCTGTCCTGAGCGACATCCATTTTGTACAATGACCTGACGACCTGACATCATAGATATCTCCAACCGATTTGGTGGAGAGCAGGTGCGCGTTTTATAGATATTGTCTTCGTGCTGACCTGAAGGTGATTTCCCTTGTTCATGTGCAAGGGAGACCATTTACAGCATACTTTACATCACTTTTGGTTTGTACTGTGGTTTCTCGAGTCTGCTGAAGTAGGGTCGATGAAAGGGATAGAAATAAAAACAAACTAGGTTCTTTGAAAGCCGTAGCAATAAACCAATGACTGAACCACTGAAAGCCGTTTAATAAACAATTTGAGTGAAGTTGTAGAAATAAGGAACAGAGTTCTTAAAAGCCATCGAAATGCAAAAACAGAAATCTCTGTATCAGAATCGTTGCTAACTAACTAAGTAACTAAACACACACGCACACTCACGCGCGCGTGTTTGTATGTGTGCGTGTGGATGGGGGGTGAGGGTGGGGGGGGGCGAGAGAGATAGAGAGACAGAGACAGAGAGAGAGAGAGAGAGAGAGAGAGAGATTAACAAGCGATCAGAGTTGTTGAAATAAATACTCAAAGTGAATGAAAACGCTGGAAATAAAGCTACAGGAAAAAAATATTCAAAGTCACTGAAAGCTATACCAAATAGTAATTACAGTTACTTGAACCTACAGGAACAGTCACCGAAAAACCGTAAACAGTCCCCGAAAACCATAGCAAAAAACAGCCGGCCACTGAGAGCGATAGAAATAAACATTGACAACTGTGTAAACCGCTATAAACAAACAATCACAGTCAATGAAAGCGATAGGAAAAAACCCAACCAGAAACACCGAGAGCTACAGAAGTAAGGAGTCACTGAAACCTAGGGGATAGCGATAAACAACCAGTCAATGATTAAAAAAAACAAAAAAACAACAACAACCAGAAATGAACACAGTGACTGAAAGCTAGGGGACAGCGATAAACAACCAGTCAATGATTTAAAAAAAACAGAAATAAACACAGTCACTGAAATGAAATGAGGCAGGGAACAGTAAACAATAAACACGTAGGGTAACTCTTGCTCCCATAAGAAAACCTAACTCAGAGTGACTTTTATTCAAGACTAGCACAGCCTTTCAAACTTGAATAAAGTCAGACAAATACAAAGACGAACAATCTAATAGTGGGGGAAAACAAGCGCAGGCCAACAACCTCTCCGTCATCACAGTAATGACTTGGCAAAGATTTGAACTTAAAGGGGGGAGGGGGGGGGAGGTGAAGATAAAGAAAATGGGAACATAAAATTAAGAAAATATACTTTAAATATGAAAACTCTTCACTAGTTGCATGAGGGAACCATCGTAATCCCTCTCGAAGGCAGATCTATTTGTATTGCCTGCTCCTAGGCCTTTCGTCTGCTGGATCGGACTCATCAGGGAGACACGGCTGGTTGTGTCTGTGCTCCTGGCGTCACCCTACTTGTTTACAGTCACTGAAAGCTTAGCAATAAGCAATCAGAGTGACAATCTGTGTAAATGAGAGCTACAGCAGTAAATAACCAGACTCAAAGAAAGCTAAGGAAATAAACAATCTATGTCACAGTGAGCAATGAAAATAAACAATGAGAGTCACTGAAAGACACCATAATAAAACAATAAGTCATTGAAAGCTAAAAAAAAAAAATAATAATAAATAACAGTCAATGAAAACAAAAGAAATAAACAGATTAACGGAACGCTATAGCAATAAACAATCATGATCACTGACAGTTATAACAATCGTCATAGACACTGAAAGCAACGTAATAAAGTCGTGGTGAATGATTGAATCAAACATTCAGCCAATGAAAACGATAGAAATAACAATTTTAATCAGTGAAAGCTATAGCAGTAAACAATCATCGTCACTGAAAACGATAGAAATAAACAATTAGAGTCACTAAATGCTACAGAATTTTTTTTTTCAATCAGATTTAGGGAAAGTTATCGAAATAAACTAAGTAAGGCACGAGGCGCTATAGAAACAAACGATTAGAATCTTTAAAAGCGGCAGAAATAGATGTGCTGTAGAGATAATATAGAGCCATTGAGAGCTATAGAAATAAAGAGCTATAAAGAGCCAGAGTCAGTGGAGGTTACAGGAATAAACAATCACTTATAGCTATAGAAATGAACAAACACGCCACGGAAAGCTATAGAAATGAACAAACACGCCACGGAAAGCTATAGAAATGAACAAACACGCCACGGAAAGCTATAGAAATGAACAATCACGTCACGGAAAGCTATAGAAATGAACAATCACGTCACGGAAAGCTATAGAAATAAACACCCAGTCACTGAAAGTTACGGGAATAAGCCATCAGAATCGCTGAAAGCTACAGAAATAAACAATGGGAGAACTGAAAACGTCAGACGTAAACAAATCAGTCACTAAAAGCTATACAAATAAAAGTATTAGTCATCAAAAGCTATCGAAATAAACAATCTGAGTCACTGAGATATATGGGAAAAAGCAACCAGTTTCTTTAAGACCAATAGAAATAAATAATAAGAGTCACTGGGAAATGTAGAAAATCAGCTCTCAGTGTCATTGAAAACAACAGTCACGCTGAAAATAAACAGTCACTGAAAGATACACAAATAATCAAACAGAGTGACTTAAAGTTAAAGAAATAAAGAGAGTTGTCTAAAGAGAGTTGTCTAAAGCGATTAAACAGACAATTAGAGTCACTGGCAGCAATAGAAATAAGCATTCATAGTTTCTGTAAGTAATAGAAATAGAGTCATTGTAAGCAATAGCAATAAACAACATTCATAGTTTCTGTAAGTAATAGAAATAGAGTCATTGTAAGCAATAGCAATAAACAATCAGTCACTGAAAGCTGAGTAAATAAACAGTCTTTTAACGCTATAGAAACCACGAAACCCCGAAGGCTATCAAACCTAAAAGAATCTCTGAAAGCTATAGAAATAAAGTCTCCAGAGGCTACAGAAGTGCATGATCAGAATAACTGAAAACTGTACATAAACACTCATGGAATAAGCAGTCAGAATCGTTGAAAGCAACAGAAATAAACGATCGTTGTAGAGAATGAACAAGAGCACAACGCTCATCTTTGCGCAAGCTTTCGATTTATTGCAAATCTTTATCAAGCGGCTCACATGCAGGCACCACAGACTAACTTTAACAAGGCAAATTAGCTATCAAGCATAAATAAAGAATCTAGAGTAATCTTGACATGCCATTCCATCATCTTTGAAACAGATACGATCTGCATCCTCCATTGACTATCGTCTTTGGAAAAAAAAAAAAAAACATATGGCGTGTCACCGGAACACTGAATTCTTTGAAAACCGTATGACAGTCGTCTTACTGATACTGGTGATTTTGAAGACCATATCATGTTAATCCTAGAAACAGTACCGTTATAAATAAACGATCAGTCACTAAAAGCTACAGAAAAATAAACAGCCATTAAGAGCTGCAGTTCCCCGAAGTTGGAGTATGGCTGCCTTAATGGCAGGATAAAAAAGGGTCATACACACAAATCTCCACTCCCTATACAGAGGGTGTCCGCAGGAGCATCAGCCTGCGTACGCAGAACAAGAAGAAGAAGAAGAAGAGCTGTAGAAGTAATAAACAGAATTATAGAAATAGATGACATAAAAATGATCAAAAAGAAATATAATCAGTAACCTACAGCAATAGACAATCACTGTCACCGAAAACGACAGGCATAAATAATAAAAGTCACTGGAAGCTACAGCAATAAACACAATGGCTGAAGGCTACAGAATTAAAAATCAGAGTCACTGAAAGCTATAAACATAAATGACCAGAGTCGCTAAAAGCTACAGAATCAATCACTGTAAATGGAAGAAACGAAACGAAACGAAACGAAACGAAACGAAATTTTATATATACTATACTTTATAAAGAAATAAACAGAGCTTTGCAAAGCGATAGCACTAAACAATCAGAGTTGAGTCAAGCGATAAAAATGAACAATTAACAACTGTGTAAATCGATAGAAATAAACAATTACAGTTGTGTAAAGCGATGCACAATAAACAATCATAGTTGTGTAAAGGATAGAAACAAACGATCACAGCTGTGTAAAGCCAGAGATATAAACAATCAAGAGTTGTGTAGATCAGAGTTGTGTAAAGCCAGAAATATAAACAATCAAGAGTTATGTAGATCAGAGTTGTGTAAAGCCAGAGATATAAACAATCAAGAGTTATGTAGATCAGAGTTGTGTAAAGCCAGAAATATAAACAATCAAGAGTTATGTAGATCAGAGTTGTGTAAAGCCAGAGATATAAACAATCAAGAGTTATGTAGATCAGAGTTGTGTAAAGCCAGAAATATAAACAATCAAGAGTTATGTAAAGTGGGCAGAAATAAACAACAGAACAGTGTAAAGCGATAGAAAAAAAAAACAAAGTGGGCAGAAATAAACAACAGAACAGTGTAAAGCGATAGAAAAAAAAAACAATCAGAACTGTGTAAAACGATAGAAACAACAACCAGTCACTGAAAGCTATAGAAATCAACATCCAGAGATAGTGAAATTTGCAGAAATAGCAAGAGTAGGTTTCAAAGTGTGGTGACTGCAGGCGGAAACTGAAACAAATTGAAAATATAAAAATAATGTTGTTTTTTTTTCCACTGGACAAAAGGGAGAAACAAATGACAAGACAAAACA
>CM065722.1:21586249-21588749 GCA_033310375.1 Conus canariensis
TGATTGCAAGAAAGAAAGGGGACGTGGACAATGGCCTAGTACGAATGCAGCGCTCATGTTCATGTTCTCTGCTTGATGTCTACTGTGGTCAATCTAAGTACATCAAAAAGCACAGGGTTCTTTTATGTCAGAATTATTCAGCGTATTCTACAACCAAACGACGATTAGAAGATTAGGATGTGGTTAGTGGTTAGTTCTTTGCATACGCAATCTGAGGATCACAGTTCGAACCGTGACTGTGCCAAGGGATGGAGCCGAAATGATCTGATCTACTATGCTCATTCATTTGGTAAACCAGATAGAGACCGAACTACTTTCTAGCGTGTTCACATACGGGTCATATAGGCACGCTTTAGATCCCGTCAGGGGGCCGGAACAGCTCAGTTGGTAGAGCGCCGGACTCGTGATCCTGGGGTTGCGGGTTCGAATTTCGGTACAGGGGGGTTTTTCCCTCGGAGTTAACATTGGTTCTGACTCCATTTCCCATACAGTCCTTCGAATGAGACTATAAAGCGAGGTTCCGTGTGTGAACGCACGCACAACATCTTGCACACACGTAAAATCCCATCACCAACTTTCGGAAGAGAAGGCCAGTTTGGCCGTTGGTATGGATGACACGTTACACATAGCATGCACCTTCCTCGAAGATGGAGTATGGCTGCCTTAATGGCGGGATAAAAAAACGGTCATACACACAAAACACCACTGCCTGTCTATACAGGCAGTGTCCGCAGGAGTATCAGCCTGCGTACGCAGAAAGAAAGAAAAAGAAAGATCCCGTCATCCAAGCCATTTGAGTCCGGGAAACACGACATGCACCAGACTATCTGCCGAGAGGTGATGGGCACTGCCAGGTATTCTACTACTGGCCACAGAAACACCGTGTGCGATCCCCCGACAACCACTCCCACCTGTTGATCACGTTTGTAGACAGCGACATCCTGCCAACAGCTGGTGATGGCGTGGAATGATGATAATGACACTGATGTCAATTACACATTGATTGTTGGCAGCAACAGCCAACGTTAGATAGCTTACTCCAGATCTGATCAGCGCGTTCGGCCGATGCGTAGGTCAGACATCTGCTAAGTCATGGCCACGAGACCATCTCCTTAAATCCTCTCATCTTAGTCATCAATTTATGTATTCACCAGCTTTAAATCATGCGCAGTATCGTCTTGAAGCTTAGCGGATGTGGTGTAGCGTATATGGACAAGTCCACACGCAGTGACACCTCCTTGATGAAACTGAAACTGTTGGCAAACATTTTCACGAGAAAACTTTTAAAATAGATTGGTAAATGAATGAATAAAACAATAAATGAATAAAAGCAATTCAGAAGCCACAAGTGTACCATACTTTTCCAGCCACTGACTGACCGCCCTGAACGGGAGGCGTGGCCCTGGCAGCCACACGGTGGCTGGTTAGAAGACGTGTCGTATGATAGCCATGGAGTGGGGTCATTCAGCACACGCACAGCTCCGCTATCTATCTGTCTATCTGATCGCTTTCGCCAATCCCTGCTAACCGTATTAGGGCCGTCGCACACGGAGCGTCAAACGACAGCATCGAGCACCAGCGGAAACGGGCACTTGCTTGAAGCAGTAAACCTTGCTGGATGCTATTATGAATCCTGTAGTTAAAGCCTGTCATGTGCCTATGTCCATCCAAAGGTGTATGACGTAGTATTGTGTACATATAGGGCAAGGCCTATAAACAAAAAGAAAAGAGAAAAAAAAACCCAAAAAAACAGAGACCCCCCCCCCCCCCCCCCCCCCCAATACAGGGATGAAGACTTGGGGTTTGATGCCAGACAGACTAGAGAATTACCATTTCTGTCCTTAGTACGTGTTATTATAAATTAAACTGTGAGAATTATTTCAATCGAATTCCTGGACTTTCGTGTTGCATGTCAGTTGTGTAAGGTAATGTTAGTCACCCACAAACATGACAACCACATCAGCTCCCTGCTCACGTTCAAGCACCTTGCCTTTCGCGTCCCAGATTTGGAAAGTAGGTTTCTACGCCTAAAATATGGTGCAACGGGAGGAAAATATGACAGGCTGCAAGTCTGAAAATGACTTGTCTGTTTATGTGGAAAGTAGTGTGTTTCACACACTTTTTTTCTTTTATGTACAGATAGATCGTCATGAGGTGTTTGGGTGTTGTTGTTTTTTTGTTTGTTTGTTTGTTTTTTTGCTTTTTTTTTTTTTTGAGGGGCGTGGGGGGTGTCTAAATACGATACCAACCTTACCACATCTCTATCCTATCACACACACACACACACACACACACACACACACACACACACACACACACACACACATGACCACCTGAGCACAAATGCAAACACACACATACTCACTCATACTCCGATGTTCACCACAGTACACCCTTTCGCACTTACACCCTCAACCCCAAGTCCACCCCTCACCCACGCCGCACATATATTATAGGGTCTGATTGAAACGGACATTATCATCACCTTACACACACACAC
>CM065722.1:21611249-21621249 GCA_033310375.1 Conus canariensis
AACAATTTTAATCAGTAGTGAATACCGTCGACAGAATGTACACACTCTCTCTCTCTCTCTCTCTCTCTCTCTCTCTCTCTCTCTCTCTCTCTCTCTCTCTCTCCACACACACCACACACACACACACACACACACACACACACACACGCACGCACGCACACCTGAACACACACACACACACACACACACACACCACACACACACACACACACACGCACGCACGCACGCACGCACGCACGCACACGCCCACCACACACACACACACACACACACACACACACACACACACATCTGCCAGCGGCAGAGAAACAACAAACATCAGTACAAACATATCTCCGTGTCTGCCACTGCTAATGACCTGTGAATCCGTTTTGTCTATAATAAAGAGAAGATTCAGGTCTACACAAGTCCCCTTGTTCTACATCTGTGCAGTTTATACGTAACGGTTAACATCAAGGATCATACTCTACATTTGACGTAATACATTGCTTCTAGAATATTTATTTCAGTTTACCATTGATTCGAGTTGCGTCTGTAAGAGACAACATTCTCTGAAATACACACACACACACGCACGCAGGCACGCAGGCACGTACGCACGCACGCACGCACGCGCACACACACACACACACACACACACACAACACACACACACACACACCACACACACACACACACACACACCATCTGCCAGCCGGCAGAAGGTCAAAAAATTCAAAAACATCAGGTACAAGAATATCTCCGTGTCTGTCACTGCTAATGACTTGTGAATCCGTTTTGTCTATCAGTAAAGAGAACGATTCAGGTCTACACAAGTCCCCTTGTTCCACATCTGTGCAGTTTATAAGTAACGTTAACATCAGCGCATCTTACCATACATTTGACGTAATACATGCTGTTAAAGTATTTATGCAGTTTACCATTGATTCGAGTTGTTGCTGTTGTTGCTGTTGTTTCTGCTGCTGTCGTTGTTTTGTTCGGGAGGACGTGAGTGGTAGAAATGTTCTCCTATTGGAATAAAAATCTTTCTCAAAGTCAATGAAGTTAATGACAATTTACAATGTTCTAACATGTGATCTGCAGTTTAATATCCTTTTCTCAAAACCTGCTTATGTTCGCCTGTAATATTGTTTCCATCGATCCATTTTTGTCATCTCCTATTGATAATCGAGCTGTCAACTTAACCGCTCACATCACTCAGAGGAATAGTTGTTGGTGTTATTCACGTCACTTTTCATAAACAATGGTGAAATGATTGACCCAGTCCAACTTTTAGAGAATTCACTATGATCAAAAAGAGTGTTAAATAACTGCAATAAAAAAAAACTGAACCATCTGAGTATTTTGATGATATTGATGGTTCACTAGCATTGCTATCAGAACCAGCTGACTTCTTTTTTCCGAAGTTTACTAAAACCAGACTACACCCTTTCCTGGAAATTGAACGATTTATATACTCGTTGATCCCATAATCTGGCAATACATAATTACAATCAACATCGTTGACTTTTTTCCTACCAAGAATTGAATTTTTTTAAACATGCGCTCAGTTGGTAGAGCGCCGGACTCGTGATCCTGGGGCTGCGGGTTCGAATTTCGGTACAGGGGGATTTTTCCCTCGGAGTTAACATTGGTTTTGACTCCATTCCCCATACAGTCCTTCGAATGAGACTGTAAACCGAGGTTCCGTGTGTGAACGCACGCACAACATCTTGCACACACGTAAAATCCCATCACCAACTTTCGGAAGAGAAGGCCAGTTTGGCCGTTGGTATGGATGACACGTTACACATAGCATGCACCTTCCCCGAAGATGGAGTATGGCTGCCTTAATGGCAGGATAAAAAACGGTCGCACACACAAAACTCCACTGCCTGTCTATACAGGCAGTGTCCGCAGGAGTATCAGCCTGCGCACACAGAAAGAAAGAAAAGAAAAGAAAAAGAAAAGAAACCATGCATCAATCATGACATCATTTCTAGGCCGTCTTCTTTTACAAGAAATTTTCATGAATGGTTCGCAAAAATGTCTTTGTAGGTGTTACAATTTTATCAAATAATTCGTCATTTAACATTTTCCTTCCGGCTTCCATACGTTTGTCTACGTTCACCTCGCGCCTGGCAAACGGAAATACATCATATTCTTCAATGCTGGATGAACGACGACTAAATCTGAAACTTTTCCTTCCTCCTCTTCTATCATTTTGACACTCTTGGTCGTACCGGTTACTTTTATCTACCACTCTTCCCAACAAATACTTCAAGTGTTCTGCACAAAAGACGTTCCTTTCTATGTTTGTTAAATTTACTAAGAGCGTCATGTATACAAACCTCTATTGAATTCACAATAACATCACGATTTTCCTGCATTTCTTGATCACCTCATTTGTCAAGAAACACATCTACCTTGCTCCATACATTTCTCATAACCCCTTTGTCATTTATTTCTTTATTCACACATGCACTAATTCAATTCTGATTTGGAAGGGCAATACGAGCTGAGACGGGCATGTGATCAGAATGACATTTTTCATCAACGCATAATTAATAGTAGTCATAAACAAGTGACAACAATTCACTTGAACACATAAAATAGTTAAACCACACACTACCCAGAGTCTGATAGGTATGTATAGCGGCCCTGTGGGACGCCTTGACAAACACCTTTCAAAATACACATATCTAAAGCTGTGTAAAGGTCCATAGTAAAGTTCCATAACTATATACATACCAGTCCTGAGAAGATCGTTGCAGGTGTACGAATTGCTCTTGCTTTGAAAATCAGCGAAATCTCACCCAGAACTATTACATGCCACGGTATTAGAAAGTCACTTTTTAAAAATCTTTCAAACACTCTTCAAACAAGCTTGTTCAAATGTCAAGATCAAAGTGAGAATAACAGGGAAGACCTTCGGGTACGGTAGTTCAAACACTCTTCAAACAAGCTTGTTCAAATGTCAAGATCAAAGTGAGAATAACAGGGAAGACCTTCGGGTACGGTAGTTCAAACACTCTTCAAACAAGCTTGTTCAAATGTCAAGATCAAAGTGAGAATAACAGGGAAGACCTTCGGTAGGGTATTCAAACACCTTCAAACGAGCTGTTCAAATGTCAAGACAAGTGAGAATAACAGGAAGACTTCGTAGGTAGTTCAAACACTCTTCAAACAGCTTGTTCAAATGTCAAGATCAAAATGAGAATAACAGGGAGACCTTCGGTAGGAAGCAGAACAGAAATAAACTACATCCTTTTTCGTTCCGAAAGGGTTTATCAATTTCGAAACCAAAGATTAAAATAATCTTTTTTTTTATAGCAAGACATTTTATAAATAGAAGCAATTCAAGTTTCGAAAACAAAGATAAACAATCTGTTTTTATATCAAGACATTTGTGAATAGAAGCAGTTCAAGTTTCGAAAACAAAGATTAACAATTTTTTTTTTTATCAAGACATTTCATAAATAGAAGCAATTAATTCTGTTTGGACATATCAGTAGTCGCGAGCGCCTTCTTTGTCATGAGAGAGAGAAGAGAGAGAGAGAGAGTGAGAGAGAGAGAGAGAGAGGGGGGGGGAGGGAGAGCCAGACAGACAGACAAACAGACAGGCAGAGAATGAAAGACAGAGACAGACAGAGACAGAGTGGCACAGACAGACAGACAGACAAAAATTATTTTTGGACATATTACTCGTCCCGAGCGCCTTCTTTGTCATGAGAGAGACAGACAGACAGACAGACAGACAAGCGCCTTCTTTGTCATGAGACAGAGACAGACAGACAGACAGACAGACAGACAGAGAGGAAGAGACAGACAGACAGACAGACAGACAGTCAGAGAATGAGAGACAGAGACAGACAGAGACAGACAGTCAGACAGAAAATCCCCATACGCGCATGGGTTAGTGTTCAAATACGCGCGCGCATATGCGTGTGTGCGTGCGTGTGTGTGTGTGTGTGAGTGTGTGATGGTGTGTGTGTGTGTGTGTGTGTGTGTGTGTGTGTGTGATGTGAGAGAGAGAGAGGTGAGAGAGTGTGTGTGTGTATGTGTGTGTGTGTGTGTGTGTGTGTGTGTGTGTGTGTGTGGTGTGTGGTGTGTGTGTGTGTGATTAGCAACAATCAGACATACAAACAGAAAGTGTTCCTTTTCTTTTGTTCAGTCCACAGATAGGCTTGGGAAAACGTCACACACACACACACACACACCACACACACACACACACACACACACACACACACACACACAGAAGAGAGAGAGAAAACACACACACACACACACACACACACACACACACACACACACACACAACACACACACACACACACACACTCACGTCACTCAGCAACAACTCACACAGAGTGGAGACAAACCATGCACCAGCCCAACGTTCCTCCTTTCACTCAGTCATCAGGTACCTGTCGTTTTGCCTGTCTGCCCGTCCCCCTTCCCATCTCTCTCTCTCTCTCTCTCTCTCTCTCTCTCTCTCTCCTCTCTCTCCTCTCTCTCTCTCTCTCTCTCTCTCTCTCTGTCATTAGGTTTCAGTCTGTTCTTGTTTGGTTCTGCACCCAGTGACTTGGTCGCCTGCACCGAATGACAGCATCACCAGACCCGACCGTCCATCAGTCCGCACTGCCACCACTGGAGATTGAGGCTGAGCGAGACAGAGGGCAGTGTGTGTGTGTGTGTGTGTGTGTGTGTGTGTGTGTGTGTGTGTGTGTGTGTGTGTGTGTGTGTGGTGTGTGTGTGTGTGTGTGTGTGTGTGTGTCGTGTGTGTGTGTGTGCGTGTGTGTGTGTGTGTGTGTGTGTGTGTGTGTGTGTGTGTGTGCGTGTGTGTGTGTGTGTGTGTGTGTGTGTGTGTGTGTGTGTGTATGTGTAGTAGTACTTTCATTTTTACGTCTTTTCACAAAATTTATGTGATATTAGACAATTGTGTGTATTGTGTGTTAGTGTGTGTGTGTCAGTGTGTGTGTGTATGTGTGTGTGTTAGTGTGTGTTGTGTGTGTGTGTGTGTTGTGTGTGTGTGTGTGTGTGTGTGTGTGTGTGTGTGTGTGTGTGTGTATGTGTGTGCGTGGTGGTGTGTGTGTAGTGTGTGTGCGTCCGTGCGTGCGTGTGTGTGTGTGTGTGTGTGTGTGTGTGTGTGTGTGTGTGTGTGTGTGTGTGTGTGTGTTCTGACTTTCTTTCAATTTGTCTGTCTGTGCGTGTCTGTGTCTGTGTATGTGGGTATGTACGAATGAGAGAGAAAGAGACAGACAGACAGACAGAGAGTCAGAGAGGAACAGAGAGACAGACAGGGAGACAGACAGAAAGACAGAAGACAGGCAGACGGATAGACGGACGGACACAGACAGATCGACGGAGACAGAAAGAGAGAGATGAAAATTGAGCGCGCGCGGTGTGTGTGTGTGTGCGTGTGTGTGTGTGTGTGTGTGTGTGTGTGTGTGTGTGGTGCGTGCGTGCGTGCGTGCGTGCGTGCGTGCGTGCGTGCGCGTGCGTGCATGGTGTGTGTGTGTGTGTGTGTGCGTGTGTGTGCGCAAGAGAGAGAGAGAAAGAGAGATGAACAGTACGAGTACATTCTTCTTTGATTTCAAACTGAAGTGTCTGAAAGCCTTCCCTATATCACGAGTGTTCGCTTCACGAAGAAAAAAAAAAGAAAAAGAAAAGATGAATGGTCAGCTTCACGTCATATTTTATTATCATTGTTATTATTTTTATAATCATCATTATTATTCTCATTATTATTATTATTAAAAGTGCTTATAAAGCGCCTATGCTCGGTTCGAGTCCAAGCCCTGAGCCCTTTACAGTCTACGCTCTCATTTACAGGCTGTCTACCTGGGTAGAGCCGACTTAAGTGCTGCCTACCAGGTATTGTATTCAGTCTTTTCTCGGTTTATTGAGTCAACATCGGTTATTCCCAGCAGGATTTTTTTTCTTTCGATTTTTCACGCAGGGTGCATGCTCTGCGGAACGTGTCATCCTTACCAACGGCCAAACAGACCTTCTCTTCCCAAAGTTGGCGATGGGATTTTACGGGTGTGAAAGATGTTATGCGTGCGTTCACGTACGGAACCTCAGTTTATTATCTCATTCAAAGGACTTTTGGGGGAAATTGAGTCAGGATCGATGTAGAAATCCTCATGTCGGTACCGAAAGGCCAGAAAGAGATTCGAACCCGCAACCTCATGATCACCAGGATTACAATTCTGACACACTACCAACTGGGTTATTTCAGTCCCAGAGACAAAGAATGTAGGTTAATCTCCCAAAATGAACAGAAACCCCATTTTCAAAACAGGGTGAATGATGAAATTAATGCCCCATACGGGACCGAGGGATCTAATGTGTGTACATGATGCACGCACGCACGCACACCCGCACTCACACAAACACACACACAAACACACACACACACACACACACACACACACACACACACACACACACACACACACACACACACACACACGTACGCGTGTGTGTGTGTGTGTGTGTGTGTGTGTGTGTGTGTGTGTGTGTGTGTGTGTGTGTGTGTGTGTGTGTGTGGCGCTGGCGCGCTGCGTGCGCGCGCGCATGCATGCATGCATGCATGCATGCATTCAAGTATAAACCACGTGCTCGCGCCACCTCCCCCTCTTCCCGCCTCCACAAACACACAGGGAAGTCCTACACACATGGAAACGGGCATGCAAGAACAATCACTAACTTCATTACACTTTCAAGTCTTTACATCGCCTCTGTGCCACTCATGAAATGACCCGATAATCGCGCTGATGACATCTTTCGCAAACCACAATGATGACGATGGTGGGATTATGAAGGGGAATAACAGGAACCATCAGAATCAAAAGAAGAAGAACATGGAAGAGAAGGAGAGAAGGAGAAGACAAGACAAGACAAGACAAGACAAAATTCTTTATTTACGAGGATAATAGATAAGCACTGACGCGCTTTTTTACATCCAGTCCTCGCCCTGAGTAGGGACTACAACATGCAGTGATTTCAAATAATGTAAGAAAGCAAACAAGCAAACAAAGCGGCAATGCAATCATAATGGAACATCAAATGAAAACAGAAGAAAAATAATAATAATAATAAACAAACAAACAAAAAAACAAAAAAATGAAAATAACGAAAATGAAGGTTAAGGAGAGAGTAGGGGTGGGGGGTGGGGTGGCCTGGGGAAACGTATGGGAATTTACTACAACCTACAAGAATTAGCATGTATAAAACAGACAGTAAAATGAATATGACAAAGTACGTACAGAATTTGGAACACACACATACACTCACGCACGCACGCACGCAGAGAGAGAGAGAGAGGAGGGGGGGGGGGGGGAGAGAGACAGATAGCCAGAGCAAGATACAACATGTAATCAGGAGAAGGAGAAGGAGGAGGAGGAGGAGAAGGAGGAGTAGGAGGGGGAAAGTGAACAGCGAAATGAAATAAAGTAGAGACAAAAAGAAAAGCAAAAGACGAACTAATACGAAGTGATAGCCAAGCTATAACTGATGTTTGAAAAGCAACGACATGTACATCAGAATCAAAAAGAAAAACCACAGACGAACTAATAAGAAGAATGGCTGGACAAGTTGTAGTTGATCTTTGAAAATCAATTATATGTACATCGTCTTCATTATTAAAGACTGACGAAATTGTCTACAGCTCACACAGCTATCCCCGAAAGAAGTTTTTACCCCACATTTTTTCTTCTTCTGTCTCACATAGAAAGGTCACACGGCTGAGAAATTAAAGAACTGTATTTCTGGCCCTGTATTATGTTTCATGTATATGTGCTGTACATCTTTCCAGAAATCTTTTTGAGATGTGTATTTTGAGGAAGAGGGTGGAGAAGGGGGTGGGGGGGGGGGGGCGAGGAAGAATGGGGAGAGGAGAAGGGAGGGGTGGGGTGGTGGGGCGCGACGGTCTGAGAGATGATAGATTCCTGGCCCTATATCACATTTCATTTAGGTGTGTTGTGTCATGTCATTCAGGTGTGTTGTGTCACGTGTCATTCAGGTGTGCTGTGTCACGTTTTAATGAGATGCGCTGTGTCACGTTTTATTCATATGTTCTGTGTCACGTGTCATTCAGATGTGCTGTGTCACGTGTCATTCAGAAGTGTTGTGTCACGTGTCATTCAGGTGTGTTGTGTCACATGTCATTCAGACATGCTGTGTCAAGAGTCATTCAGATGTGCAGTGTCACGTGTCATTCAGATGTGCTGTGTCACGTGTCATTCAGATGTGCTGTGTCACGTGTCATTCAGATGTGCTATGTAACGTTTTATTCAGATGTGCTTTGTCACGTTTTATTAGATTCGCTGTGTCACGTTTCATTCAGATGCGCTGTGTCACGTTCATTCAGATATACTGCGTCACGTGTCATTCAAGTGTCTGTGTGTCACGTTTCATTCAGATGCGCTGTGTCACGTTTCAGTCACATGTGCTGTGTTACGTTTCATTTAGATGTACGGGAGCCCAGCTGTCCAAAAATCTGTTGAAATGTGTGTGTGTGTTGTGTGTGTGTGTGTGTGTGTGTGTGTGTGTGTGTGTGTGGTGTGTGTGTGTGTGTGTGTGTGTGCGGTGGTGCGTGTGTGTGTTGTGTGTGCGCGCGGGCGTGTGTGTGTGTGTGTTGTGTGTGTGTGTGTGGTGTGTGTGGGGTGGAGTGTGTGTATGTGTGTGCGTGCTGTGTGTGTGAGCGCGCGCGGCGCGAGTGGTGTATGTATGTGCGTGTGTGGGTTGGGAAGAGAGGGAGAGTAAAGGACGGGAGGGGGAAATGGGTTTGGACCAGGGTTAAAGACCTATGAAGCTAGTAAACTAGTCTTAGTACGCTCGAGGACACGTTAGAGAGAATCCTTGTGCCACAGTTATGGAAGCTATCAGACAGCCAGAAAGACCAACGTAAATAATTACTTGCGTGTATAGAAGTGGCTAGGAAACCATCGAAAGAGAGATGAGACAGACGTGGAAGACGTGTGTGGTGAGGAAGGGGGCTGGCAAGTGGGAAAAAGTGAAAGGGGAGGGGGGGTGATTGGTTAACCCGAGGATTAAGAAGAGGAGATGGTCATAAGAATGGAAGAACAAATCCATGAAAGGAGTCCGTAGATATGTTATATACCAAAGTCTTCTGTTTATTGTGTACTTGATATGCTACCATCTCACCCTTCATACATACACACACACGCGGTACACAGACACGCACGCACGCACACATACACACACACACGCACACGCGCGCGCGCACACACACACACACACACACACGCGCGCGCGCACACACACACATATACATACATATATATATATATATACATACATACACACAAAATATATATATATATATATATATATATATATAAGCGTGCGCACTTACTCACATATGCATTCACAAACACGCGCGCGCGCATGCGCGCACGCACATACCCTCTCCTCGTGTCCCCTTCCCTCATTCACACACAAACACACACACACACACACACACACACACACACACACACACACACACACACACACACACACACACACACACACACACACACACACACACACACACACACACACACAAGCGTGCGTGCGTTCACTCATCCACTAACATGCAGATACAACATGAAAGAGAAAGGGGGAAAGAAAAGCAGACAAGAAAAGTAACAACATAAATGATGGCAACAATAAATGACCTTCATCATGACGATGGTAATAATAATGATAATGATAAAAACCCTCTAGAATGTAACTGCCGATGACTAGATGATGACACCTACGATGATGACACTTGTAACGACTTCAACGACGACGATCATAGTGATAATGACAACACTGTGAAACTGACATAGATGCGCTTTCAACAAATCACGTCAAAATATTTTCAAACTTGCTTCGAGCAGAATTCGCCCAGTCTACGATGGAGGCCATTAATCGTCGACTTAATTCATCACTGATCGCATGCACTAATTAATCAATGCTAACCGCTGACATCTCACGGATCAATCTAGATCATTACAAACCT
>CM065722.1:21626249-21628749 GCA_033310375.1 Conus canariensis
TGAAAAAAAGGAAAGGGGAAGAAGGGGACCAGAATAAACACAAGACGGTATGCTTGAAGATAAGAACACGTATATATACAAAGTATGGTCGCACCGTCCAAGCGAAAATTCCTAACTGAGGTCCGAAAAACGACTATAGCCTGATGCACAGCACACAGCGGAGCGCTAGTTATCTCTTGTCTTCAAAGGTTCCCTTTCCCAGCGAATACGTGTAGATCCACCATTTGTGAAAGACCGAAAGTTTCTGAATATGCCAGAGAAGTGGGAGTCCCTCCCATTTCTCTGGAATGTGTGCACTGAGGATATGAGCGTAAGTGGTCTATAAGAACCTCTCACAGACTGAGATGGGGAGAGGATAAGGAAGGGGGAGGTGGGGGGTAGGATGAGAGAGAGAGAGAGAGAGAGAGAGAGAGAGAGAGAGAGAGGTGGGGGTTGGGGATGGCTCAGGGGGGGAAAGGGGGGTGGGTAATATTGTCTGTGCCTGGCTCCCTCAAAAGTCTCGGTTACCTTTGAGCACTACTTCAACGTGTTTTCTGACCATTATAAGACGCCAGACCTTTAAGCTTCCTACAGTTCTTTTCCTTGATTTTCGATCAATGGTGAGCGAAAGTTTTTAGTGGACATTTTCTGTCTCTCTGCCTGTCTTATTTCCAAGCCAAAACGACGCTCAGACTTTCAGAATTAATTCAGAATCACCTGCGTGTGAACAGCTCCGGTTAATGACAGAAATGATGGGTGATATTGTGGAAACATGACGTCACTGAAACGCGGTTCGACACAAGTCGACACCCCCTTCTTTCTCCACTCAATCTTGCATCACAGAGAAACTCATCTATGTCCCCCCACAACCCGTCCTGTATGTTAGGTACGTTAATCCGGTGAAGTGGTCGGATATCCCCCCTCCCCCCCCCCCCCCCTCCATCCCCCCTCTTCACTCAATCCACAGTAGAAAGATGACCAACAGCCAGGTGTCTCCATTAAACGTCACGTGTTCTGTATGTGCCGTCCCACGTGGTGGCAGTCTGCATAAATTCACACATGCTTGTTACAAAGCTGCAAAGCCTCTACCAATGAGACACGACACGTCTGATGACAACCGACCAGCGTGGGAATGATTCAAGAAGGTATCTAAATCACGCTGCACCTGTGGAAAATTCCACGCCTCTCGTATTCAAACACGATGACTCAGCCCCCTCCCATCATTCTCTGCTTTAATTAGCTGTCATGTTCCTCTGACAAACTGTCACTCAGACAGATACCAGGAGCATGGTCCGTGGCTTGTCACTTGTAAAAGGGCAGGACTTCCCCAAAATCTCGCAGACGCACCACTGGCCATAAGCATGGAAACAGTCCTTTACAATGAGTATGCTAGAAAGGGGAATACTTATCTCCCCTACCTCTGACGTCTTGTATCACGAGTCACTGATTGGCCCAGAAGAAAAAGTAAGTAGCATCTACAGTTTCCAAGTCATGAGACCGTGCATTCTTTATATCTATGCCTTGAATTTTAACTTTTGCCGATGCTTGGAAAGAAACTGTTTTAATGATTAAAATAAACATAGCTGATTATCTAAATGCTTTGTCGCAGGTGACTCTAAATTAACATTTATGTTTGGAATTTAACTAAGAAGTTAGTTGCACTACATTTATTCTTGACTGCTTTGAAGAGTTATTCCCCTTCAAATGATTAGCCGTTTCTCATTGTCTTCTTGTACTACTGATTGAAATTGACGCAAATCATAAGTTAAAAAACACTAGAATGGAGACAGTAAATTAAAGGTAATACATTAACGTTCAGTCTCTGTGTGCTAGCTGAGACCTCTCACTTTCTGGAAAGTTTAGAGGTCATCTCTTCAAGCAACACCCCCAACCCCACACCAACAAACCAGGTCCTGTAACGTCACAGAGCCTGAGACTCTGCTGCATCCACAACCAACAACTGGCCCAGCACAACAACGAGAATCCACGCTAAGACAAGACAAAACAAGACAAGACAAGGCAAGACACGTTTCTGTATTTACGAGGATACTAGACAAGCACTGGGTGCTTTTTTTTTTTTTTTTTTTTTTTTTTTACATCCAGTCCTCGGGCTGAGTAGGGTCAACAATGCAAGATAAGACAAGGCAATAAATATAGAAGCATGCAAAAAGCGATGAACATAAACAATAAAGATAAAGAATTTAAAAAATCAATACAGAAGAGAGAGAGAGAGAGAGAGAGAGAGAGAGAGAGAGAGAGAGAGAGACGCAGGAGTTGAAGGAGTGCAGAGAGAGAGAGAGAGAGAGGAGAGAGGCGCAAGAGTGGAAGGAATTACAGGGAAGGTCAAGAGAAAGGGGGGGGGGGGTGCGGGAGGGAGGGAGGGAGAGAGAGAGGCGTGCATGCACACATGCACGCTAACACGGAACCAGGTGGACGACTGACCAACCAGCAGATCTACATCATGTGGAGACGTCAACAAACAGGACCCAAACCCTTCAGCTTCTCCAAACAGCAACAACAA
>CM065722.1:21633749-21943749 GCA_033310375.1 Conus canariensis
TGAAAGCCATTGGCATACGAGGTAAATTACATGAATGGTTTACTGATTATTTATTAAATCGTACTCAAGCAGTTACCATAAAAGGCGAAAAATCTGTATACAAGAGAATTCCTTCTGGTGTCCCACAAGGTTCAGTACTAGGCCCGCTCCTGTTTCTTATATATATCAATATCGTAAATGAAATCCAATCCAACATAAAACTTTTTGCTGATGACACGAGCATGTATTTATCACTCGATAATCCCAATCTCCGCGCTGAAATACTTAATGCTGACATGGAAAAGATAAACTCATGGGCTAAAACTTGGAAAGTAAAATTTAATGTCGAGAAAACAGAACTGTTGAATTTCACTCGCAATAGGAATGTGATATTGCCTCTTACATTTGGTCCTACAATTCTACAAGGTACTGACAAGCATAAACACCTAGGTATCATTCTTCAAGATGATTGCAAATGGGATGAGCACATAAAACATATAATGACCACTGTTACAATGTTAATTTCATGTCTAAAAAGCTACAAATATAAGCAGTCCTGGCTCAAGGAAGGTACACATGGAGGCACAACCAAGTGCTCAAAGAGATTGTACAAGTAGTCTGGGCTAGTACCAACACCACAAAAGGGAAAATCAGGACTCCAAAAGCACCCGCAACATTCTTCACGGCAGGAGGCAGCAAATTATGGCCAAGAACAACAGTGCCACTCGAAACATGCAGGCAGAGTCTGCTGGACGGGGCAGATGACTGGGAGTGCACTGCAGACCTCCCAGAATGGAAGAGTCATCCAGAGATCATCAGCAAGAGTGGCATGAGACCAGACATAGTAGTCCACTCTAAGTCAACCAAGCAGCTGATCATGATCAAGCTCACGGTGCAGAGGGACATCCGGAGTCATGAACCGGGTGTGGCCCAACCCCCCTAGAGTGTCAGGAGATAAGGGCCGAAACACTTGCTTGAAGGGGGCTTCTCTTCTGAGGACTCTCTGCTGCCACGCTCTCCACGAGTTTCTTTCTACTAAGTTAAGTAGAAAAGCTCTCGAAATCTTATACAAATCCTTTATATTGCCACACTTCGATTATGCCGACATTGTCTGGGATAATTGTACTGAGACGCAACCGCAGCATCTGGAAAATTTGCACCTGGAAGCTCTAAGAATCATTACAGGCACTGTTCGTGGAACAAACCATCAAAATTTATACAAAGAGTCTGGATTCTGCCCATTAAAGGAAAGAAGAAAACGGCATAAACTAATACAGTACTATAAAATGATTAATGGCCTAAGCCCCAATTATTTAGTACATCTTATTCCTTCTCTAGTCTCGGACAGAAACCCTCACCACAGGCGAAGGCCTCTAGAATGCACAGTAATGAAATGTAAGACAGAGCTATATAAAAAAAAAATCGTTCGTCCCATCTGCAACTCAATTATGGAATGCACTACCTGACTACATTAAAATTAGCAACTCCTTGAGCCAACTGAACCGATATCTGTCTATTGATGACGCTATAGTTCTACCATACTACTATTTTGGTAAAAGAAGAGAACAAGTAATTCACTGCCGGCTCCGTTTAGGTATGAGTGATCTAAAGAACGATATGGTTAACCGACATCTGGATAATAATCCTTCTTGTAGCTGTGGCAATGGGAGAGAAACAGCAGAACACTATTTGTTATTCTGTCCCCTATTCAATATAGTTCGTGAAAATACAATTTTGACTCTTCCACAGAATTATACCCAATTACGTTTTCTTTTAGAAGGTAGCCGTGATCTTCAACCTGATGTGAATTCATTAATATTTGGAAAAGTACACCAGTTTATCTCCGAATCGAACCGATTTCAGCCCTGACTTACTCATTAAAAAAAAAAAAAATTCATTTTTGCCTTTTTCGTATTTTACTTTCTGTAACTTTATAGTTTGGCTCTTATTTATTCATTATGATCCATTTCTTTATTCTTGCAATAAGAGGCTGACTGACAAGTCGATTGGCCCAAGACGTAGTTTACTGGTTAGATAGTTTGTTTACTTACTGATTAGCCAACGTCATCGCTAAAATTAGTAAATCTTTTTTCTGTTTAAGCGATCGATGTCATAGTGTCTTCGAAAGGGAAGAAAAACAACAGGAAATGGAAAAAAATGAAAAGGGGAAAAGAAAAGAGGGGAAAAAAGGGGGGGGAAAGTTAATCAAATTGAACAACTATACTTCAACACAATACTTATGGAAAAGATGGTTTCTACCCTAAACTACTTTACGTTATTGTATAAGTTTCTCTCGAGTTTGTAAAGTGTTCACATATTCTTGTTGATAATGTGATTGCTGTTTCCACTCCCTTCGTCCCATTTTCCATGTTATTCATTTTATTTTTCAGCTACTGTGTCTCTTTTTTCGGCTCTTTTTTTGTTGTTTTTTGTCTGTTTGTTTTTGTTTTTCTTTTTCAATGTTTCCTTATAAAAAAAAATCGCAAGCACGAAGTGAAATGTTTAGTATATTGTGAATGTATTTAACTGCCAATATATTGTAAATATCAATTTGAGCACAGTATAAGCCTAGGGCTTGTTGTTGCTCATTCGTCCTGCCAATTATGAAGGTATTCTGTTCATTTGTTTCCGAAATAAAAGTTATTTAAACCAAAAAAAAAATCTGTGCCATTCACGTCCACTTGAAACACACACACACACACACACACACACACACACACACACACACACACACACACACACACACACACTTTCGAAAGAATCTCAGAGACCCTTTAGATACCATTATTGCTGAAGAGCAGGCTGGATTCTGAAAAGACAGAACTACCATCGAACAGATCTATAACAGAGTGCCCTTGGCGAAAAAGTACCTGCAACACCAGAGGTAGTTCCACCACATCTTCATAGACTTCAAGAAAGCGTTTGACAGAGTTTGCCAGGCGGCGCTATGAGGCAAAGAGAAGAGAACAGACATGGAAAAAGCTAATCAACACCATCAAGTAACCGTTCTTTAAAGCAACCTGCGCAGTTCTCGTAAAGGATGCAACTGAAAAGTGGTTTCATATTTCAGTTAGAGTTCGACAGGCCTGCCTTCTGTCTCCCACACTTTTCAAACGTATTACTGGAACACATCATGACCAACGCAAATGAAGATCATGTAAGCGCAGTAAGCATGAGAGGAAGATCTGGTGCATTTAAAGATCATGCAAGGGCATTAAGCATCAGAGGAAGAACTATCACTAAGAACTACCGCTTTGCATATTACATCGATGGCCTAGCAGGCAGTCGACAAGAACTCGCCATGTTCGTTCAAAGACTGCATGAAACACCAACAAGATGTGACATGGAAATCAGCGGCAAGAAGACAAAGTTGATTGCTGCTATCTACAAGACCACCATCTCTACTGATACAAATATCTATGGATAAAAGCTAGAAACAGTTCAACAACCCACTGACCTGGGATCCATCAATAGCAAACAGGGATTCAAATCAAATCAGAAATCCTCTCGAGGGTACAAAGACAACGTCAACACTGTCCAGACTGAAACCTGCATGGAAGGACAAACATATCTGCATGAAACACGAGATCAGGCTCTTGCGTGCGCTGATAGATTCAATCTTCCTGAACGCATGCGAGCCATGGACCCCTAGAGCGAATCTGCAAAGAAGAACCCGAGGCAGGGAAATGAGGTGTTACCGCACGATACTGTACATCAGATATACTGATCATATCACCGGTGAACAAGTGCATCAAATCATCAAGTGGCGCCGTCGGACCATGTGAAGATCAGATACGCTGGTGTGGCCATGTAATAAGATCCAAAGATCTTGCTGAAGAGTAGTCTTCCAGGGAACTGGTGAGGGAGGTAGACGAAAGGGAAGACAGAAGAAAAAATAAACAATGGACTGACAACACTTAAGAATAGACAAGCAAAATATCTGCTGAGATCCAGATCAGGGTAAACAAAGGACAGAAGTGGGCATACACCAGTGCACGGTGTACAGTGTACAGTGACTCTTGAGGGAAGTCAGGGTGAAGAACAGAACAAACAGCACTGTGGCTGAGATCTGCGGGAGATTACGGTGATTTTATCCAATGCTTTCGCTGACATGATGTGTGTGTCTGTGTGTGTGTGTGTGCGTGCGTGCGTGCGTGCGTGCGTGCGTGCATGCGTGCGTGCGTGTGTGTGTGTGTGTGTGTGTGTGCGTGCGTGTATGTATGTGTGTATGTATGTATGTATGTATGTATGTATGTATGTAATGTATGTATATTAGTGAGTGTGTGTGTGTTTGTGTGTGTGCGTGTGCCTGCGCGCGTGCGCGCTCGTGTGTGTGTGTGGTTGGTGTGTGTGTGTGTGTGTGTGTGTGTGTGTGTGTGTGTGTGTGTGTGTGTGTGTGCACGCGCGCGTGCATGTGTGTGTGTATGTATGTGTGTGTGTGTGTGTGGAGAGAGAAGGAGAGAGAAGAGAGAGAGAGAGAGAGAGAGAGAGAGAGAGAGAGAGAGCAGAGGAATAGAAGCGGATTTCATGAAGCCCTAGATTTTCCAGCTTTGAGAAGGCGTCCGATAGTGACGTGCGTTTAGAAATCCGACTGAAAACGCAGCGCCCTCCTATCCAGAAGTTGCTAGTTCGAATCCCGGCAGCGCCGGGGAAAAAAATTCTGGCACCACAAGCAAGAGCATGCAGAAGATGCGGTCCACTCCCTGAGCAGGGTCTCTCTATGTGATTTTATGTGGTGTTGTGTTGTGTCGTGTTATATCATGCACTGTGTAATATCGTACATTATACGACTTGATGCTACATCGTATCATAACGACCATGATGTTCCATATTGTGTTATTCTATGATAGCACATTCTATTTGCAAAGGTGACTTGATGCTACATTGTATTATAACAACCATGATGTTCTGTATTGTGTTATTCTATGATAGTACATTATATTTGCAAAGGTGACTTGATGCTACATCGTATTATAACAACCATGATGTTCTGTATTGTGTTATTCTATGATAGTACATTATATTTGCAAAAGTGTCAACAAGAACGAATGACACGTCGAAAATGACAAAAGTTCTGGTACCGTGATAGGAAGCGATAGCAGATTTTTTTCTTTCTTTCTTTCTGTGTACGCAGGCTGATACTCCTGCGGACACTGCCTGTATAGACCGGCAGTGGAGTTTTGTGTGTATGACCGTTTATTTTTATCCCGCCATTAAGGCAGCCATACTCCATCTTCGGGAAGATAGTAGATTGAAATCCACAAATAGAAACAGTGGCCTGTCTCGTCCCATCTACTCAAGATAGATCCTATGCTCTGCTGTAAACATGAACACTAAATGACTACACCAACATTTTTTTTTCCAACGGCTTTTAGGAACACAGAAACGACAATAACACGATGATAATGATAACAATAAAGGAGGCTGTGAAGGGTGTTAATTATGCTCAGTCAGCGACATGACCTTCATCTTTGTTGTTCTTTCCAATAATGAAAAGGCAGTTTGCACTTACCACTCACTCACTCACTCTCAGTCTCTCTCTCTCTCTCTCTCTCTCTCTCTCTCTCTCTCTCCACACACACACACACACACACACACACACACACACACACACAACACACACACACACACACACACACACACAGGCACGCACGTACGCGCGCGCACACACACACACACACACACACACACACACACACACACACACACACACACATAGCCCCGTATTCCCTACCCCCATTCACGCACTTATCATTCAATCTTTTTTTTTTTTTTTTGATCTCACGTCAGAAACTGACATGCACTCACCCACGTCCCATTCCAGACTGCAGGCAACTTAAGTACCTCACACTCATACACACAGGCGCGCGGGCGCGCCCGCACACACACACACACACACACACACACACACACACACACACACACACACACACACACACACAACAGATATACATATATATATACAGAGAGAGAGAGAGAGAGAGAGAGAGAGGAGAGAGAGAGAAGAGAGAGAGAGAACGAACGCACGAACTAACGAACGAATTTCATTTTAAGAGGGTAATGGGTTAAGCACAAAATACTTAGAGGAGAGAGAGAGAGAGAGAGAGAGAGAGAGAGAGAGAGAGAGAGAGAGAGAGAGAGAGAGTTCACGTAAACCCAGCAGTCACCTACAAAAAAAAACAAAGAGACAGACCGACAGACCGACAGACCGACACCACTAGGCTTACCTTACCACTGTGAAGATGTGGGGAGGGTTAGGCAGTAGTCTTCTGTCACTACTTCTCCTCCTACCAGAGTAGTGGGATACATTACGACCTGTGTCAACTCTTCTTCTTCTTCTTCCTCGTCTCTCCCAGCCAAAGCGGGCCACTAAAGAGCTGTTTCAATCAAAAGCACCGTGGCAAGACTTGCACCGTGAACAGAGAAAAGGAAAGAACGAAAGAAAAAGAAAGAAAAGAAAAGCGACAAAACAGCCACACGGTGAAATGTGACACAACCCTTTCACACCTCGCTGCCCGCGAAAAGACCCCACCACCTTTCCCTCCTCCCCTTAGTCTAGCCCATCTCTCCCCACAAACTCCCCACCCCCACCCTTCTGCTCTCCTCTCTCTCTCTCTCTCTCTCTCTCTTCTCTCTCTCTCTCTCGCTCGCTCTCTCTCGCTCTCTCGCTCTCTCGCTCGCTCGCTCTCACAGCAGATGTGCATGCTGTCTAGACTATCCATCAGACCAGTCGGGAGCAGAATAATGGCCAGGCCATTCAAATCGCCAGTCAGTTTGTGTGGTGGGGAGGGGAGGGGAGGGGAGGTGGAGGGGCTAAACGTCATTCGTCTAAACCAGCTTTGTGGTTGTCGTTCTTGTTGCCGGCCGGCTTTATGGTCATGACACGTTTGGATGAGTAGATGGATGGGTGGACAGATGGACACATGGATATGCGGATATTTGCATGGTTCAAACGCTTTGTGTTGGTTGGTTGGTTGGTTGGTTTTGGTTTTGTTTTGTTTTTGTTCTTGATGCCATTTTCTTGATCATGGCATGTAGCATGTCTGTTTGTATAATGGATGGATGGATGGATGGATGGATGGATGGATGGATGGATGGATACATGTATGAATGTATGTATGTACGTATGTATGTATTTAACTCTGCCATGGCCGGTCCCAAACTCGGCTGAAAAAAATAAAAGAGATGGGTTCTTCCCATCCCACCATGTTAAAAAATCAATATGTTATACAAAATCAAAAAAATAATAATAAAAAGAAAACCACTGCAGAGAGTACAAACACGAAGTATCAACTGGAATGGCCAGGAGGAGATCGTATGACGTCGATCAACCAAACCCGAAAGAAGATGATCCACCGAAAACTTCTCACTCTCAAGACCGCTTTATGGATAGGAAATGAATGAAGCCGGGAAGGCATCCCAATTTGCCAGAACGAAGGATCATTTGGAACAGAGATTCTTGGATCAAGTGAAGGCAGAATGACAGCATCAGGAGAAGGGACACTAGCATCCGGACGACGGTTATACTCCGGACCGCCAGACGACTTGCAGCAGTCCCACACTACGCTAAGGGAAGAGCAAGCGGGATTTCTAGCTGGGAAATCATGCCCACATCAGATCGTCACACTGCGTGTCATCATCGAGCAATCCATGGAGTGGTAGTCTTCCCTATAACGTCGTTGACTTCAAGAGAGCATTTGACACAGTGGATAGACCTGTGACTCGGGAGATTATGAGACATTACCGTGTACCTATAAAGCTTGTTAAGATCGTATAGCACATCTATGAAAATACAACCGGCCTTGTCATCCACAGCTCCAGCGTGCCGAAACCTTTCAACATTGATACTGGAGTCCGACAAGGATGTTTGCTGCCATCTCTGATTTTCTGTGCGTTGATAGAATGTGTCATGGAGACATCATTGAACCAGCCTTGTGACTCTAACACGAAAGCTGGAAGACCTTGATTTTGTAGCTTTGAACCAGCCTTGTGACTCTAACACGAAAGCTGGAAGACCTTGATTTTGTAGATGACATCAGCCTCCTGTCACACTCCCTTCAGCACATGCAAGAGAAGACAGAAAGTCTCCTATCAACAGCGACGAAACAGGTTTGAAAATTAACGCTAAAAAGACCAAGGCCACGAGAGTCAGACTGCAACAGTCCGCCTCGGAGAACAAGCTACAGAAGAGATTAACAAATTCGCCTATCTTGGATGAAGACATAAAGGCCAGGATCACCGAGGCAAGAAACGTGTTCGCTGTTCTCAAACCCAAATCTGAAGGAATGCCGACATCTAGCTCTCCACCAAGCTGAGGCTGCTCAATACCAAAGTTGATTCTGTACTGTTGTATGGTTCAGAGATTGCAGACTCACCAAACAGCTGGAACGCAAGCGGCATATCTTCACCAACACCTCCTTGCAACAGATATTCCGCATTAAATGAACGGGAAAAATCACAAATGAAGAACTTCGGCGCAGAAATCGGCTAGAGTCCAGTATGGGACATCATCAGAACCTAGAAATGGAAGTGGACTGGACACACACTGCGCACAGGTCCGCACCACATCGCATGACATGCGCTGGACTAGAATCCTCAGACAGAAAGAAACAGAAGGCGGCCAGTACCAACATGGTGAAGAACTCTGGAAAATGAGCTGAAAATTGCCAGAATGTCCGCAGGATGACAGAGGAGAGGGTTAAAAAAAACATAGAAGGGAAGAAAAAGAATGAAGGAGAGAAGGAAGAATACGAGAAGAAACAGGTGGAGAATGACATGGAAGAAAAGAAGGAGAAACAAGGGAAGGGGCAAAAGGAAGGGAGGAAGAAGAAGAAGAAGAAGAAGAAGAAGAAGAAGAAGAAGAAGAAGAAGAAGAAGAAGAAGAAGAAGATATGAGGAATGGGATGAAGACAGAAAAGAAGCAGGAGCAGAAAGATAAGGAAGATGAAACAAAAGCAAGACGAAAGAAGAGACGAACTTGAAGAAAAAGGAGAAGAAGAAGGAGGAGGAAGGAAGGAAGGAATTAAGGAAGGAAGGAAGAGGATAAAGACGAGGAGGTGGAAGAAAGGAAGGAAGGAAGGAAGGAAGGAAGGGAGGAAGGAAGGAAGGAAGGAAGGAAGGAAGGAAGAGGATAAAGACGAGGAGGTGGAAGGAAGGAAGGAAGAAGGAAGGAAGGAAGGAAGGAAAGAAGAGGATAAAGACGAGGAGGTGGAAGAGGAAGAGGAGGAGAAGTGGGAGGAAAAATAGAAGGAGGAGGAGGGGAGGAAAAAGAAGGAAGAGGAAAAGGGAAAGGAACAAAAAAAAGAAGAAGCAGATGTATGACTAGGAGAAAGACGGAAACAAAAAAAAGACAGGGGTATGAGGAAAAGGAAGAAAAAAGAAAACAAAAAACCAAAAGGATGAGGACAAAGAAGAAGAAGAAAAAAAAAGACAGCAATAGAATACAGAGAAAGAAGTAGAAACGAGAGGATGAGGAGAAAGAAAAAAAAAATTTTTTAAAAGTAGCAGGAGGATGAAGAAAGAAAGAAGCAGCAGCAGATAAGAAGAAGGGAGAAGACGAAGAAAAAGAATAAGGCAGGGAAGAAGAAAGAACAAAACCCAAAGAAAGGAAACAAATCAGTACAAAAGAGGAAGAGAAGTGAACGGAAAAGGAAGGAGGAAAAGAAAGAAAAAGACAGTGAGAGTAGAAGTAGAACGCAGAACAAAAAGAAGACATAGAGGAGGTCAAAATCAAGAGAAAAGACATAGAGGAAGCAGAAGGAAAAGCAGAAGGAAAAAAAAAAGAGGTAAGAGGGGGAATAGCAAAAAAAAAAAAAAAAACGAAACAAAACCACCAAACAAACAAACAAACAAAAACAAGCAGCAGGAGGTGTACGAAGAAGAAGAAAAAAAGAGCACAGAAGGAGGAAGACAGAGGGCAAAAAAGTTTAAAAAGCAGGAAGAGGAGAACACAGAATGAGAAACGGGGGAGGGGCGGGGGGGGGGGGGAGAGAAAAGAAAAGAAAGCAAGGAGAAGGGGGTGGAAGAAGAAAAAAAAAGGAGGAGACGGGAGAAGAGGAGGACGGTGAGAAAGAAGATTTACAGTCCAAAGCTTTCAACGCTTGCCAGTATCTTTCACCGCTACATGGTGAGTTTGACGCCTTCACAAACCTTACAAACACCACTTTACACTGGTACGCCCATCTTGGTGCTTGATTCCCTCTGTTTCTCTCTCTCCCCGGGGGAGCTCATCTATCATGTATTTAACTACCATTGGCGTGGCAAGTGGGCACCCCCTAACTGGTTTTTAATTTCCCATTAGCATAGCCAGACGGTTGGATAACAATTCCCAACGACTTAGTCCTCCCACCTGCCTCCCCCCCCCTCCCACACACACCCCCACCCTCACCCCCACCCCACCCCACCCCTCACACCCATCTCCCTCTCTCTCTCTCTCTCTCTCTCTCTCTCTCTCTCTCTCTCTCTCTCTCTCTGTCATCTTACTCATGTCTTGCACTAAAGGAAATGTAAAAAAAAAAAAAAATTGTATTGTACTTATATAAAGCTTTTAAACGCCGGAGCTTAACATGTTCTTGACTAAGTACTGTTTTCCATTCCTTTTTTCTCAATATGTTTATATCATGATCACTTTTTGTACATGTTTAATACACCCCTTTCATAAGGGGCCGTGGCCTATATTGAATAAATCATCCGTATCCGTCTCTCTCTCTCTCTCTTCTCTCTCTCTCTCTCTCTCTCTCTCTCTCTCTCTCTCTCTCTCTCTCTCTCTCTCTCTCTCTCTCATCTCCTTCCTAACGCAAAGCCACACCCCCACCTTTCGCCTTCTCCAGCACTAACAATTCTCTTAATTCTTTCTCTTTCCTACTTCTCTTGACGGCCCATGTCTTACTCTCCGTCCCTCTCTACTACAGTGTATATAATGGTTAGCGAGTGCATATGTCTGTCTGTTTGTGTGTGTGTGTGTGTGTGTGTGTGTGTGTGTGTGTGTGTGTGTGTGTGTGTGTGTATAGAGAGACAGACAGACAGACAGACAGACAGACAGACAGACAGAGACAAGACAGAGATAGAGGCAGAGAAACAGAGTCAGAGACATAGAGAGATATGGACACAGACAGACAAACAGACAGACAGACAGAGACATAAATACGGATATATATATACATACATACATACATACATACATACATACATACATACATACATACAAACAAATACATAGATTGACAGACAGACGTATAGACAGACAGATAGATAGGTAGAAACTGGGTGGGTGGGTGGATGCGTGGCAGAGAGAGAGAGAGAGAGAGAGAGAGAGAGAGAGAGAGAGAGAGAGAGATCATGTCCCTCCAGCTCCAACTTCATATTTCACTGTGAACGTGCCCTTCTTCTCATGGTGTCTGTCCAACGACGATTAAACAGTTGAGTCTTGTAAAAAAAAATAAAAAATAAAAAAATTAAGGGGGGGGGGGGGGGGGGGGACAAAACGACAAGGCAGACACGTTTCATCTTTGTTAAATGCTAATATGCTTGAAAATAATGGGTTCACTCACAAGCTAGTCAAGCAGTGTTTGTCTTCTTTCTCTCTTTAGTCGTCTCTGTTTCAAAGGTCCCGTCAACCCCCACACCTGTTCTACTCCCTCAGGCTACTATGATGTTGATGAATTTCTCTCTCTCTCTCTCTCTCTCTTCTCTCTCTCTCTCTCTCTCTCTCTCTCTCTCTCTCCTCTCTCCATCCTTGATGACGTGGCTTGTAGATCGGGGGATGGTCGTGAGGGTGGGAAAACCAGGGACACATATATTATTATGATTAAAAACTACAAATAAATAGCACGGGTGGTTTTCCTCCTCATCCTCTTTTTCTTTCCCCTAAATCCCTAAATCAACGACCCAAATGTGGTCATGAACCATTAATAGTATATGCAGAGACATACTTACATGTATACGTACGTGTGTGTGTGTGTGTGTGTGTGTGTGTTGTGTGTGTGTGTGTGTGTGTGTGTGTGTGTGTGTGTGTGTGTGTGTGTGTGTGTGTGTGTGTGGCTATGTGTGTGTGTGTGTGTGTGTGTGTGTGTGTGTGTGTGTGTGTGTGTGTGTGTGTGTGTGTGTGTAATTTTTATCAGTACAGACAGACAGACAGGGAGGTGGAGAGGGAGGAAGAGACAGACATTGCCTCATACGTCACTGTTCATTCCTTCCCAAACTATGCCGATGATACTATTTTGGTGACTGATGCTTCTCGTGCGTGTGTGTGTGTGTGTGTGTGTGTGTGTGTGTGTGTGTGTGTGTGTGTGTGTGTGTGTGTGTGTGTGTGTGTGTGTGTGACAAACACTTTCATTGTATGTGTCAATCTCCTTTTATGCTAATAAATTATGAATCATCACGGTTTTTGATATAATCAATACATTCTGTGATAGTGTTCTGTGTTAGTATCCTTCGTCACGGGAGAGACAAGGGCCAAAAGTGAAAAACAAATCTTGCTTATCTGTTGCCCTTAGGAATAAAGATTATTAATCAACCAAGAAATCAATCTCTCCCTGGGTCCTCGGGAGGCTTCTCAGGCAAGATCCAGGAACAAGTCCAAAGTCGGACCCACTACCGCCCTCTGGTTGGCGGCCTAGCCCACATCGACAACCAGAAGACTGGTCAGCAAGAACAGCCGACTCTGCCTGAATTGACTCCACTCGGTCACTGATGTGAACCCAAACCAAGCAGCCTTCAAAGAGACTTGGTGACTGTGCATGATTAAAAAAAAAAAAAAAAAAAAACTTAGGCAGCAAGAAGGGCACACACCGACCGGTCCTAGCCGGGAGTCGAACCACTTTACCATGAAGGAAACAGTCACACCGCCCTCCAACATCCCAGCCACCTCAGCGTAGCAACTACATCTCATAACATATACGCTAGTTCCTCTGCCCAGACCACTCTAATCTTCATTGTGTCAGAACAAAGACTGGCAAAAGAGGTTGCGATGGTTCCCTTATGCAGCTAGTGAAGAGTTTTCATATCTGTAACATATTTTCTTAATTTCATGTTCCCAGTTTCTCCATCTTCAAATTACCCCCCCCCCCCCCCCTTAAGTCCAAATCTTTGCCAAGTCATTACTATGAAGATAGTTCAGTTGTTGGCCTGCGCTTGTTTTTCCCCCCACTATTAGATTGTTCGTCTATGTATTTGTCTGACTTTATTCAAGTTTAAAAGGCTGTGCCAGTCTTGAATAAAAGTTACTCTGTGTTAGGTTTTCTTATGGGAGCAAAAAATACCCAACTTGTTTACTGTTTATCGTTTACTGTTCCCTGCCTCATTTCATTTCCAAACTTAAACAACGACCGTCTGTGTTTCAGCTTTTCTTTTTTTTTTTCTTTTTTTTTTAACGGCGTTCAAGATTCACTTCATTTGGTTAGAGGTTCAGAAATGGTAAGATCCAAAGGGTGGCAGAGTAAGCAATTCGAGGGGGGAAAACTTGTGTTCACCGTGAGGAAAGAAAACCAAGTCTTAATTATTCCCCCTGCGTTGCTGCGATTTTGACAACTTGCTAATGTGCTATCAAGATGGTGTTTGCAGCAGAATCACGTCCCCCCCTCTCCCCCCCCCCCTCCCCCACGTGCCCCCTACCCCACGTACACCCCCTCCTCCCGCCTCTTCGCCCCCTCCCCCCTCGAAATTAATATTTTGCGACAAAAAGGGGGTGGGGGTGGGGGTGGGGGTGGTTTAATCATATATTTCTGTTTGCATCAGTGGTTCTGCCGGCAATGTTTTTCAGTCTTGAAGGAACAGACGTGCCGATCAGTACTAAGTTAACTCTTGATTTACTCGACGTCAGAGTTGTGCAGTTAAATGTTTTGTAGATATCAGCAACGAACCGACTTGTTTTTTTCCCCGTGCATTTGTTTTGGTTTGCCAAGACAAATGACAGGATCTGCCTCATTCATCTCTGTGAGGTGGTATGGCAGGGAGTGCCGATAGAGAGGTGGCAGATCTCCCGAAAGAGATACTGATGTGAGAGGTCAGTGTCAGTGGCAGAGTCAATCTTCCAGCCATACGGGCGATGGCTTGTCCAGCTTGTGTCGCCGGGGGACGGCTCCCGGAGATGTGGTGTGTTGGTGATGGAGCGCTGTCTGACTACAATAACCACGGCCTGGGAATCCATGCTTTTAGGGTGCGCATGGTAGCCATCCCTCTCCGGGTTGGGCTGAAACCTCTTGGCCTTAGTAAGCGTTGGACCATAGAAGGGACTCACGCAGTGCTCCAGCGACAACCGTCCTGCTTCCTCGTTGCCTCGTGTGGCACAGGACCATCACCACCCGTGCGTGAAAACGACCGCCTGGTAGCCCTGAAAATAGGCCTTTGGGGGGGGGGGGGGGGGGAGGAAGAGGCAAAGAAAACCAGTGCCCACAATTAGCCGACCAGCGCAAAGTGGACACTAGTTCACACGGAACCAGAACAGAGTGCTGGAGACCAGTTCAGCACGACGAAAGAAGAGGACCCGGACTCCCTGTCTGGGATGAAAAGCAGAACAAAAATTGATAGCCCCCATCCGGAACCAAGTCCAAGACTCCTGCCAACGACCAGACCTGCCACCAAAAGTACAGACCTCAGTCTGCAAGGATATCATGTCCTTAAGGGGCGTCTTCCAATAGGACGTAGGCCTCAGAGTGAGGTACAATATGGGTCAGGGGCTGGACAGTGCGATGAATACGATTTGGTGATGGCTGATCTTCGAACAAATGCCAGTCGAGGCATTGAGTGAAACAGAGGATAAATAGTGTTTTGGGCCTAATTTGTAACCGTGGACACGGATCTGTATTGGTGCCGTTTACCCAGATTGTCAAATCGTCATACGGTGTGCTTCAGTTTCAGATGGCGGAGGAAGGCTTGGAGACCATTGACCAGTGTGGGCTCCCTGGCAAATACAAGGTCTGGTGTCTGCAGTTCATGCTGATACCAAAGCTGCTATGGCCTCTGATGATATACGACATCTGCACCAGCATAGTGGAGGCAATGGAAGCCAAAATCAACAAGTTCACAAGGAAATGGCTTGGTGTCCCACCCTGTCTGACTGACATAGCGCTGTACTGTCGCCAAGCAAAGCTGAAACTACCCCTGAAATCCATCCTGGAGGAATACAAAGCAGGGAAGATCAGACTTCAAAGCATGCTGGAGGACTCAGGAGACAAGGTGGTAGAAGCAATTAAGCCCCAGCTGAAGACAGGCAGAAAATGGAAAGTTCAAGAGGCGATGGATTCTGCAAAAGAAAGTCTCAAGATCAGAGAAATAACAGGACACACACAGACCAACAGACAGGGACTGGGGGTGACCAAAACTGAATGGTGGTCAAAGGCCAAAGGAAAAGCCAAAAGAGACATGATGATTCAGGAGATGAGAAAAGAAGAAGACCAAAAAAGACTCCAAAAAGCAGTCCAGCAGAGCCAGCAAGGGCAATGGACAACGTGGGAGAATGCACTCCAAAGAAGTCTCACTTGGAATGACATTTGGCACATGGCCCCTCTCAGGATCAGCTTCATTCTCAGATCTGCATATGACCTTCTGCCCTCAAATGCAAACCTGGTGAAGTGGGGGAAAACAGACGATCCTGCATGCCCCCTCTGCCATGAAAAACAAACAGTGGAGCATGTCCTAAGCTCATGTAAAGTAGCCCTGGCTCAAGGAAGGTACACATGGAGGCACAACCAAGTGCTCAAAGAAATTGTACAAGTAGTCTGGGCTAGTACCAACACCACAAAAGGGAAAATCAGGACTCCAAAAGCACCCGCAACATTCTTCACGGCAGGAGGCAGCAAATCATGGCCAAGAACAACAGTGCCACTCGAAACATGCAGGCAGAGTCTGCTGGACGGGGCAGATGACTGGGAGTGCACTGCAGACCTCCCAGAATGGAAGAGTCACCCAGAGATCATCAGCAAGAGTGGCATGAGACCAGACATAGTAGTCCACTCTAAGTCAACCAAGCAGCTGATCATGATCGAGCTCACGGTGCCATATGAGAACAGAATGGAGGCAGCTCAAATCTACAAGACTGAAAAGTATGCTGATCTGGCAAACAGCCTGAGGAGAGAAGGCTATCAGGTCAAAGTCCTCACTGCAGAAATTGGAGCTAGGGGGTTTGTAGGAACGTCTGCATACAGCCTCATGAAACAGCTCTCAGTTGCAGGGAAGGAAAAAACCAGAGCCCTGAAAGCAATGGCAGAAGCGGCAGAGAGGTGTTCAAGCTGGATCTGGTCAAGGAGGAACAAAAGTGAACTTCATAAGGCTTAATTTCCCTACAAATATCAGGTGTCCCTGTGGCTCAGTGGTTAAAGCGCGAGTCATTAAGTGGAAAATGAGCATGTCCAGAGGGTCATGGGTTCGAATCCCAGCCATGGCTCGTCCCAAGATGGGAAAAAAAGGGGCAGCAGAGGGACATCCGGAGTCATGAACTGGGTGTGGCCCAACCCCCCTAGAGTGTCAGGAGATAAGGGCCGAAACACTTGCTTGAAGGGGGCTTCTCTTCTGAGGACTCTCTGCTGCCACGCTCTCCACGAGTTTCTTTCTACTAACCGTGGACACGGATCTGTATTGGTGCCGTTTACCCAGATTGTCAAATCGTCATACGGTGTGCTTCAGTTTCTTGTAGCAACATCCGGTCGCTTCAACCAATCAACGTATACTGGCAGAATCATGGCTTCCATGTGCCGAAACATCTCCATGCTGACCCGGTACCAAGGTCGTTTTCAGGTTGGCAGTTATGTTAATTGTCAGTGTTCGAAACTTCACGTTTGACAGATTTTGTTTAGACCGCATGTATTAATTTTCCTCGCATATACATCGTTTTTACAGTGTATGCGCAGTTGGTTTGAATCCATGATGAAATGTCGTGAACTATTGAGAAGTAGGAGTGATAGTGGAGTAGCAAGACAGTGACTACTGGTAATTCCGTCGTTCGAAATAGAAAGTTCAGCTGATGAGGATGAGAGATTGAAAGTTGTGGCGTTTCTTTTAGCCTCTTCATAGTGTTCTAGATTCCAAGATTATTTAGGTGTGTCACTGTGGTGTTGGTTTTCTTTTTTCTCCCATGGTTTACATGAGTTACACAACGTAACAACCGTCAGCACACGCTGTTAAATTCAGCAACTTACTCTGATGTCACAGCCCAAATGGTATATGATTATTTTCAGCTTGTGAAATTCAAACTCCATTTAAAACCCAACCAATATGCACCACCATCAGATTTATTTTTTGAACTGCAGATAAAGGTGCATGTCTGAAGTGTCAGATGGGTCTGAACAGCATTTTGACATAAATCATACAAAATCCTAATTTTGCTGGAAAAGTTCTCCTTGGTAAGGGCAAACAACTCGTCCTAGACTTGTGGTCATTGTCATAGTGCATTGACTTAGCGTATCACACTTTGACTAATATTTTATTGAATTGATGAGTGAAATCATTTAATTTCATTTGCTAAATTGATTTGCTGCTGTCTGCTCATGAATGCATATCATATGGGTCATGACGTAAGAGTAGAGACTGCTGAATTCAACGGCATCTGCTGTATACTTGGTCTGGTGCATTTCTCCATTTAGTGGAGCCCTGCTATCCAGGTTTCTTCCTTGACCTCATTGAAAGGCATGCATATGGTTACTGAGGGCAGAAAGTATCGTGGCCTTAGGGCATTGTTCAACTGTTCATAGGATAGTTTTGGCAAAAGAAAATAGATTTATAGGCCTACCTACAATGTAATGGATGGCCACAGTGTGAACAAAAACTGAGAAAGTCATAATTACAACAAAGGATCAAAGTTGATGAAACTAAAACTTTTAGTAAAAGCTGCTAGCTCATTTAAGAAAATCTGCCAAGAAACTGAAGGACACAAGCTGTCCGATATTGGACTTAGGTTAATTTCCTTTCTGATAAACTGTTTTATTTCATGATTTAGTTGATCATGTATTTCCTTCAGACCAACTACCAAGCATGAGTATAGTGTTTGTTTGATTTGAATAGAAAGGTCTTATAATGTAGCCATGTGTAAGTGTTATAATGTGTGATCCAGCTTGTCTAATAAACCTTACTATATAGGCCTTCCAGACTACATCTACCCCATTTTCCGCAAGTGTTTTTCTTCAGTGGATTTATAATGCAATTGATCTAAATAGTTCTTTGGGGGGGGGGGGGGGGGGGGTTAGCTGCATAAAAACACATGCCAAACCCGACAAGTACAAACCATTACTAAGACTGCATCCAGTCCCATCACTCCCTTCACACACACACACACACACACACACACACACACACACACATACAGTTGCACACACATGGCCAGAGAGGGGGAGTCGCACAAACACATTAACTGACACACACACACACACACACACACACACACACACACACAGAGTTGCACACACATGGGCATAGAGAGGGAGTCGCACACAAACACATTCACACACACACACACATGCAAACACGCGCGCACACGCACGCACACATGCACACACACACACACACACACACACACACACACACACACACACACACACACACACACACACACTGAGCTGCACACACACACACACGGGCAGTGAAAGGGAGTTACACATACACACACTCACACACACACACACACACACACCACACACACACACACACACACACACACACACACACCGAGTTACACATGGGCAGAGAGAGGGAGTTGCACAAACATACACTCACACACACACGCGCGCGCGCACACACAACACACACACACACACACACACACACACACACACACACACACACAGAGTCACAGTCACAGACACACGCACCTACTCAGTACACATGAATACATACGTATGCGCGCGCCACACACCCACGCATGCATGCATGCACGCACGCACGCACGCACGCACGCACGCACGCACACACACACACACACACACGCAGCATATTCCTTGCATAGTAGGATGTGCAATAAAGTTGGTAGTCACTAATAGTAATACCATTCTGAATAGGAGGAAGGCATGCCACATCATCAGATGAGTTTGTATTTTCATGCACATCATCGTTATGGACTGCCATTTGTTAAGCACATCACAGCATCTTGAAGTTTTATTGATAAATTTCAGAATTTTCTTTTTCATTTTTCTTTCTTTTTTTCACAAAATCTTACTTGTAAATTTTAGGAAGGTGTTGCATGTAATAACAATTCATTTGGTCTTTTTATGAGAAATAAAGACTGTCATTCATTTTATTGTCTTGGACATATACACTCAAATAACCACACATCCGCATGTGCACACACCACACACACACACACACACACACACACACACACACACACACACACACACACACACACATTTACGCATTCACACACTTTCACATAAACATTTAACTCATAAACAGACCTGTGTTATGGTATTATACTAACACTGTCCTCAAATATCACTGCTAGTTTAAGAGAATAACGAAGAGGTGGTAAAAAGCAATAGTAAATAACAAAAAAAAAAAAAAAAAAAAATGTTGAAAAGCAGAAGTAAATTAACAAAGAAAACACACATTTGTATGAACATTTGCAGATACAGAATGTGGATGCTTATCTTTTGTTTTCTTTTTACTATCCATATTGCACTTTATCATTGTGTTATTTCAGCTCCACAGATATGTCTCCAGCAGTAGCTGGACACTATCTCTCAAAGCTGGATGTCAGTCCTGTGGCCAACCTCCTTCTGGATGTGTGCTCCACAATCACAGTAGCCAGCTTGACTTCAGGATAGGACAGGTAACAAATCAGTTACTTAGTGCATTTTTTCCTTCCGGGTCTTGATTTTAGGTAGGATGTGTTTGGGCAGCTCGAAAGTGGCAGTTGCTTAGATCCTGATGCTTTTCAAGCTTTCAGTAATGTTGTTAGTCAGATGTAAAGTGCCTGGCCTGCTTATGTTCCATGCACATACGTGCATTCACATACAAGCAATCAGGTACATGGTATGTCCATATCATCAGTAAATGCACACAATACAGAAATACATGGATTCCATATAGCATACATATTTTAGGTATGGTAAATTGAAGGAAAATGATAATGATAATAATAAAGTTTTAATAAGAATGCCCTATTTCCTACAACCAGTAGCGAACGTGAATTATAAAATGATTGCAAATAGATTTTAGTAATAATTATAGTATGACAATAGAAGTAGTTTGTATGTTAACATAAAAAAGTTTACAGTTGCTGACTCCAAACAGAAAATTCCATCTAGCCCGGTATCCCAGGGGGGGATTTAACACAAGATGGTGGATCAAGAGAGCAATGTCTTATCCATCAGGTGAACTCACCTACGTTGATAGAAACAACATGACTGTCATTTTTGTTTTCTTTCACATTGTTTTGTTGTTGTTTTTTTTCAATCTGCTCATGCATGTGTTTTGAATACATTTTTACTCTGTTTATGTTCTTTGTTGAACAGTTACGGTCTTTCTGTTCGTTTTTGTTGTGATTTGAAGTTTGCTTTTCCCTGGAAAGCAAGAGTTGGCAATGGCTTGAAAGTTGAAATAACTTTTTTTTATCTGTGAGGATCAGCATATCATGTGCTGCAGTAGGATCGATGTCATTTGCTGTACATAAGTACAAGCGTTTCATTCAATTTTACAGTGATCTTTTTCAGATACGGTGCATGTCAAATGGTCGCAAGGGGTTCTTCCAGCAAGTTATAGATAACGTCAAACATGAGTTTACAAAGAACAAGGAAATGAAGGTTTGTGGCTGAGTGGAAAGAAGCTAAGCATTTCTTTCTCTGTGTGTGTGTGTGTGTGTGTGTGTGTGTGTGTGTGTGTGTGTGTGTGTGTGTGTTTTCATTTGTAAGTTTTTCTTTACATACAGTTCACTGTTTTAATGCTGATTCAAGAAATAAAAGAAAAAACTTGTCGCAAGTAAGGAAGACAAATTACGGTTGTATTTGTAATGCAAATAACAATTACACTTGAATTCGGCTACATCCTGATATGTGCTTCACATGATTGTTTACGTCTGTTGTCATAGTGATGCTTGCCTGACTTGAAAGGTGATGCATATTTGATGTACAAGTGATGGATACACGGCACATGGGAATGAAGGGCAAAGAGTTGATGGGACAGAAGGAGAAAGGCTTGTAGATTTAATTTTTTAAACACAGTGAATCATTCACACAGACACATACTCGCACACACATTACATAAACATGACATAACCAATATGCATTTACCACACACACACACACACACACACAGAGTGACATACGCATATTCATACTTGTGCGTGCATACAAGCGTGCTCACTCTTCTAGGGTTCAAAACACACATGCACAATCACCTGTTTGCTTAGCCACTCTGATACTACTTGCCTGGAAGGTATGGTCACGTTTGACCCTTTGCCTTGCGCCTCCCCTTCTCCCCACTCTCTTCCTGTATCTCCACTCCTTTTTGCCCCGCTTCATTTGTGGCAAGGTGGGCAAAAGACTTAGGCTACTTAGAGTAGAGCTGAAAGCAGCAAACAATGAAGTGAGCGCCTTTCCTCTCCACTTTCTCTGCTGTTATAAAACAGGCACCTGCCAAGGCTGAAATCCTGCCGAGGCTGCATGCTGGCTCTCTCTTTGTATGGGTTGAAAAGATTCTGCCAGTCATCATGTCCAATCAGACAGTTTAATATCTGTTTGCCTTATTTTTTCAGACTGACAGTTCACTGACATGATAAATGTACATCATCAACAACTTACACATAAAATGCACTAGAATTGTTTTCTTAACTGACATGACATGACTGTATTTTATCCTTGGCTTTTGGATTTTTACATGATAGGCGATTATTTTCTAACACTTTGATAGCAGTGTAAAATGTACAATGCATTCCTGTCATGTTTTAAAGATCTGTTGTTGTTTTCTTTTAAATGAGAAACCCCAGTTTATTTGCTGGATTACAAGGCAACTTCACTTGATTTTATCAGCATAAATGATCAACCTATATGATCTCACCTATAACTATATTTGGCAAGATGTCATACATATGGTCTTAGTTCTATATTCAGCAATATATGTTAAATTGTATGCATGCCTTTTTAGTACAAATGTCATTAAAAGGTTGGATCATGATGGAATGTAGCATATTAATATTTGCAACAATATTTGCATGGGATATCATTTAATAATTTTTATTAGTATATAAAAGAGTACATATTGGCAATCACAATTTAAAAGAAACAAAATTATAATATTGAAGATATTGCTTAAAATGTTTATCATAGGTATATGGCCATAACCACCCAGTGACACCTTCATGTATGGAATCACTGTAAAGTTCTTATTAACACTTTTCATTCTGTCAAGTTTAGTTATGCTAGACTTGGTAATGACTAAGAGAATGATTATGCCAGAGTTTACAATGGCATTTACATGCATACACACAATCACACACAAGCATGCACACATACACACACATGTGCATGCGTGCGCACACACATACGCATGCGCGCACGCGCACACACACTTACGCAAGCACACATATACACACGCACGCAGACATACACACACACACACACACACACACACACACACACACTCACACTCACACCAGAAACAAGGTGATGAAATAGACTCATTCTGTTCTTACATGTGAGTCAAGAATTTATGTCATATCTTTCCTTTTACCTTTATTTATTGTCCTGTATTTTTCTGCTGACTGTTAATTCATACGTGTGCAGGAGAACCTGAAAAGGTTCAAGGAAGAAACCCAAAAGCTGGAAGAGTCAGAGGCTCTGAAGAAGGCCAGGCAGAAGTTTGTAAGTGGATGAAAGAGGCTTGTTTTCATGGGTTGGTATCTTGACCAAGAGATTATAAAACCTGTAAACGTGTGTGAATGCACACGCCCATGTACAAGTCTGTGAGAGGAGGATGGGTGGATCTTGAGCATATTTGACGATCAGAAGTGGGCATCTAGATTGACAAATTGTGTACCTCTGTGTATGTGTGTGTGTGTGTGTGTGTGTATGTGTATGTGTGTGTGTGTGTGTGCTTGCTGTAATCAGACCATTGGTTTTCATCAATGTGCACAATTTTTTTATTCTAAAATTAATGTTTAATGGTCAGAAACCTCAGGACCACTTCACTGCCAATTCAGTCTGTTTTTTTGTTGATGTGTGGTAATTGTTTGTCTGATTTGTGAAGAAAGAAAATCCTGTAACAAAGAAACTTAATATGATTCATTTAAAATTTTTTCTTCTTTTTTCTTTTTTTTTTCTTATCCACAGCAAAGTATTGAATCTGAGTCAGCATCTGTACGAAAAGCTCTTGATGACATCAAAGACAAGGTCTCAGAGGTGAGCAAATATTTATGACAAAAGATGATTTTACTTACACAAGTATTGTCTAATGGTTGATTTACTGGTCAAATTGTGATTGCGTCCTGATGAAGAACTAGTCATTTGGGAGTTACGAATTTTTGTTTTAATGTGTTTACTGTATCAAAGTAATCCCAGATTTTGTTGTCCTCTCATTCTTTTATGCATTTTCGTTCGTCAGTTTTAGTTCCTTGCTTGCTAAGTTCATATAAAAATCCTTTTTTAATGCCTAATGGTGCCAGCAGTTGATGATGGAAAGAGGCAAAACCATGAGCATGGGCGATCAGAAGTGATGAAGTTAGCTGATGCATTCAGTTCTTCAAAGAGTTCTTCATTCTCAGTGGAAATCTGAAAAAAAATTGCTGGTAATGGCGGTGTCGAACTTCTGTTGAGAGAAAGGACAGAATTTCAGGGCCGGTATGCAGATACCTCCGATAATTTAACAGTCCGATAGGATCTATCCCACCGAGATCTGTCGGTGGGACAGTTCATCCGATAACTCGGCATGCATGGACATCCGACAGTGCCTCCAATAACTATCGGGTATCCGTGGCTGCTCTAAGAATAACTTGGCAGGGATTCCCCAACTTTCGCCCTCGCTGCGCATGCGTTCATCAGTTTAGCAGCAAAATGGCCGAGGGGAGGAAACCGAATTTCACGGACACTGGGTCAAGCTGCCCTGCCAGTTGGACAGTTCAATTGTCTCTGCAATTGAATCTGTCAGCTGCAGAATTCTTGTCACCTGATTCTAAATTTCGAGTACAGTTCGACATCATCGTATCTGTCCAGTGGATGCAGTCTGTCTCGAAAAATACGTTCTCTTCGCAACATTCGACGTCTCCGCATTCTCAGGGCGACAAACGCGGCTGCCATCTTGTCAACATAGATATCGGACCGAAAGACGAGATATCGGAGGGAGGTACCACCTATAAACTTATAGTGGGGACAGGTCTCTATCGTGGCTTCCTGCATGAGAATTTTTCCGCATTATCGAGCCGACTACCGCAATCGGTTTGATAGACGATTTATCGGGCCTATCTGCATACCGCCCCAGGTCCATAAGAACGGTAAAGCCAGTAAGGCAAAACGGCCATAATTACAAACTCCCATGGGTATTCTTCTCGCACATCAAATTTTGTATTAATGGGGCTTCTTATGTCCAGGCATCTGTTCAAGCTAAGAAGGGTGAAAGCATTTGTTGGGTAGGCAAATAAGAGAAAAACACACACATGTAAGCATATATGTTTACATGCATTTATGAACATACATGTATGCTTCGATATGTGTATACATGCGTGTGCATACAGACACACCCACACAGAATCGTAGACAAGATAGATTTAATGTTGACAGACATAACATTTACAGGCATGGGCACATATACAGCGACATGCGTGCGCACAAAAAATATGCCAGTGCTTGGAACAAGCGGAAAATCAGTTATATAGAATATTATGATTAATCAATTTTTTGTGATTTTGCTTTCATAATGTAAGAAACGTATGTTACTTTAAACTCAGTTTTTTTGTGATTTTGCTTTCATATTGTAGAAAAGTATATTACAAAAATAACATTGTTTCTAGAGCATGATCAGTTGTTTTGTTTACCTTTTTAAGTAGCCGAGTATAGTAAGCACATAGTTTACCCATAAAACCACGGTTCTAGTCGTCATTGCCTCTGGTTTTCACTGAAGGAGCATAATGGTAGGCGTTATGTACTGGCAATGATCCTGTTTTCAGACAGTAGAGGAGCTGCAGAAGACAGAGCTGATGAAGAAGGGACAGGAGATTGGCAAGGAGCTGGGCAAGACTGCTGGCAAGGCAGCAGACACCATCTCCAAGTCAGGGGAAAACCTCAGCAAGACTGCTGCCTACAAAAGTGTGTCTGAGGTACAGTCTTTATCCCAGTGTGTATGAACATGTTTTGTTGGAGGGTCAGTGCATGTAAAGTGTCTCTTAGGTCCTATCTTTTTCCTAGTGTGTGTGCATGGGTTTTTACAAGGATCAGTACATGTTTGACATGTTTGAGCTCGAGATGAAGAGGAAGAAAATAGGTCACAAGTCAATGATTATTTTTTGTGCACCTACGGTGAACTTGGAGATCCAATCTATTAACAGCCAGCTCTTGACATAACACGTACCAAACTTTCAACTTAATTTTCTAAAGCTCCAGGTGGACTCCTGAAACTGAGATATCGTTTATAAGAAAATTTAATTAAAAAAGAAACTACAAGAACACAGTAAAGTTTATGTAAAATAAAAATCTTGTAGTTTGTGTGTGTGTGTGTGTGTGTGTGTGTGTGTGTGTGTGCTAGGCTAATGTAAGCCTCGCCTACACTGTGAAGATCCAGATATCAATTTGAATGTCGACCACACTTGCCACTTCTTGATCAGGTATATCATTGCCACTAAAGTTTTACTTTATGTCAAATACAGCTGTATAGTCTGTACTGATGTCTGAGTCATAGTCATCAAATTACCGGTGCTGAACCACTAAAATATCCATAATGATATTAAATGGACAGTCTTCTATCATTGTCACATCATTTTTTCCAGTCAGACTTGATGTAAGGTGGGAAAAAAAGTACAACTGTTTTTAGCAAAATGCATACTAACAGCTCAAAAAGGTGTGTTACCTCAAATTTTCGTAAACAGTGTGTGTGGAAACAAAATGTAGAGTCACCCTCAAGGCACTCATACAGGTGAATCAACAGTTTACGAAAATTATGCGCTTGCTGCTTGGTAGATAAAATCACATCATTTTCAGGCTATAAACTGCAGGGTTATGTAAGCTGTGTCTGCCAGATATGTTAAAAAATCAGAAAAATACCAGCGCGTAAGCTACATTTTCTCAATTAGCCATTAAGAAGTAGCATTGACAATCTATAACAAAAATAGTTAAGCAAAGCCAGTGTTGCGTGTATTCTGAGGCGTGTGCATCATGAATCAGGAAATGACAATGTGTACAATGGAAGAAAAAAAATGAGCCATTCAAAGCCTTTTTTTGTTGCTGTTCTCAGTGGCACTAAATCACCGAATGACTCATGTTCAGTGTCAGGCACGAAAGAATTCAAGATGTCTTAATCGATGTTAGCCATGGTGTCTGCAGACTTCTGGTATTTCTGCCTTCACACTTTTGCTTGCTGTTACTTCTGTGTCATCTGCTGTCAGTACTATGCCTTCTTTCGGGAAACCATTAATAATCATGCACTGATGTGATTTCTTGCATTTGGAAAATTTGTTGCGCTGAATACACCACCATCAGACCATCAACCTGTGCTGCAGTCAGGTGCCCTTTTGAAGATTCAAATCGATTGTTAAAATCCACACCAGACTTGTAGTCTTGGCGTCTTGACTTCAGCATGTTTACTGGATTGTGTGGTGCTGATATGTGACTGATCAATCAAATATGGTAATAGGTGATAGTGAACAGTGCATATTTTGTGTGTCACTGTTGCAAGATTCATTCTTCTTTTGAAAAATGGTCACATTTCATTTCAACAAACATTGGTTCTCAGTTTGTCTGATCAACTGCAGATCACAAAGAGATAACCATGTGGCAAGCTAAGAATAGAATCAGAGAAATCCATAAAGAGGTTATTAACAAGGTAGTACGCAAAGGGGTCAGAGTTTAAGAGGAAAAAAGTAGCAATGTATTGCTTGGCAATTTCAATGTTTAAAAGATACACGTAGCTTTCATTGTTGAGTGTTTATTACTTCTTTTTTTTTAATCATTAGTAGTGTCATTTTATTTGCAAAATGCATTTCTTTGTCTGTGTGAGCATTTGTAGTGGGAGAATTTGCGCTCATTAGAGAGAAAACAACTTTTCGTCTGTTTCCTCTCCTTACATATGGATGTTGGTTATTCACTTCAATGTGATTGTCCCTATCTATACTTACAGGGCGTGAAGGCAGTGAAGCAGGAGTTTGATGATGTGGCATTGTCCAGAGCCAAGCTGTACAGAGCACCAGGTGAGTGCTCACTCATTACTTTAAATTGCCCCAGAAAGACCACTACCATTGTATCTCACAGATTGAATTTCCTGATAGTTTGCTTTCATGTGTTTACTATTTATCCTTTTTGTGTCCATAGTGTCCAGATAGTTATAATGAAGTCTTGATCAACAGTGTTGTAACAGCTTTTCTTTTTTTTCCAAAAGAAGTGTCTGATAGTGGAAAATGGACAAAAGCTCTATTGTACATTTCCTTCTTCCTTCCATACTTGTCACTGATACTCCTAATCCAGATGTTGTATATTTGTGTGTGTGTGTGTGTGTGTGTGTGTGTGTGTGTGTGTGTGTGTGTTGAACAACTGGAAGAGACTGAATGCATTATGTACAAATTCATATCATGGTGAAAACAACATTCAAGGAAAATTACATCCCCTCACATACACTGTGCAGATGTTTTCCTCTTAGGGTGTATAATGTAGATTTAACTTTACATGCTGTTGATCCATGTTGATTAATTGAGAGTGGTATCTCTACAGCTCTTTTAAAACTTTTCATCACTTTTGCAACAAGAGGTTTTGAAAAATAGTTTTTGTTATTGTTGTTGATGAGTCTTGCTCACAAACACCTTTTGAAAATAACATCTTGCGCAAGCTGCACTTGTTTGAAGAAAACTGTTTTGAAAGAAGAAAAATGTGTGCATTGTGTCTGCAGAGAAACCCAAGAAGAGAACTGACTTGGCAAGAATAGTGCGTGAAGAACGACCACTGCAAGCTAATGAGTGAGTGCTGATCCATGGACCACTTGATTCTTCCTTACAAAAATAGTTAGTTGGGCAACATGTAGTACTTTTCATAGATTGTTCACCTGTGCTTTAGAATAAGTTTTGGGTTGGTCAGTAGCAATGAATAGCTCTTTGGAAAATGAAAGAAACATTTTGGATGGAAAGGAAATGGTGTATATTTTGTTGCTAAAAAAAAAAAAAGAAGAAAAAGCAAGATGAACGATTGCTCTAAATATAGAACCATTACTGAACAACTATTTCATCTTGAAATGTATTTTTGTCTCCACAGCACCTGAAAACAACAGTAATACTTTTACACAATGTGCAGTGGTATCTTCTCCCTTTACCAGATGTTCTGTTACAGAGGATCTCATTAACTGCATCTCCATGACATTTTTTTTTTTACTTTTGCCACTGGTTAGTATTTATCAAGATAATGTGTCTTTCTTGTTGCACAAAGTTAATCATGTTTCAAATCTAAATGTATGTGTTTTTGAAAGAGGTTTACAAAAACAGAAAGAAAGAATCGATAGTGCACTGCTTCCATCCTTGCTGAAATTTCAAACAGTATAGGTTTTGAAGTCAAGAATAGAGAAATGTGTTTATCGGTCATCTGGTCAGGAGACAGCATGATTAGATTTGTGAAATGTGTCTGTGGCAGAGAGGCGACAGGCATGGTTCTGCACAAAGACTCGCGTTTCTATCAGAGCTGGCAGAACTTTAAGGACAACAACCAGTACATCACTAGTGAGTTTTTTACTGTATGGATGGTGTATATGGTTCTCATTGTGTGTTGTCTCGAGGTCAGGAAAAATGGTAAATGAGTCAAGATAAGGTTTGGTGATGGTATACACTGCTGCTGATGTGTAAGAGCTTGAAATACATCTTTTAAAAAAATTTTAAAAAAATTAATAACCAGCTGCAGTGGTCAGTGTCATGGATTGTTGGCTGGGAGATCATGGGTTCGATTCCCATCAGAGCCATTTATATTTGTATGATTTTTACATGTCTGTGTTGCTGTTAAAGATTTTGGAAAGGTGGTTGGCTCTTGACTGGTTTTCAGGTGTTCAAATGAACATGATTCCTGTGCACAATATGTTATTATCACAAAACAAGTATGAGGGGCAGTATGTCAGTAGGTTTACAAAAGGAAGAGTCATGGTGAAAGAAATTATTCTCAATTGATTATGGAGAGAGCTCTGTGTGTGTGCGTTTGTGTGTGTGTGGAGGGGGGGTCATGTTAGGGGAGTTGAATATTACGTGAGTTATCAGGTTAACGGATGTGGGCAGAAGTTGGACTGACTAGCATTATAGTGATAGAAAGTTCCAGATGATACGCAATGGAATGTTGGTCAGTGCAATCTAACAATGGATATGAAAAGTCAGCTATCATACCAAATCTTTTTTTTTTTTTCCCTTTCCAGAGATGTTTGATCTGAAGGTGAAATACGACGAAAGTGACCATGTGGTAGTTCGGGCAACTCGAGTTTTTACAGATAAAATGGGACAGATGTTTGGTAAGTAACATGCTTTTTGTTTGTTTGTTTGTTTTTGACAAGTGAATCTTACAGTATTATACTCTGGTCAGAATGTTTATATGATGTAATTGATGTTTTAAATAAAGTTCTATTTGTGGTTTACTGATTTAAAAAAAAAAATTTTATCTAATCAAAAATGGCTCAATGTACTGATTCTGAACAGGTTCCTCTTTGTCTTAATCTTATAGACCAGAGTACCAGTCATTAGGAAATTCGTGTTATGCTTAACTTGTTGAGAGACAAGAGCATCATTCATTTGGAAATATCTATTATAGCTAATTAAATTGGATGTAATCAGATTAAAGATGTAAAGAGATTAAGCAAAGCAGTAGTTTCTGTTCAGCTGTAACAGATGAAACTTTTTTAAAAAGTTTTTTTGCTTCTGCTTTTTTTTTTTTCTCAGTCAGCTTCATAACGTGGCTCAGGTTTTTTTTTTTCTCAGATGTTTGTTCATAGAAGGTGATAAAAAGATGAGAATTTTGACCAAAATCATTTCTTTCCCAGGTGGTTTATTTACAAAGACAGAGATGTCAGAGGTGCTGACAGAAATTTGCAAGGTTGACCCGACATTTGACAAAGAGCAGTTTGTCAGGATGTGCGAGAAAGAAATCATTCCCAATGTTCTGGAGGTCAGTCGTGTATGTGTGTAATAAGAACTGTATCGGAAGCAGGAAACATATGAAAGGGTGTGTTGGCGAGTGTTGATGCTTGTTCACATGCTTGTGTTTCCATGTGTTGATGGCTGGGATTTGCCTGACAAATGTCTCACTGCCAACTTGGTGAAGACACATTCTCAAAATGCTCTTCTATCAATAACTTTTATTTCTTACAGGCATGAAAGATTTTCACTTGATTCAAACATCAACATTGACTTGCACAAGATGTTTTCATTTAATCAGTAGGGTTTTTCTTTTTTTTGCTTTACATGTGCATGCTTGCTTTTACCTGCATTGGTGTGTACACACACACACACACACACACACACACACACATGCACACACACACACACACACACACACACACACACACACACACACACATATGGTATGTGGATGTTCATGTGTACTTTGTATCTATGTCGTCATGTCACTACAGAACTAATAGTGTCTGCGACTTCTGATGATGGAAAGTGTAAGCATGTAGACCTTTGTCTTTGTTTGGTGTGGATCAATTTCTAAACACTGGGGCTATTGGTTGTGCAGGCCATGATTCATGGGGACCTGGAGGTCTTGAAGGACTGGTGCCATGAAGCAGTAAGTACACCTTAGCTGGAGTGTATGTATGTGTGTGTGTTCAGAAATTTGTTGGTTTCTTTCTCTTTTCACATTTTTTGTTATGAAACCTTCCATGTCTTTATTCTGTACATTATAAATCATTATGGAGTTGCAATTTTTTTCAAATGATATGTCCTTGTTCGTGCAATTTTAGGTTTCATGGTAAATGAGCATGTCCTCACTTTTTTTTTAATCAAGTAACGGCATGTACATAAATTTAACAGTTTATGTACTTGCTCTGCAAAACAAGGCTTGTGCATTTCATTCTTAGATGCTGTATTATCTACATTTCTCCTAAAATGTTAGTATGGTGGTGGTGTTATGCAGTAGACCACTGATCATAATATTGTAACATTCAAGTGCATTCCAAACTTGTTTTGATGGTTTCTTTTTGCTGTTATGTTGCAGAGTTTGTTAAAGCAATGTTGAGCTGTAGTAACAATCAGATGAAAAATCTTTTCACCTTATGAGTTTTTTTTTGTAACAGCAAACTTCAGGAATCAAATTAATGCACTTGATGTTTCCTGATTTAATGTATTCGTTTGTTCTCAGTGATGCTACTAATTGTTTGTTGTTGGTTTCTGTCAGCCATACAACACTCTGGCTCATCCCATCAAGCAAGCGCTGGCTGCTGGATACAAGTTTGACTCCAAAGTGCTGGATGTCTGCAATGTTGATGTGAGTTGCTATTTGGCTGCTTGTTGTTATAGCTTTGTTGTTGATGTGTCTGTGTTTAACCTTTGCCAGATATTATGGGTGCATGGTCACTCATACATCCATGTAAATGTTTATAACTTTGTTAAAGCATAGTCACTCATACTTTCATTTAAATTATCATAGCTTTATCAATTTTAAAGTTAGTCGCACCAAAATTCTATGACTTTGTCAAGGAGTAATTTGGTCACATGCTGTCCAGAATTTGAGAAATTTTTAATATACCTGAAAGAAAAGAACAAACAATGGCATCTTCCATTAACCATGGCGATAAGGGATTATCCCATGTCGGTCTCTTTTCAATTTTTAAGAATTTTCACTTCAAAATAGTTTACACAGATGTTGTCTTCATCATAAGGAGTTGGGAGGAGATTGTATTTGTTAAGCATTTCAAAATAAAGAGAGAAAGCGAGTCTTGGTTTGAAAAAGTGGCTGGGACAGGAACATGTTGCTTCATAAATAGGATCAGTACACAGCAGTGGGGATATTCATTTACTCTAGCTGCTGATTTATTGACATTTCTATTTTTCTTTTATTTAACTGAATGTGTCCCTGTACATTGTCATACATGTGTGACAGAACACTGAACTCGAGATGATCAGCTTATTATGCATGCACGCTGTATGTGGATGTCAGCTACAGTGGATTTAAACTGAATGTGCTTCATACTTATTCATATGCATGCAAGTCAGGCACAATGGGCCTGAACTGTTTAACTGATCGTGCCCTATCCATGTCAATATGTACCTAGTCCAGTGATCCCGTATTGTTCCGTTGGATGGGCCCATGTGTGTGTGTATTCATGTATGTGTGTGCACACGTGTGTATGTATGGTATGTGTATGTGTGTGTGCGCACAGGCACATGCATTAGGTACAGTAAGTCTGTTTCAGTTTGAAATGTTGTGTATATGCGTATCTGTGTGTACTCAGGTAATGGCGGGGAAAATGATGGAGCAGGGTCCTGTGCTGGTGATCAGCTTCAATGCTCAGCAGATAATGGCTGTGAGGGATTCCAAGGGCGCCATTGTGGAAGGAGACAAGGTACACCAGACATTGTCTTATTACATGTTGTTGTTCACTCCAAGGGTACAATGGTGGAAGGAGACAAGGTACACCAAACATCTTGTATCATGCTATTGTTCGCTTCAACGGCACTGTTGTGGAAGGAAACAAGGCATACCAGACATTGTCTTATTTCAGGTTATATATATTCGCTCCAAGGGCACTTACGTGAAAGGAGACAAGATACACCAGACGTTGTCATATCGTGTTGTTATTCAATTCAAGGGCTCTGTTGTAGAAATAGACAAAGTATTCTTGGCATTGTCTTAGATCATGTTACTATTCACTCCAAGGGCTCTATTGTGGAAGTAAACAAAATATTCCAGACATTGTCCTAGATCATATTATTCACTCTAAAGGATTTATTGTGGAAGGGGAGAAGGTATACCAGACATCGTCATTTATCACATTATTATTCAGGGGGGTGACTGTTGTAAAAGACATCTATCATTGCATTTTTTTCTTTTTCACTGGGTATTATTCTTGCAATATCTGAAACATAACCATCTGTAACAGATTTAAAACTAACAAGAATTTTGTTAATCATATCTCATTTGCTCAGGCAGATATCAGGACAGTTTTAGATTCCTAGTGGACTGCCCAGAACAATATATTTTATTTTTATAATTTTTTTCTTTTTGTTCAGAAGATATTAGAACATTTCAGATAGTAAGTGGGCTGACAGGAATAGTTATCACTGTTTTGAAAGTGTTTTTCTGTTTGTGTAAGTGGTTGTTCAGAACAGTTTCAAATAGACATCAGGCTTTTCACCTGTATTTCCAGTATCTGAACAGAGATTTGTCTTGTTGCCTGCAGGACAAAACGGTACGGGTGCTGTACGTGTGGGCCTTGTGTCGTGACCAGGAGGAGCTGGATCCCCTGACTGCATGGAAACTCCTGGACATTTCAGCCAGTTCCTCAGAGCAGTGGTTATAATACTGGCCCTACTTAGTGCCAGAGAAAGGACTGAATGCCTGCAGTTAGTGTGAAAAGTGCTGAGTGACTGTGTGGTATGTATCAGGGAAGAAAAAGAGTTTGAATGTTTGCGTGGTGTGTGTGTGGATTGTACACTGTGTTCAGTAAACCAGTGGTGTACAGGGCTGAAAACTGCAGACATGTGTGCTTGGTGATTGTCGTCTGAGAATTGAGCTGATTTTGAAGGAAGGAGCTGAATAGCAATGAGTGTACATATGCTGAATATTCAGTCAAAATGGATGAATGATGATTAAAACAAATGATGATGGGCGAGTGCATAATTACTGGTTGAGTGATGTTAATTGATAGAGAATGAATGAGTGGTTTTGTGAGGTGAGTGATGAGGCACTGTGAGGAGAAAGTGCTGAAAAAAATGCTGCATGTTGTGATGGAGAATGCTGAATGAGTGAGTGTTACAGACAACTGATGAATAATGTGAGTGCTGGTCTGAGACCATGATTCCACGAAACTTGAGTAAGGTATTGATGTTTCTTCTGAGCATTTATGACTAGCTGTGCAGGGTAGAAGACCTGTGATTTAATTGGTTTCTTCCGACTGTGAACCATGCTGTCACATCCCTGTCCAAAGAAGTGTATGCTTCGATCTACTCTAGTACTACAACAGAAGTTAGGGAAACCAGAACAGTTCATATGACAAGAAACATGGAGTGTATCATTCTCTAATTTAATGATCAGCTGTTACCTCTTGTTTTCACACTTCTGTGTACAAAGTTTGCATTTATATAATATGGCCATAAAGAAAGCTCAGTTTTGCCACACCGCATGATTATTCACAAGAACAGAAAGGGAATCGCGGAGATTACAGCCTAACCATGGATGGAACCATATGTCTTGTAAGGCCAGAAACCAGAATTCGACCTTGCAGTTTGTCCGGAGATCCGGAAACCACGAAATGTCCGAGTCGATTTCCACACACCCTACCCCCACCCCCACCTGAACGTTTCGGCAAAAGAGTCCTGATTACTCTGTCTGGTCTGGTTTTTTCTTGTCCAAACTAATCATTCCTTTGTCATTTTGCAGAGAGAATGTGCAAATGCTGCTGCAGCAAATAGTCATGATACCGTTTGTTGAGCCTAAAGAGGATTCGTCTGTGATCGATGCCAGTATTAAGAACAGGTTTCATTTTCACATGCCATCACACAGCAGAGGCTTCTTCGGGATAGTAATCACCTTATCTTACAATAACTGCAGTGAATTAGGTTCTTTCTGACACAAATAACTTTCAAACCTGATTCACCAGCATACTTTGGCTCAGAATCATGCTCTCTTGCTGATTTTTTCATCGTTTCTGGGCAAGTTGTCAAAAATTTGACACAGCCTGACGTCATTTCGCACGCAGAAGTTAGCAAGAGTTGTCGCTCTTTGGTCAATTTCCCCTACAACGGTTAGAATCTGCAAGTGCAATTACCACTCACGATTCTCTTCTCTAGGATTTTTTCCCTTGTCATATTTTCGCCAGTCATGGGAACAAAACTTGGCTAAATTGTATGGGTAAAATGGTCTGTAGTTTGATGCTTGCAAAAAGAAAAAAAAGGGGGAAAAAATGATAGAAAAGAAGAAAATGTTTAAGTATTATCCAGATTACAAGTACATTCATTGCACTTTTATCTTCTCGGTTAATGCGAGCTGAAAGGCCACTTTAAATCGGCAATTTGTGAATCCTGGTTCAAAGTACCAGTTGGTTAATTTAGTAGGCAAAATAAATAAGTTTTGTTAAATCTATATTTTTTAAAACATTCTGTTTGTTTGACAGATTTCATCATGATTTATTTTGGCAAAGCAGTCATGCCCACTGATCTTACAACTCATTTTTCACCCCTGATTTGATAATCAGGAGATTGGCATATCCTTAAAGCTTGTTACCCCAGTGTATTATTAATACAACTTCTATATAAAGTTTATTAGAACCTGTCTCATAAACATAAACAAAAATCTGTACATTTCACATGAGTATTTATTTTTGCTTCCACTATAACTTAACTTGTGCTCTGATTTTTATGATATTCATTTACCTGGTAATTTTTATTGAAAATTTTTTGGACTCTTCAAAAACTATGCATGTGAGGGGTTCAAGATTTAAATCCAAGAATCAGTTTATAACTACACAGTTTAAATCTATGAGCCAAGTCACATAGCTGTTGCAACAATAACCTCCACCTCCACCCCACCCTTATGCCCACTCCCACCCCTTCCCCCTGAGACACAGGGTTGCAGGCTGAACTTGCTGGAATAAACAAGACCACACAAGTTTTCGGGTGAAATGGGAAAAAAAGTCTAGTTTTCATACAAGGGAGTTCTAAAACCAGATGCACAAATTCTGGTCACCTCAAAGTATTTCTTGAGTTCAAATTGCAAGCTGTCTTCATAAGTTTCAGCAGCGGTAGTCAACAAAAACCATTGCTGCCTCTGGCTTCTTGAATTAAGTGAACTTCACTGCATACAGGTCAGTGACATCAGTGTCGGTTTTAATGGTGGATTGCATGATTAAAAGGAGGTAAGGTGTCTCCAAATGCTCAGATTTGACTTGTCAAAAGTGTAGAAACCCTTCAGCTTCAAGGGGCTTTGCCCCTTGACCCTGCCAGGAGGCTTAATGCAGCCCTCTGGATCCCCAGCCTTCCTGCTGCTTTTTTTTTTCTCCAGGTTTCATCCATGAGCCTAACTCAGCGGTCACTGACTCAATGTGCAACAAAGTTTAGTCTCAACACAATTTTTTTTTTCATGGCAACTGCGGATTGTGTTTCTTCAGTTATGTTATACATCCGTACTTATAGCTTTCTGACTTTGTCAGGCCAGTAGAAAAGACAGTTATGCTGAAGCATACAGACAAAAAGAAAACTTGTATGAGTATGAAAAGGGAGAAGGACATTGTGGGATACCATCTAGTTGAGTGTGCATTATTCATTCAAAGATGTGATTTACTAAGCGAATATATAGCTTTGTATAAAAGACATTAAAACTTCATGTTAGAAATGTCATGTGAATTGCTGTCACTGTGTCATTGTGAAGTGCATTGAGTGTGTTGAAGAATGACAAAGAAATTAATGAGCATGATGATGTGCACCATTGTTGGGCAAGAGATTTCATATGGAAATCACATTCATTAATGTCAGGTGTATAAGTGCACACTGACTGTGTTATGATGTCAAGAATGAAGGGGATAAAAACAAAAAGTATATTGCATGTGAGTGTGCCTAAAAACATCAGCTCAGTACGACACACTGGTTGCAATGGAATGTAACAGGAAACAATGAAAGTTTTATGAATATAGCCTGTGTAGATCAGAAACAGACTAAGGACGACTGCATGGGAACATATCTGCAGCACAGCTGAATTAGATCATACCATGAGGCTGACAACTCATGTTGTTCAGTGAACTGGAGGTTCCATTAATACAGTCATTGGTGTTACTACAAACCAGTCAACCTCAGAGGACCCAGTTAAACCAAGATTCACAATGGCTACACTTTACAAACAAAATATGGGAGATGAAATGGTCCGATCATGGCAGGATCACAATGAATACATCATGTGAGAGAGCTATGTGGTCCTACTATACAAATTTTATTCTGATAATTTATGTATCTTGTGTTCCAGAACATCCTAAAATCACTTTAAAAAAAAAAAAAAAAATTTGTCTTTTTAATGCTACCAGCCTGACTCTAAGCAATTCAATGTAGAATTCACTCTATCATGTTTTTGACCTGTGAAACAGGAACCGATCAAATGACACTTAGTGAAAAAGTAAATCCACAAAAATGTTTTCAACATCTTATATTTTTCGAGTATTTTACGTTCTCTGCTTTCTTTAGTTGGTCAGTTATACAGCACACTTGTATCAAGACAATTTTCACTTCTTGTAAATCATTTTTATTTACACACCAGATTCTTCAGCAGAACATTCTCTTCATTATAAATGCCAGTCAGGAAACATCTTTTTTTATGTATTATTTACACATCATCACACACATCTCTTGTCGTAGACAAGATGAATGCCTGTCCATTAACGAAATAAATCATGAGTGTGCATCCCCTTTTTCTTCACCACCACTTCCCTCTTCCTCACTGTCCAAGTTATCATCATCCTCGCCGTCCTTATCGCTGTGCTCCTGTCTTTCTTCTGTCAGTTTCCCTTCAGCCTTCAACCTGAACAGCGTCCCTGAAACAAAAACATCAAGCACATTGGGTCAGTGGGAAAGTGTTCATCAGTAATTTTATCATGATGAAGATGAATGCGGATATATTCACTCTGTGGTAACTTGGTGGGGAAAGCATCAAAATCAACATGTGAAAACCATATACACTAAACGAAAAGAGAAAAGGCTCATACATTTTACAGCGTGCATGTCCACGCACGCACGCACGTGCACACACACACACACACACACTTTATACATTAGACCATGACATGACTGGATCTCTATCCACCAACAGCCATGCAAACCCATGCACACTTGCTGTCCTTGTGCATTTGAATTGGAAGCCTTTGTCTTTATGTTAATGAACCCTACACACTTTTAGTGATCATAATAACCACAAAAAAAATGATTTGATAATTTTAGTTCCACTTTTAAATTAGATGGCCAAGTGAGTGACCAGCATTTAAAGGGGGAAAAACATGGGGGGCGGGGTGGGGGGAGACGCTGCCAACAGTTGGTATATCCTCAATACATATTTCACACTCAATAATAATTGTAAATGATTTTGTGACATGGTTAATCTATCTCAGTCTGTGACAGAGAATTATGGATTCTTCTTATGATGATGCAATGAAATCTTTTTTTTTCTACTTAAACTCTTTTTATTTGCTTCAAATCAAAACTGCATTCATAAAACACATACAAAGAAAATTACATTTACACAATACTGAGAGAATCAAAGATAAAACTGGGAGAACTGAGAGAATTTAATAATAAAGACAGCCATGTGGATTGAGATTGGAACACGATGGCATGTTACCTCAGAACCATTGAAACAGAATATTGATGTTGGACCCTCAAGTTATAAACTAATGAGTACATGGGCACAGGACAAACAGTGTCAACTTATTCCAATATATCAAATTTTTCAGTGTATATAGAAAAACATGGCAGTTTTAAGACAACACTGAAAGTAAAACAGAAAATAATTGTATACCAGGCATATGTAGCATACAATGGCAAAGGAAAATGAGAGGGATTAAGTTTTTCTGTGAGGCAAATGTAGGATTTACTACAGATCATGATGAAAAAATATTACATTCTTTCAGTCTCTTCTAAGATACACAGGTTGTATTATTCATCTGATCATATTCTTAAGATGGAATGCTATGATCCCTAAGTCTTTTTCTGTTCTGTGATGTGAATAGTCAAGGATTGTTTGGATAAGTAGTGGGAAGAAACTCTGAGGGAGACCTTGACAGCAGAAGGTTTTCAAAGAAGAAGCCCCCTCTGAGACAAGTATTTAATCCCTAAACTCCCTACACTCTTTAGGGGCATTACAGCCTAAAGTTATATTTCCATAAAAAGGGTAATACATGAACTTTGCATTCAAAATGCCATTAAATACTTTTCATCCAGTATCAAAATGCTGAATTCAACACACTTTATTTTGCTTCTAACGTTTTATTCTCTTCTATGGACGTGAAAACGATGTATCAGCTACATTGCAATGAACATTATTAACCAAATGAAAACATGACACAATTTGAGTTTATGTCAGAAATGTGCTCGGACAAACATGCCAACTAACCAGCTGTTCAAATTCTTGACAAACTTCAACAAAACTAGTCAACTAGAGATGAAAACAGAGGAAACTAGGCATCCAAGGATGAACAATGCAAAACATCTTGCAGCACGCTCTGATCAGCCACAGAGCTGTCAACTTACTTCGCTCTCTTTCGGATAACAGTTTGATTTGCTGCTCCATGTCATTCTGTTCTGCTATCTGGGTCTGCTCATCTGGGGCAAACCTGTCGGACAACAACAACTGAATGATGCCAACTACATTTCACAAGAAACGTCATTTTTTCAAACCACTCCCAGAAACAAAACTGTCATTTCAACATCATATATCTGTGTATGTATGCGCATGAGCATGCACATGTTGCACCGATTTATTTACACTATGCATTATTAAAACATACTGTTTAACTGTAATCATTAAAAACAATTATTCAAGATTTACACACCCTTTTCAACAACTGTAACCATTAAAAACAATTATTCATGATTTACACACCCTTTTCAACAACTGGCATTTAAGTAACATGGACTGATCTCTAACCAATCTAAGTCCAGTATTGCGTTAAAATGAAATTAATGTTGGAAACTTTCTTGATACTCACTCTGTGACAATTTCCTTTTTTTCAGCACATTTGGCGCATATATTCAGTGATACGGCACAAGGCTGACATACTATGTAGTAAGCTTTCTTCACTGTCTTCTGGTGGCAACGGGTGCTGAAACAAGAAACAAAATAAATTAAATAGTGAAAATTGTACTCTAGAAGCATAGTTCTTCAGATCCATGAGTCACCTGAGCTGAACTTGTGTGATCAATTTCAACATGTGCACTAACCTTCATGACTCGTGGTTTAGCGTTACACATATAAGGGGCACATGGCTATAACAGAGCACACGGAGTGAACAATCACCAGACTAACTGTTTTACATACATAGCGCACATGGCTATGACAGAGCACATGGAGTGAAGAATCATCCAGCTACCTCCTTTTTAATGGAACATGGCTATGACAGAGCACATGGAGTGAAGAATCACCAGGCTACCTCCTCTTCTAACGACATGGCTATGACAAAGCACATGGAGTGAAGAATCATCAGGCTACCTCCTTTTCTTATGGAACATGGCTATGATAGTGCACATGGAGTGAAGAATCATCAGGCTACCTCCTTTTCTTATGGAACATGGCTATGATAGTGCACATGGAGTGAAGAATCATCAGGCTACCTCCTTTTCTTATGGAACATGGCTATGATAGTGCACATGGAGTGAAAAATCACCAGGCTACCTCCTTTTCTTATGGAACATGGCTATGATAGTGCACATGGAGTGAAGAATCATCAGGCTACCTCCTTTTCTAATATAAAATGATTTTGAAATTGAAATACAAGCATCATTTTGTTTATATACTGCCCCATCAAACTCTTGCAGTTAGTAAGCTCTGTTTGACTAAAGTTTCATGGCAATGGCTACTTAATAAGACACTCCGCTCACTGTCTTATGCCTCTTCCAGACAACACAAGCTCTTTTTTGTTTCAAAATGAGAAAACACCTCATTGCTCACAACACTGAGGTTTACAGTCAACACTTCAATTCTTTCAACAACAACAAAAAAACACACAAAAGCAAAAAAAATGCTTATTTAACAAAAAGTATGAAAGAGACAACCCAGAACAGCTGTAACTATCATGTGACATAATGCAATCTTTTAAAACTGGCTGCTGCCCAGAAGTACTCTATGTCATTGAAAACTAGCAAAACAGCATTCATAGATTTTCATACATAATAGTATTTCTGTCTGATAAACATGAGAAAAGATAAAGAAAAGTTAAAGAAAATGTGCAGTGCTTGAATTGCATCACCTTGGCTTAGGCAACTGTCTGCAAGAAAGCGGACACTTTCTTCTCTCCCCTCTTTCCTACCTTTAAATGACTCCAATCTGTTCAACATATCCCTTTGAAACACATGCTTGCTCTCGCTCTTTCTTTCTCTCTTCTTCTCTCTCTGTTTTACTTGCACCACACACGCATACATACACACAGAGAACTTTCACTTCCTTGATTCACTGACAGTATACCACTTAAGTCTGGATATTGTAACTTTCCGACCCCAGTTTGTAAATTACAGTATCACCACTTAGTACTAACCGCACCACTTACCAGGTGGCAGGTTGAGTCAGTGGCTTGTACTTCTTGTACTTGATCTTCCATTCAATCTTTTCTTTGCAGCGTTTGCAAAGGCCATCCTGGCTAACACTGAGGATGTTCTTGGTTCGCTGGCTTGTGTCATATTTCGTGTTATTGAACGCTGTAGAATTTTTATGTTTTTGTGCCCTGCTCCTGTGCACGTTGCCCTTTTGTGAACTCATAGTTGTAGTAGGTCTCTTTCCTGAAACAGTGACACATAGTGATAAAGTGATTTATTTCCTACTACTAGATATGTACCTAGTTTTAAAAATTACATTAAAAAAAAAACGAAACTAACAATGTTCCTTGTTTTTGTATGATTCTGTGAGCACTAGACAATATGCAGAATGTCCATCCCTTGGATTTTGTGTTTGTTTGTTTGTTTGCTTGCTTTTTCTTGTCTCATCTGTGATATTATTGCTCGTGATTGCACGAGTCACCCCAAGCAGTTTTGGAAGTACATTCAGGGCAGAATGAAAAAACATACAGAGATCTGTGCACTGATTGATAATGGAGGAAAATTTGCTGTCACAGACTCCTGAAAGGTTGAGACTTTAAATAATTGTTTTTCTCAAGTGTTTTTACCAGAGAAAATGTGTTTAACTTGCCAAATCTACAAAGCTGTTCTTTTTCAAACAGCATTTCTATCTATTACATAAGGGTCATCCTGAGGCAATCAGGTAAAAGCTAGGCAAGTCAAATACAAATAAAGCACTAGGGCCAGACAGTATTTCTCCAAAGATCTTAACTGAATTTCATAACAAACTTTCCATTCCATAATGAATGCTTTTTTTATAACAGTTTTGTCGAGTTTGGCTTGATCCCAGATGACTGGATGCCCAGCTGATGTCACAGCTATCTTCAAACAAGGAACAAAATCAAACCCTGAAAACTTACAGACCACTTAGTTGAACCTGTAATGCCAGCTTTAGTTTAGCTTTTGTAGCCAGCAAACTTCTCAAGTCTCTGAATAGAAATGAAATTGTCTCTCATATGACAGATTATGGTCTGTACACAGAATGTCAACTAAGTTTCAGAAGAAAAAGGTCTTGCACAACTCAATTGTTGGAAGTCATGGAGGATTTTACTAGCATCTTGTGTAATATTCAGTCAAACAGAGACGAAGAAAAGACTGGAAGCAGGCAGTTTGTTTTACTTGGCAACGTTCCCATCACCCTTCGTGCATCCTATTTATATAAAGAACGATTATCCAATATGAACAGTATGGGATTACTTCCCTTAGACTGGTAATAGAATACGTCTGCTATGACGAACTTATCCTACATCTTGGGTGACAGAACAGCGCTTGATGTCATATACTTTGATTTTAAAAAGCTTTTGATTTAGAACTGTATGAAAAGCTACTTCTGCAAATGAATGCTTACTGTGGTCATGGTAACAATCTATGACTTGCAGCATTTCTGTCTCGAAGAAAGCAAACAGTTCAAATGAGCTGAACATATTCAAAGAAAACTGATATATTAAATGGAATTCCTCTTGGCAGCAAACTTGGTCCAGTTTCATTTTAATTTCCATAAAAGACTTTACTAAATTATGTCAACAGCACATTTCAAATGTTTGCTGATGACACAAAGACATGTCAAAGTGTCAGAACACTGTCACACAAAATGAATTCAATGATCAACAAAAGTGGACAGATGACTAGAATTTATGTTTTAACATACACAAATGCAAAGTAGTGCATTGAGGAAAAGATAATCCTGAATGTGACTACACAATGAAATTCGAGAAGGATGAACAGAGAAATTACATCCTACCATGAAGAAAAGACCTCGGTGTTGATGTATCTATACTCATTAAAAGCAAGACATTTGAGGAGATCTCATTAAGACTTACAATAAAATATATGATAATTTAAAAGATATTTAACTTTAAGACTTTCCTTTCATTGTTCTTGTGTGATAAAGCAAGAAATCATTCATACTTTCAATGCTACCAAGTATAAGCATTGTTTTGGCAATAGAGTTGCTAACTTCTGGAACTCACTATAACCTGAATTTAAAAGGCAACATCTACTAACACATTCAAACATCTCCTGGACACTTCTACAAATTTTAGTGACCTTTCTTTTATGTTGATAATAAATTGACAGTCAGAGCGCACCATTCAAATCACAAACCTCTCAATGCGCTCTGAAAGATGGGGCATACACATAAACTGTGAGGCTTATGTTTGAGCAAATTGTGCATTTCATAGAGCCAAGGCAGTGAGAACTCAATACTTGTTTCTTGAGTGTAGTTCATAGCATACCCGTAATAACAGTTATCGTGAGAGGGGCTAGGAAAATGCTAAAGTCCACTAAACTGTTTTTGGGCTGTCTATGAAAAGGGAAAATGGCCAAAAGTTGTTATGTACTGTGATTGATCCACACACACACACAAAAAAGATAGTCTCATAGGTACAAAAAATGATCAAAATGCTGATCCTTCAACTGTAAGAAGAACCTTAACAAGTTGTCACATTGAAGTTTTGTCTTGCGCCTGTTTCTTTATTCCCCTTGCCTCTCACATCTCTCACTGCAAGGATAAGCTACTTTGCTAGCCATCTTGCATGTTTTTGCATCTATGAAACTCGCCTCAGGCCTACTACTACTATTTTTTACTACTAACTGAAGAAAATTCGTTTTGCTCTTTGACAACACACACACACACACACACACACACACACACACACACACACACACACACACACACTCACATACACACACACACACACACACACACACACACACGGTCATAAGGCCTAGTACCACGGGGCATTATGGGGCGTTTGAAAATGAAAGGCTGTGTAGCAATCCCATTATTGGGTTCTCTGGAGTTGATGACACAGAAACAAATTATTGTCGTCCTGTATGGATGAATGCAAAGACAATGAAATTTGTAAAAAAGAAATATAATATGTATCAGAGATTCTTAGTCACGAAGCAGGGGAAAGATTATCAAAATTATATTAAAGCATGTAATACTTGTAATAAAAAAATAAGAAAAGCAAAAAAGGAATTCGAAAAGAAGCTATCAAAGGAATGCAAACAAAATCCAAAAGCCTTCTGGAGATATGTACAATCGAAAACAAAGATGAATACAGGAGTGACCCCTTTAGTGACTAAAGATGGTGACACAGTGGAGACAGATAGGGGTAAGGCAGATATTTTGAATACATTTTTTTCTAGTGTATTCACTAGGGAAGATACTAAAAACATGCCTATTCTAAGTCCAGCTTCAAGGTCAAAAGGCATAGTATTGGAAAATGTAGACATTTCTGTGGATGCAATAAAAAAGAAACTTCAATCTCTAAACCCTAATAAGGCATGTGGTCCGGATGCCATCCCATCGAGAATACTAAAAGAGCTAAATGAGGAGATGGCTTTCCCACTTTACATACTCTTTTCTAAATCTGTTAAAGAAATGATAGTACCTTCAGATTGGAAAACAGCTACAGTCATTCCAGTATTTAAAAAAGGTACAAGAACAGATCCAGGAAATTATAGACCAGTGAGTTTAACATGCATTATATGCAAAATTTTAGAATCATTTATTAGAGAGGCTATTGTTAAACATATGACAGAAAATAAATTATATGCTGAGTGTCAACATGGATTTCATGCAAAAAGATCTTGTGTGACTCAACTTTTAGAAGAGATGGAAGACTTCACAAAGGAGATAGATAAAGGAGAGAATATCTAGATGTTTTGTATTTAGACTTTAGAAAAGCATTTGATTCAGTACCACATGAAAGACTTTTAAAGAAATTAGAGTCTTATGGAATAATAGGAAATGTACTTGGTTGGGTTAGAGACTTTTTATCAAAAAGAACTCAGAAGGTAAGGATTGGTAGTTCCTTCTCTCATAGTGCTGATGTTATTAGTGGGATACCACAAGGCAGTATTTTGGGACCAATATTATTTACAGTCTTTATAAATGATCTCCCTGTAGAATTAAAGAGTACATGTAAAATCTTTGCAGATGACACAAAACTTTATAACTCTCCGAAATTGCATAAGGAGTTACAAAAGGATATTGAAACATTAGTACAGTGGTCTGATACTTGGAACCTATATTTTAATGCAGAAAAATGTAAAGTACTTCATATTGGTAAAACAAACCCACAAAAGGAGTATATAATGGAAATTGGGGACAAGGATGTTAAAGTATCTAAATGTGAGGAAGAGAAAGACTTAGGTGTGACTTTTGACAAAAATTTGCTATTTGACAATCATATTGTAAATAGTATAAATAAGGCTAACAGAATGATTGGAATAATAAACAGTACATTTACATTTATAGAATAGGACACTTTTTTGCAATTATATAAGACACTAGTTAGACCTGTTCTTGAATATGGCAACACTGTATGGTATCCAATGCTAAAGAGACAATCAGAAGCTCTAGAACAGACCTGTACAAAGAAGAGCAACCAAGATGATTCATAATATAAAAGATTACTCATATCAGGAAAGATTAAAATATCTACAACTTCCAACACTTAAGGCAAGAAGAATAAGAGGAGACTTGATTCAAGCATACAAGATATTTAATGGAATTGATGATGTTGATAAAGCATGCTTTTTTTTGTACTCCGCAGAAGAATGTTACAAGGAACAGTGAAGATAAGATATTTAAACAATATTCCAGAACTAATTTGAGAAAATTTACTTTTACTAATAGAGTAACCAATTTTGGGAATGAACTAACAGTTAACATCAAACATGCACCTAGTATTAATGTTTTTAAGAACCTCATAGATACACATGAATTATTAACAAAAATTAGATATGAATTTGATGGATAATAGGACTGAGCTAGCCTATGACTGGACCAACAGTCACGAAAAAAAAAGGATATATACATACAGAAGGGGGGTAAAAAGCCTAAATAGGCTAAGTTGTGTTTGATACAACGTCCCGACTGATCCTGATCCTGTAATCGGTAACCGAAAGTAGGAGCCCTGGCCTGGCCTATAAACACATGTCTTGCAAGGATGCAGTGGTTTTGCTCACAATATATCGTTATCTACACTTACGTGGTCTGAGAAAATCGCCGTCTATAACGCTGGGTTTATGTCGACCGGAACAGAACAAAAATGGTTTGGAAATCGGAGGTTTATCTCGGGTAGAGTAAAGTTGCACAACAGGGTGTGACTATGGATTAATTGCACCGGAAGAAGCTTTACGAGAACGGAAATACCTTCGTGTATTAACGCACAAATTTTTTAAAATTTGTTTTCTTGTGACAGAGAAGCTCAAAAAATGGTTTTACAAGATGTAAAAAAACGATAAAGTGAGGTCTAACTTATTGCGCAGGATAAATTGTAAAATTTATTCTTCACTATTTTTTGTATGGGATGGGTTTGTTCTAGCTGCGGGTGTCAATTCATATGACGTCATCATCTGGCGTTGAATGTTGTCACAGTGGACGGAAGTGAATGACAATATTTTTCAGTTTTTGAGATCGTTTAAGCATCAAAATGGCTTCTATTGCATAACATACCGAAGGGTAGATATCTTGTGTACTGTATTTATTGACAGGTATTTGTTTTGGTGAACATTGCCTCCAGTTTCGCCATTATGAACGGTTTATCACTCAGCGAGCTTTGTTGTCTCTTCTGCTGCCCTCCATGCCCCTCTCGCATTGCAGCCAAGCTCGCTTTCTTGCCCCCAGAACGCACCTACGATCTAATTTCAGACGAAATAGGATCAAGGTATACGATCCAGTTATCAGACAGAGCTGAATGGCAGTATTCACAACGGGAACTTGACAATCTGGAAGTCTTCAAGACTCGCACGAATCGTGGCAACACGATCGCTTGCATGTTCTGTAGGTGCTCACCAAACGCACGCTACACAATCTTGTTCAGCCACGGAAATGCTGTTGATTTAGGGCAGATGAGCAGTTTTTATATTGGACTAGGTTCACGCATCAACTGCAACATCTTCAGTTTTGATTATTCTGGATACGGAGCCAGTTCAGGGAAACCATCAGAGAAAAATCTCTATGCGGACATTGATGCAGCTTGGCAGTCACTGCGGTCAAGATATGGCATCAGCCCACAGAATATTATTTTATATGGACAGAGTATAGGAACAGTACCAACAATAGACTTGGCATCTCGCTATGAAGTTGGAGCGGTCATTCTTCACTCCCCACTTATGTCAGGCATGCGTGTGGCGTTTCCAGAAACAAAGAGGACATGGTTCTTTGATGCTTTCCCAAGGTGTGTATTATGTTTTTCTTCTGTTTTGTAAAATTTTGATTGCTTGATGTTGATCCAAAATTGAATGTGAAGCTTTCCCTAATGACTCAAAATTAGCTACGTGGTTCGACAACTCCTATTTTAGAGGTAGAAAAATTTCTTCTTTTTTCTTAACAGTCGATAGGAATTGAAAAAAAACTTTCAGACACACATGTCAGCTCAATAATTTAAAGGGAAGGGCTCAGAGAATCTTACTGTAAAAGTTCTGTATTGGATTTACGAAGGTTTTAGACTTATTCAGGACTATCCTCGAACTGCATTCAGATAATACATGTTGCTTGAAACAACTACACAGGAAGCCTGTACTGAAGTACCATGTCAAACGCTTGCAAACTACAGCAGTTAATCAGCTTTGATAAAAATTGTGTGGTTAATGTAGGTTGTAACAGACCTCCCTCTCTCCATGTTTCGTCTAGAGCTAGCATAATAATAATAATGAATACTTATATAGCGCCTATTCTCGGCTAGAGACCAAGCTCTAAGCGCTTTACAATCAACACTCGCTTACACAACGGGCTGCCTACCTGGGTAGTGCCGACTGAAGAGCTGCCAGCTGGCGCTTCATTCAGTCGTTTCCCGTGTCATCCAGTCAATATCGTTCAATATCGTTCACTCAGTTTCTTTACTTCCTTCATTCTTTCCATTTCTTACGCAGGGTGCATGCTGTGTGTAACGTGTCATCCATACCAACGGCCAAACTGGCCTACTCTTCCGAAAGTTGGTGATGGGATTTTACATGTGTGCAAGATATTATGCGTGCGTTCACACACGGAACCTCGGTTTATAGTCTCATTCGAAGGACTGTATGGGAAATGGAGTCAGAACTAATGTTAACTCCGAGGGAAAAATCCCCCTGTACCGAAACGCCCCAGCGGAGATTCGAACCCGCAACCCCAGGATCACCAAGATTACGAGTCAGGCGCTCTACCAACTGAGCTATTCCGGCTCCAATATCACATGCAGTTCTGCTTCCTTGTTATTTCTATGGTGAAAGACCTTGCTGCTCACACTCACAGTCACACTAGTTACAGTCACACCCCACAGATAGATGCTGTCTCTCAACTCTACATGGGTAATTCCTTTAATGACTTGTAACATGTTTTCTTGTTATGTGTAGCTCAATACAAACTCTCTTTTTATCACTAATGAGTTACAAATTGGTCAGTCATTAAACCCTAAATTGGCTTTTGTTTACCTAGTGGTAATTATTTTGTACAAATTATGGAGTCAAATTTTCAGGTGATCATTAGGATGTGTAAGGGGTCATACTTTATAATCATTAACTGAAAACACACACACACACACACACACACACACACACACACACACACACACACACAACACTAACTTGCTGTAAACGCACATAGACTGATAAAGACAGAAATGTGCAGAGACAGAAATGGACAACAAAAAAGAAAATGACAGTCAGATGTAATACAACTTTCCATTTATTTTTGTATTTTGTTCACATAACCAGCTTATGTTCCAATGGAGTATAGGTCTGTGAGCACAATGCACTCCCAGAGAAATGATTTAACAGTGAAACATGTTATTTGGAATGACCTCTGTAATCATCATCATCATCATGGTTGTGTCATTTCAGACAGTTTTAAAGTGCCTAAAGCTCGGCAGTATTCGATTTCGAGTCACCATGACTGACCTTATGTTGTGGTCCAATCATAAACTGATATGGCTACTTAAATTGAGCTGTTCTTCACTTTGTTGGTTTTCACTGGAGAACTTTTAAAGTTCTTGGAAGAAGTAGTTCATCAATTCTGAAAGTTTTTAAAGCATTTGGAAAATGGAGCTTTGATGGACTTAGATTGTGGCAGATGAAATAAACTGTTTAAATGAGACACAAACTGCTTGAAGTTGTCGTTTATTTAGATGAAACTAGTGAAAGTCATTGTGTCAGAGTAAATTTTGCACAAGTTTGTTAGTGACTCCCTGGCCTGAACTGCAGTGCCTCAAATGGGAATTTGTGCTTCAGAGACACATATTTATGTGTAATACTAATAGTTGTCAGTGGTTACAAGTCGATCTTATTTCTATCTCCTTCATCTCCTCTCTGCTTAGCTTTCAGTGTTTTTGCATATCTAGTGTGACCAGGAACAAACATCAGGTTCAGGTGTCCTGGGTGGGTTTAAACATTGACCATCCCCTGTCTTCAGAGGCCCTGAGTCTTGATCCCAACTGCACTCTAGACACTCGCTGTCTCAGACTCAGAGCATAGTGGGATGCATCAGGATGTACTCATCCAACAAGGAAAGGTCTGACACTAGGTGTCACTGTCAAACACTACTTGGCCATTCCATGATAAAGCCACAAAGCAAGAGGGCAGGAAGGGGGGTGGCAAGTTGGATGGCTCTTTCCACTCTACCTGCCATGATACTTAATTTATTTATGACATAGTCTTCTTTCTCATGATTAATTTTACTTCCAGTATGTTACACTGGAACAAGATGGTATGGTGTCAACCTGTGTATTTTTCACCTGTCATGTAATATGTATGAAAAATTTTAGCTGTGAGCTCCAAAAAAATTAAATCATAAATCGATATGTCAGTAAATCACTAAATGGGAGGGGGGAAACCTTCAGCTGTGACACTGAACGATGACTTTTACATTCATATGAAAGTATCACGCGGTAAATCAGCTGTCATCAGTTTAAGAGTGTCAGTGAGGAATGAACAGGTGAGAGTTAATTCCTTATGTTGCTGGTTAAGGGCTGATATGTTTGTTAGCTTTTCAGTGTTGATGGATGCAGTAGACCTTGTCTCTGTTTTTGAGTTCAAGTGGGTGGAGACAGGTTAAATGGAATTAATTTAACAACCTTTGTGTCATCATGGATAGAAAAGTTACTGAATTAGAAAGAAAAGGACATTCCTCTTTGTACAGCTTTCACCATACCACATCATTTGGGGCTAATATTAAATTAGTACTTGTAAGTAGTATTATGCAGTGTCATTGGTAACTTCTATCTATTTAATTGTCAGTTACCACTAGACTGGAATCTATCTTTTGAGAACTTTATTTTTGTGTAAAATTTGCGTTTATGTGGTTGGAACTGTAGAACATACAAACATGTATGAAATAACTTCTTTTTCTGTTGCCAAAGCTGTACATACTTCAATTTTGCATTTCCCTTTGACATAATCAGCTTTGAAATCTTGGAAAGGGTTTTATTAACTTTGTGCCAGACATGTTTTAACCAACCAATGAAGTTTTGTCCTATTACGGTACAGTGGCCAGTTAGCATTATTTTCAACGTTGTAATGTTACTGAAATTGACTTGTAAGAGCATCTTTGGACAATCTTGGTTTCTGATAGCAGTACATCATTGCCTCAGATGTGTTTGCATTGCTCATTAAGAACAGAATCTGGTAATAGGGAAGTGCCAAGCAGCATGTCTGTGAGATTCTCGTATAAAAGTTCATGATGTCGCATATTGTTTGGTCTAAAAGCGACAGTTGTGGCAAATGGTCTTGCATAGTTTTATAGAGGTCAAGTTGCACAGTGCACAGAAATCAGTCACTGGTCAGAGAGTGCAAAGAGTGTTACTTGACATGAATGTTGATTGTGTGACCAAAATAGCACAAACAATCATAATTAAGGATCCTGAAATGAGTGGTAATTGCAATGCTAATCAAAGGAAATATTTCTGTTGTTCATTGGATAAGAAAAAAAAAACAAGTAGAAGAAAAATGTTGCTTGGTTTCTGAAACAGATCAGAGTCAGAGACAGGCAAATTCATGGTAGTAGTAATCGGGAAATCACTGATTCCCGATCTCACCCTTTCTTTAGGTTTTGGTATTCTGAGTACCCCTGCATCGGACAAATTTCAATTGGATATTAATCTTATTCAAAGTGAAAAATAGTAACTTGGTAAGTAGATAGTAAGTTCCAAGAAAGTTGGTGTAGAGACTGTTTATGACTTGCACACAATTATGAGGGAAACCATGTGACTTTTCATTATCAATGCATCAAGCATAGAAAAAGCCAATATTTTTGCAATGAAAAAACTTATTTTAAGACTATATAACAGTTATCAGCCATGCTGACAGCAACAATCACAAAAATATTCACATGCGTACTGTTGAGGTTGAATTATCACATAGAGACTTTATGAAAGCAGTATACAGTAGTACTTGATTGACCACAAGGCTTCTGTAGTTACTGCCCGTAAACCAGTATTCTGGGTTGTTAAAGCAAAATCTCTCAATGGCAAAATATGACAATCTAATTTACTTCATTGGGGATGAAATTGTCGAAATGAGCTGCAAATTTTCATTTAGTTGCAAATGGCTTTGCACTGTAACACTGTAACAGCATTTTTTTTTCTCTCCAGAATTCTACAGACTTTCTGGGAATTCAGTTTACAAGATCTTTATGAATTAAAAGTATAATACAGATTAGGCAGGATTTCTTCTTGAATTTTTAGGTTTTTTGTTTGTTTCATTTTATGTTGTTGTTTGTTGTTGTTATTGATGTTTTAGGATACATTAAAATGCACCTACAGACTTGGGAAATGTCACCAACTTCATTGAGGCCTTTGGGACAATTGTCTGAAACGTTTTTTTGTTTGTTTGTTTGTTTTTTACTTTGGCAGAACACTGACGTAGAAGTTTGAATATATCAACTGATGTTATACTTTGTATGATAATTTGATGTTAGACTTTGTACATCCAGCTCCAGTGGTGTTAGCAGATAGCCTGTACAGTAGCTGGCCCAGTATCAGCAGTTCTAGAGCTGCAAGAACATATATCCACTAAAACTAAAAGATAGAATTTCTTATGTTTCTCAGAAAAAAATCTGCTGTCAGCCAGTGATACTAAACCTGGCCATCCTTGATCAGTTCTAACTTAGAACTCAAGGTTTTACTTTTTTTTTGGTTGTTGTTCATCTTCATTCTTTTTGCATTATGTCATAACTTTAGCTATACAGAACACTGATTCTGTTTCAGGATAGAATGGCATATAAAGGGTTTTTTTGTGATTTAATACCAGTACTTTTTGTTCAAATACCTGTGTAGTTTTTGTTTTGAAGTTTCATGTTCATGAGGTTCCATGTCCAAGTGTCTTTGCTTTTCTAGTCTGATTCTTTCAGTGTAATGTTTTTGCCTTTGTCTTGTAACTTTGTTTTTAATCTTAAGGAAACAGTCTTGACAATTATATAATCTTGTTGAACTCACCCACTTCATCTTAAGTGTGTGTTTGACATGGGACAGTATCTGATGTCAGAATATGGAGTTGTATTCTACTTGTAGTACTTCCTGTTTGACCTTGTCAAATCCAGTATCTGCCTGTCCTTCCCTGCTTTTAGTGGTATGGTTTTTGTAAAGTTCTTTAGCGAAAGTCATGGAATGGAAGGAAAAGGGGTGTGGCTACATGTGGTTGACCATAAGTTTGAGACAGTCTACAAGGAATGTTAATACTCCATTAGCCACACTTACTTTTAAAAAGATGTTCAAGCAGAGCAAGCAAATTGGCTGTTTCTGTTATCTGGCTTGCACAAGTTTGGCATGATAACTGAAGTTTACTAAGACAAACAGAAAGTACAAGTGCTAACTTCTCATTTAGGACATTGTACTTTATAGCATTAGCAGTATGTTTGATGATCATCTCATTCTCAATCTAATTTCCTTCTTTTTTTTTCTGTCAATCTCGTTGATTCTGCTTTCCCCTCCCACCATCCCCTCTTCTTTTCCTTAACTGTCATTCACTGCCTGTATGGCACATGCATCTATTTCTCTCTCGTAGAATTTGTAACGCATCACCTTTCTTCTTGTCATGTGACGGCAACATTATGAACAGTATTACACTGAGTAGAGTAGACATTAGCTATCCATTCTGCATTGTCTTATTGCTAGTAGTAGAAGGGTGTCTTGCGTATTTGCTTTTTCACTTTTATGTTTATCTCTTCTTTTTTTTCTTCTTTTTTTCCAGTTGCTCTTGGAAAACCCATTAAAATTAGTTTCAGTCTACGATTGTTTACTAGTTGACCATGCTTTAGCATTAACTTTAATGTTGACTTTTAGGCAGTGAGAAACAGAAGCAAAGAAAGTGTGTGGGAATCAAAAGCATTTTCCCGTGGGCAGTAAAATGTATTGGGCTCTTCACTGGACCACATTCAATCTTTCCACCCAGATTTTATTAAGACTGGTTCTGTATGACTGGTATACTCTGGTTCACAGACACTGAGACAGACAAACAGATATATGGGTGAAAACGTAACCTCTGTTGTAGATGCAAGAAGAAAAGGGGAAATGATGATACCATAATACAGTTTTTCCCTTCTTTTCTATGATTGCAGTATTGACAAGGTGCCCAAGATAACATCACCAGTTCTGGTGATTCATGGTACAGAAGATGAAGTCATTGATTTTTCTCATGGCCTGACCATCTACGAACGATGTCCACGAACAGTGGATCCATTATGGGTGGAAGGAGCCGGTCACAATGATGTTGAACTATATGGACAATATTTAGACCGCTTAAAACAGTTCATCAACGTAGAGCTCGCCCTCAATTGACTAGAGGCGCGGGCAGCAGATACCAGCATGGGAACCCTGGATGACGCAGAACTTGGAAATGGCGACAACGTTTGCAGCTCTCCACCTCAACAGCAGCAGAATACCACCTCCGCTCCCCCCAGTATTTCCTCCAGCTCTGTACCCTCGACCCAAGTCGTTCCATCAGAGCCAGTGTCCACAGTTGAAGATCCTTCTTCTCAGACCTCTCCTGCACCTCTGCGACTGGTTGACATCGCTTGTGGTATGGAGAAGTCACATGTCAAGGAGGAAGAAAAAGAGGAGGAGGGGGAAGGGGACAATAATGGTTCCAGTCGACTGCTGCAGGTCGTGAAAAGGAGTGCGGAGGCTGAAGCCAGCACTCCCTCCATCCCAGCAGAGGAGCGTGTTGTATGACCCTATAGGGGTTGCCTAGACTCCACTCCAGCCCAGGGTTGTGCCACTCTCTCATCACTCACTCTTGAAATATGACCATGCCACCACAGTGCTTATTGATTCCTTTCTGTCTCATCTTTAATCTCGGTTCTTTGTGTTATTTGTTTCAAACAAAAAAAGAGATTTTTTTTTTTCAAATTCTGAAGATGCAGTAATGAAACAAGCCTTTTTTTTATGGAGTGAAAATAGAAGAAGGAAAAATAAGTAGTACTAGCAGTTGAGGTATTACATTGACTTGTTGGAATAGATCAAGATCAGTGCAGTGCTCTATTGGCCTACATTTTCTAAACCAAAAACAAATGCATTTTTTGATGGAATCAAGAGCTGACATAGCATTTAATCTATTTTTGAAAGGTTACATAGATTTGTTTTAATCACAAAATTTTTTTTTTTTTCTCATGAATATTATAAGTGCAAGTATTTTTGTCTCAGTGCTATACAACTGTTTGCTTTTAGTCTTTTGCATTCACAATTTTATGTATGTCATTTAATATGTAAGTACTGTCAAAATTATGAATATTTAGGAAGTAGGATTTGTGTACACCTCCAATGGTTTTTTTTAAAAGACTTTAGCTGTAGATCTAGAAAGAAAAGTAAAAACAGTACTTAAAATTTTCTAACACAAGTATTGATGTTACCAATACAATAAAAACGGAATTCCTGTGACTGGGTGAAATAGAATACTTTATTCTATTGTACTATTATGGCCCTGTATGTAAAGTTCATGAGTCTACCTATTTTTAGACTTTGACAGGAAAGAATTGATTGCAGAAATGTCAGCTATGCTTGCATCTAAAGTTGGTCCATCTTTTTTTTTCCCCCTTTCTTCTTCTTTAATGCAGTCTTTCAACAAAGGATCAGAAATGTAATTGGTGGAACAAATTCACAAGGTCAAGGACATGATGTTTGATACAACTTGAAACAATTAGAAATATAATGAAGTGAAAGGTTAGCACAAATGTGGAGTATCGATCAGAGTTGGTCATAGTAGGGAATGATCTTACAGTGAAAAGGGAAGAAAACACTAAAAATGTTCTACATCATTCTATACAACTTGGTAATTACTTGCATGATAAAAGGACGTGCATTTATGCTATGCAGAGTGAGTACTTAGATTCAGAGGGAGTGGCTTCACTCATTCTTGGACCCTGTCCCAAACCCCCCCGAGAGCATCTGCGTCACCGTCCCCATGTCTGCTGCCCGCAACATTCCCCAAACACATAGAATGTGTTTGAATATGTTTTTTATCCTACAGTAACATTTGTACATTTATGATGTGCTTTTGTGTTCCCAAACATATGTGATGTGTTGGACACACAGTAACAATGCTGTGCTCATGTTTGAGTTTGTCGTCAGTTTCGTTTATGCATGTATTTTTTCCCCTCTGAGATTGTATGCATATTTGATGATGATTAGAGAGACTTTAGTTCTCGATCATTCTATGCCATGGTGGACTGTGTTTTATTTCACTTGATAATTATTTTGACAATTTATGGAAAACAAAGAGAGTAAGCGAGAGAGTAGTAGAGCGCAGTTTGTGCAGGTCAGTGTTTTAAACCCTTTATTTGACTCCTAGGATGAAGTTTCTGTGCTTTTTTCCAACTCATAGCATAAGATTTACCACTGTCAATTGTTTTTATGAAAATTGTGATGTTTATTTACAAAGCAGATTAAAGGGAGAACCAAAAACCATCTGATATTTTCAGATCTTAATTTCTCCTAGTTTTTCCGCCTTTCGTTGTCCACCCTAAGCATCGCTCTTCCCTCATCCTCAAACCCAATGACTAGAATGTAATGATAATAAAACGGTCAGTACTCATTCACAGTGGTGATAAGAACTTACCAACCGATAGGAAAAATTGCAATCTGATCCAGACAATTTTCCTCTTGGTTTACAGGTGATGTTTGTCTTCAGATTGCATCAATTTCAGCATCGATCTCAGGGATCAGTTCAGTACTTGTAAGTGTGCATTGAATTTATTACCTGTGTTTGGGCCAAAAAATTGTTGCTCAAAATGGATTTTTCTATACAGGAGAAACAAACCAACCAACCAACCCACACTTGAATGGTTCTCCATACTGTTTTGAGCATGCTCTCAGATACATGCCACATGATCATTTTGTTTTGTTTAAGGATCTATAGGTGCAGCGCTGTAGTGTTCAGATGACTAATCAGAATTGGAAAAGGGCATTGGTCATATCTGCACAAAAAGCCAAGATACTGAGTTTGCTATTTTGATCTACATAAAGAGGTTGGAGAGGCATGACAGTTGTCTAGAGTTACTGTTATCATGAACAGACCAAAAATGGAAAAAAGCAAAAAATTTTTGTAATGATGCCTTTGAGGCACCTTTCCCATGGTTTTTGTTTGCTAGAATTCATATGATGAATGAGATTGTGTTTGACCTTTGTGAAATCATAAGAGGACCATAGATGGACCTTATTTCATTCAACGACAAGATTTATGCTTTTACAAGATGTGCCTGAAACCAGCTATTGTAAGGGAGATCATCCACCTTTTTTTTTTTAATCCTTTCCTTGGAAATAATTTTGCTGAGAAATGATGTGCATGTATTGTTTATCTTTGTTTTTGTTTTTTTTGTTTGCTTGTTTCTTTACTTTTGTTGTTCTTTTTCCAGTTACTAGGTTAGATTATTTGTATGTTTATAAGAACGTAAAAGTGCTGACAAATAATTATTGACATATTTGGTTTTGCACCATTGGTTGAGAAATACTGTTCATAACAAAAATTCAGTTCTTTTGAGAGGGAGGAGCAAAGACGCATGTTCGGGGAATTAAAAGAAATAGATTGTTTTCCTCACTGTTGTTACTTGTTATGGATGTACATATATATAAAGTTATGCTCCTCATATCACTGTGTTTCTAGATGAAAGTGCAGGAAACAGATGCAACACAGACTTCCCTTCTCTCCGTTCACAGCTCCAGTTTCTGTTTTGATAGCATTGCCAGTATTACCCTTTATTCTGCAGTAGAAGCTTCTCATCATTTCCCTACTTTATGGAACACCTCGGAGAAAGGGCGAAACAAAGTGAAAGTGATAGCTGTGGAGCTTTGGGGTTTCTGTGCTTTGTTTCTTGTCACATTGTTTGTGTTTTTTTGTGACTCAGGGTAACAAGGCCATCACTAGAAATGTATCCAACACACCGAATTGTACAGCTTGTGTAGCTGCTCATATTCTTCCTGTGTTCTCTTCCACTTGAGAGTTTTGGAAGTAAGCTTAGCTACTTAAAAGGATATGAAAAAAAAATAAATCGAGGAAAAATAAAAGAACAGAGCAAGATGGCATGATTTAAATTCTGCTTTGCATATGTTTCATAAATCATGCTTTAATGGTTGCAATAACATCTTAAGTAGGATTAGCCTTACAATCATTTTCCAATATTGATTCCAGTAATATAAGTTACCATGGTATTGATAGCAACTAGAAAATCCTTTTAAGCCTAAAATTTGTTGTCTTTTCACCTCTTTTGGCACAACTGATATCCATTGGAGTGTTCTTCTTCTTCTTCCTCATCTTCTTCTTCTTCTTTGTTTGTGTGTGTGTGTGTGTGTGTGCTCTCTCTGTATATGTTATTTTGGATTTGTTTATATGCCTTAGATTTCACATGATCAGATGCTTTTGAATTCTGGCAGTCAAAAAAGGAAAAAGGTTTTGTTTTTTTCTTAAACTCTTTTTTGATTTATATGAGCACAGATTCTGAAGATAACACATTTTTTTCAGCATAAACTTCTTTTTTTATATACAACTGATTTTTTTTTTTTTTCCTTTTTTGAGGGGTGGGTGGGTGGAGTATGGGAGGTGCAGGTTGATGAATTCACTGTCATCTGTGTGTGCAGCAGTGATCATTTGTGTTAAGTTTGCTCTTGATAAATTGGGTTTCAGACACCAGTTAGAATTTTTTTTTTCTTTTTTTTTCTTTCTTTTTTTTGTTTTGTTTTGTTTTGTTCCTTTTGTCATCTTAAATTTCCTCATGTTCATACTGTTACAAATGATACTAAAAAAGTAAAAAATAAAAATTAAAAAAAGCATTTCTGCCTCACATGTTGAGGTCAAAGATAGTACCAAAAAAAAAAAAATTGATTTCTTTTCATGGGGGAAAAGCATTATATATTCCAAAAAGTGTGACTTGTGTATATGACTCACAACATGAATGTCTCACACAGACTGACATTGTTTTTGTGCATATTAGTCCAATTTCTTGTTCACTGCCCATCCCAATGACTTGTTGAATGTAGCATATTTATCACACTATGTAAATCTAGACTCAGTATTGTTAGGCATGTGTTTGTGTCACTTGTGTATTCTGCATATTTGTGGATTTTTGAGATTGTGTTTCATCATTAATTTTTAAGTCTCCGATGCTGTTGACTTGTGTTGGGATGATTCTCTATTTCATTGAGATTTTGTGCAGAAAGAATGTGCAGCATGGTCCATAGATGACATACAGTTATTGCAAGTGCTGTCTGCTTAAAATCTTTAAATGGATTCTATGTACTCAGTAGAGTCACAGAGTCGTGTGACTTGGAAAGAATTGGACATTGATATCTGAGGACAAGTTGAAACAACTATTTGCCTTACACTACATGTCAATTTCAATTATTGTACATAGATTATGATATTGATTATGGTTTATGTGTACTTGATTTCAAGATGGCTGATGATGATTTTCATATTTTTGTGTCTCTATCTGAATTGCATTTTGATGGGTGGTGGATTCCTGTTTTTTTTTCCCCCCTGTGTGTGTCTGTGTATGTACACATGTGTGTGTGTGTGTGTCCATGTGTGTTTGTGTGTGTATGTGTTGTTTGTTTATTTTTAATTTAAATTGAATCATTATAATTAATGTGCACTTACGAATGGGTTTGCCTGTATACTATTAGCCATGTCACGGGTGATTTTCTAGGGGGTAAATTTCACCTGTTTAACAAACAGTTCAAGATTGTTTTAACTACTTAGGCCAGATTAGGCCAGAAGTTTGCTGTGCAGCAGCAACAAACTTGTTGACATATTTTGACTAAAGTAGTACTTTGGGATATTTTGAGAAATGTTTCTTATGTGATGTTGATAGTTTTGTAGAATAACTAAACTCTATATTGACTTGCAGTTCTGGAGCTCCCTCAACAAGTATGTGACTGTTCATGGTATGAGCTATAAAAAAAGAAAAATCATGTGGGAGCAGGGTGGGGAAGGATCCTACTAAAACAGATTTCTGTTTCCAAGTTCATACAGTAAATATATAGGCACACTTCGTTTTTACTTCGTTGAAAGACAAATTTTCTGGGGTGTTTGAAACATCGTTACCCTAGTGGAAAAAGACAGCAAAGCTCAGTAACCTTTAGCGTGAAAAAGTTAAACCGGTGTAAGTGTCCAGGTAGTGGATCTTTCACTTGAAGATGGTGGGCAGAGTCAGTTCGTTAGCATTCGTACGTCTTAAGTTTGGCAAGTAATGTTGACTGACTGTGTGAACATTGTCCTGGGGCTCAGTATGCATCTGGTGGGCGATCAAAGCATACATGTCACTGAGTAGGATGACCTGTATGAGTATGCGTGTGTATCTATTTGTCTATATATAAACTGCATTATACGTATAAACTTCAACCTCCCTCCACCTTACTTTGAACCCTTGGATCCCAGATTCATGTTTATGCATTAGTTGTTTAAGTGCTTCTTAACTTTAAGAGTGTCTTAAAGTTTGTTAGATGGTAGTCAGCATGTAATGTAACTTTAAAACATACCAACAGAGTTTGACTTGCAACCTCTAACAGATGGTAATATGTTCTGATACCCACAATGGCTGGAGTGTAGAGCATCATTCATTCAGAAATTTTCTGTGATAAAACTGTGTCTGCCATGACAGAACAAGTCCTTAATTAGTGATGTCAGTAAGGGTTTGTACAGACAGCATATTTTTGTCATTAAAACATCAACATGACAACTTTATATAGGTAACACATGCATAATATTAAACCTCACAAACCACGGCCTCTCACTTGCTCAACCTGCCTGTGGCACAGGCTTTGCGTCTTTCTGACACTGGCTCTACTGTCACCCTCTTTGATTGTGTAAGTATGTGAAATTATGCAGTTTGCAGGCTTGATACACACATACATGTATGCATGCATGCAAGTGCACACACACACACACACACACACACACACACAAAACACACACACACACCATACACACACACACACGTGTAAGGATAACAGTTGAAATCACTGGTTTCTCACTTGTCAGAGGGGTAGCGGAAGCCAGCTTAGGTATGTGCACACAGATTTCTAAACAGGGTATTTCTCGTATCCTGCATCTTAGCAGCAACATTGCAAAGCTGGCGTCATGCATTGTGAAAATTCTGGAAGCACTAAGAAGGAAACACTTTATCTCTTTTGCTGCTTAAAAGAAGACTAATATGCTAAGAGGAATTTGACTTTGAGCCCACTCAAGCCTCATGGTAACAACCAATGTGCTTTTTAATCCATAAAGTGTAAATAGAAAGAATGCAGGCATTTGTGATCAGTTTGTTACCTTTCTTTACAGTCTTAACAGACTGATTAGGTTATGACATCAATGGAAACACTGGAACATTATACTCTTTACAGCTGAGATAAATCCTTTCAAATTTACTGAACCTGTTTGTTTTGTTTTTTTTAACTGATTTTAGAGTTGATGTTCGAAATATAGTGGTGTTTCCAGTTTTGGTCCGTATTTATCAGCTGTTTTGCATTTCTTGCATTCAGAAAAACAATAGCAGTGAAATTGTGCGTATACATGTTTTACACAGCACCATCCCATTTCATAACGTCAATTTGATATATCAAGAACAGGGACTGAAAATGACTATTTGGCAGCGACTTGTGGAGAAAGATAAACTGAAATATAATTATTCAAGACTTGACGAATGTTCTCTCTTCTCTTCTTGTTTCGTTTTTTGTTTGTTTCCTTGTTTTTTGTTCTTGATTTGTTTGATTTTTTTCCATTGGTCCTCATGATTTCCTTGATGACAGCAACAGTATTCTCACCGGTTCAGTTTGGAAAATGAGACAGAATCAAAATCTCAAAGATGCAACCCAGAAACATGGGTAAGATCTGACTGATGCAACTAAAAATTACTCATTCCTAGGGCCCAATTCCAAACTGAAGTACACAGACTGGTTAAAGGATTGTTAGGCAGATATTTAGAGCTGGCCAGGTTCTTGATATTCCTCATCTTTTATTTCATTGCTCCTGTAATAGGGCTCCATTTCAGCTTCTTCAAGATCAAGTCTCCTGAACTCCCTTTGACAATACCTAATGCACTTGATTCCACTTATGAGAATGAATGGATGCTGGTACTGTTAGCTGTTTATCTCATAAAAGCTCTTCCACTCTGAAGTGTTTTTTTCTTGTTTAACAATTCTTATTCTTTGAAATTTTAATATCTTATTGTAGATTTATGTTGTTGGTATGATTTCATGTCAGTGTTGACATAGAGCAAGATTCTTCCTTTTCTGTTGTTGTTTTTTTTTTAAGTTTATTCAGTATTGTTTTTGTTTTTTGATTGTCTGACTCATGATTAATGTATCAGCCTATTCCACTCTTCAGTGATTGTTTTCCAATGTACTGTGTTTGCATATACATGTGAGCATATGAAATAAGTATGTAGCCTATTTATGTGTGCTGGCCCACAATGTGTGTTCGCACATCAGCATGGAGATAAAAGTGTGTGTGTGTGTGCGCGCGCGTGCATGAAAATTTCTGTATCTTGTGTGTGTATGAAGATGTGTGCACATTTGAATGTTTTTAATTATTGTTTTAACCTAAAAAAAAAGAAATGGGGGAAAAAAGTGTTGGGTGGGGTGGGGGACTTAAGTTTTACGGAAGAAGGGAGAGAGAGTGTGTGTGTGTGAGGGGGGAGGGAAGTGTTCCTAGAGTGTGTAAAGAAAGAAAGAAAGAGGGTTTTTTTCATGCTTTATTAGATGTAATTAAATGTTACTTTTTTTTTTCTAGTTCTGTTTTTAATACATTTCAATTTTTCACATTTGTTGTTGTTATAAATGTTTCCTTAAATGACAGTAGAACCTCAGGTTAATCTGACAATGGACCGATTTCAGTGAGATAACTAACATGTTTGGACTACAAGGTGTTTTGAATATAGGGCACATCTTTGATTTTTAAGAAAAATCCTATAACCACAAATATCACGCTTCGAAATATTAAATACATCAGTTGCACTGTGAACAGAATTACAGTTTGCAGATGCACCAGAACATGCATGTGTGACCATATTTGAATACACAGAGGCAAAACATGCTTTGGTGAGTGTGTTGGATTGATGTGCACACTGCATGATCAGAACAAACACTTTATATGATGTGTTGCAGTTTGGCAACAAATTAAAAGCTAAAACTGATTTAATGATTGACAAACACCCTGTCTACTATTTGAGGAAAAGCGTTTTGTCTTGCAATCCAAAAGTTATGGAAAGCATTATGTATTAGATTCCAGACTAATAACAAAGTTAAGACGATCAGCTGAGAGGTAAAACAATTGCTTCAAGATGGAGAAACAATTCCAAATCAAATATAGATCTACAGAAATATGAATATTGGGAAAAATATGTTTGTTTAAATGTTACATATGTACTTTCCTTCCTTCCTTTCAGCAGATCCACATGCATACACCTGTAGTTTGTAAAGATGTTTATCCGTTGTGGTGGGAGTTACCAATGGCAGTTTTTCAGTAATTCTGTTGACTGATTTACTCGTAGACAGGTGCTTTCAGAAGAGAATATGAATCAGTTGACCATAATTTAGGTAGTGCTTACCACACCAGAAGCACTGTTCGTAGATGAAAACAAGACAGAGGAAGCAAGTATTTACTTTTTAAATTTGTATTCCAATTCCACGTGTGAGTTGGTTTCTCAGCACCTTTCTTTAGTTGCACTTAGGACTGTATCAGTGTGTGTGATGGTTATTTTGGAGTTTGTTTTATGAAAGAATGATTTTGACCTATGATTTGAAGAATTCTTCGGGGGGTTTTCAAACGAGGAATGGTAAAAGATGCTCTGTATGTAAGAAGACAGGTAAATGAATAGCCTGAACAAGGGCTTCAATCCATCATGTATTCTCACACAGCATAGTTATCTCTTCTTCAGCTTTGTCGTCTATGTGGTCCAGGGAGCCAGAGGAGGGGGCGGGGAAGGAAAGCTAAATGATACCTGGTTTCATATGGACCTTTTTACTTGAACAGCTTGAAATGCCATACAAGAGACATGAGTGCGTGTCTCAGGCATAAGAGGTGTGCTTGTTGAGGAAGTTCAAAGGCAATTGTGACTGTCACGCTAACAGAAATGGCATACAAATTGAAATACTAAAATAGCACTGCATTCATTTGAGCTTGAACCTGATCAGAAAGGAAGCTTTTAAATGTGTGTGGTTTGGAGTTGATGTGTTTTCTTTTTTTCCTTTTTCAAGGCAACATTTCAGCATAATGAATTACACAATAGTGTGATCCAATAGCTTTAGAAATGTCCTCTGCAGGGAAGGTCATGCATGATTCTGAGGTAAATACTTTGGATTTTCTTTTTCCTTGATCTGGTTTAATATTAGCATTCATTTAAGATCATATAATCTGGACATCAGACTCACTCTCTTGCTTTTTCAATCATGTACTGGCATCTGTCAGTCTCTGGAAACAATGGAATGAGCATGCTGTTAGTTCCTGTAGGTGGTGGGGGGGGGAGGGGGAGGGGGTCTGCTGTAGCTGAAGAGCCATGTCTGAGAGTGTCGGTCCTTGCCACATGGTGTGTAGATGAAGGTAGAGGGTGGTCTGCAGGTCTCAGGTTTCAATCATGGGGATATGATGATTATGCAGTTCAGTAGCATGTCCCGAAGAATCTGTATTCAGTAGTATGTTCAGAAGAATCTGTATCATATGAAGAACCAAATACATTTATCTATATTTTGAATGGAAGTTTTAAGTTTGATGTCCATGTTCAGTGTTGGGTTTGAAGCGTGGTTACACAGCGTTGTACATGCAGTGATTCGAGCACTGGATTGTGAGTGTATGCTACACAAAAGGCAGTTTACCTTGTAATCTTATATCCAGTCATTCTTCTATTCACCTCATTCTGTTAACACATGAATTTAGTGCATTGTGTTATTGACTCTACATGTGTTTGTCCTCTCATTTCCCTTACTCCATCAGATCATAACCTTTCCCACACCAAAGATGTTACAGACCAGAGAGTTTAACAGTTATTTCAATGGCCTTGTGTGGTCAGCTGTGCTATAAGAATTAGAACCGTCAGTCACCTGTATCAGTACCACCTGAGTAAACTGCATAATGATCGCAGATGGATTATATTTTGATTAAGCATTACCTTACATTTTAGTATCAGAACCAGACAATATTCTTCACTGTATTAGAATGTACATGTGGAATGCAAGGATATAAGATTAAGATCAAGACTTTTTCATAGTTGTAAGAAGAGCAAAGTCATGTATTTTTCATGAATAACATTGAAATGCATGTATTTGCTTGCTCCTGTGTCAGATGCTTCTACTTAAATCACTTTTTCCTCCTGATAATGTGATCATTTTGTTGAATGCGTGTTCTGTTTTTCCATTCCTAGGTTTCTTTGAGGGAAGTTATGAAGTGATCAAAATGTATGATCGTATAGTGATTGAAGATAAGCAATGGGATTAAAACAACCTGTCGTGTCACTCTCATACATGCGTGTTTCTCCATGTTCATCTTTGTTTCATGTATTATTTTAGTGTAGCATTGAATAAAGAAATTTTAAATTGGAGGAAAGTGTTTTTCATCTTCATGCGCAGCTTCTTATTCAGGAGTGACTGTATTGATATTGCTGTATTTGGTGGGTCTCCAAGGACCCGTGCTTCTGTGGTGGAACCTTTTTGTTCATACCAGACTTCAGTGGATGTTCCTATCCTGGATTAGAACTCATCAGAAGTCACGATCTTCAGTGGTTGTGGCTGTCCACCCTGGTATCTACAGAACATCACATTATTTTGTGGTGTTTCCAACACCATGGGGGAAGCATCACAATCCAGTGGACTCCCAATGGGGCTAGTGAAGGACAGAGAAAGAAAATGGAGGAGTGATACAAGAAGTATGTCGCCAAAACTTTGTCAAACAATCAGACAGAGAAGGAAAATGGAGGAGGTGATATAAAGAGTATGTCTATAAAACTTTGTCATAAACAATCAGACAGAGAAGGAAAATGGAGGAGGTGATATAAAGAAGTCTGTCACCAAAACTTTGTCATAAACAATCAAACAGAGAAGGAAAATGGAGGAGTGATACAAAGAAGTATGTCACCAAAACTTTGTCATAAACAATCAAACAAAGGAAAATGGAGGAGGTGATATAAAGAAGTATGTCACCAAAACTTTGTCATAAACAATCAAATCAAAGGATCCACAATGAAAGAAGGGGATTTACTTGAATGTGTTGTCAATTGCTTTCAATACTTCCCTTTCATTTGTAAGCATTAAAAGGACATCTCTGCTGTTGATGTGTGCTATCTCATTTTCCAATAACTCCCTGGGGATGTTTCCCCATTTCCCCATGTCCATTGTTAGAGCAAGTCCAAGAATGCTAGGACATCCTTTTGACAATATGGTAACATATTTTGATAGCAGTTGACTGAGGGATTCAAACCAGAGTAGGATCTGACTTCACCTAAGAAGCAATATGAACAGGAAAGAACTATTTGACAGTGTTATGCCAAAGAGGATCCTGGCTTACAAAATCATCTAAAGTATAAAACCCAACTGTCCACACATAGCCCTCTTGGGATAAGGGATGAAAGGTCATGAAAGAAGATTACATCACGAAAAATCTACTGACTTCAAAAACACTATACAGTTAATGACACAATAGCTAAACTGTTGACTTCCTTTAGACGGGTAAGACTTGGCCACACTGACAGCACAAGCCATTCCACTTAATTGGTCCAAGATTAAAGAGAAAAGGGTGAAAAATTCATGAAAAACACTAAGTTTCACTAAAATTATGTTTGTTTTTCTTTTTTGCCAAAGGGAAAATACACACTGCACAATGGACACATCAGACTAGTGTCCACTTTGGACAATGTGAACATTACAATGCATACTATCTAGTTGCCATATTACAACAATGAATGAAAGCTGGTGTGTCATAAAATATGACAAGAAAAAAAAGTGTAAAAGAATTCCTAGAGCAATTTTTCACAGCCGAATTGTCAACAAAGGCAGCACATATTTCAATGTGTGTATGTGGCTTCCAAAAAAAAGTTGGCAGGTCTTCGCGTCTACAGCGATTTTAGCTTTCGTGAAAACAAATGCAACACAGGCAGGTCAGCCTGTGTTGCATTTGTTTTCACGAAAGCTGAAATGGGACACAACTTTCTGAATGTATGTTGGAAAAATACTGTGACTTGCTTGCTTGACCCTGCATGCGTGTGCCCTAAAGGCAATTTAAAGTTAGATCAAAGATATTACACACTTAATTTTTTTTCAGGAAAATAAGATTTCTTATCCTATTTTACATTACTGACAACTGAAGAGATGTACAGGTATATATATGCCCTACAATTTAGACAAAAAACAAGAAAAAAAAGAGAACAAGTCGTAACCCATAGCTAGTGGGAGAGCAGGGACAAAACACAAACAATGATGTTGCTGCTATCTCACCTAATCAATGCATGTCCATCATGATATTTCATGGGTTTATGGTGCCCATGTCCCCTCCAAGTATATCAGAGCAAGTGTCATATGCACTAGACTAAACTCAGATGTTAAACATGTGCATCTTCCTCCTGCATGAAAATACACACAGCCACAAGAGAGGTTCAGCCACTAAGAGGTCTCTGCTTACCTATGTGGCCCTGCAGGATCACAAAAAATCCTGCTGGCAGTTAAATGTTACAAGTTTGAATCCCGCTGCAACCTAACGCAAACACTACAATTTTCTCTTGATATCTATCGTTCATAGTGGTATTAGATAGTTCCCTAGTCCCAGTCTCTTGATATAGTTATCTTGTCTGCCTTGCCACTTTTGGCTGGTGTGGACATTAAATTGAAATGTTGCTAACTCGCTCACCAGGCAATGCCAGAGTTGAAACCTGCTCCTCTCAAGCCTAAGAAGCAAGTTTTCTGATCAACTACATATTTACATAACAGAAAAAAAAGAGTCATTACAAGAAACCACCATTATGTCTAAGAATTATCACCAATGAATTTGACCTATGCACAAAAAAGGGAGGAACAGACGAACACACACACACACACACACACACACACACACACACAACTTAAGTTCAGAAAGGCATAATGTTTTTCTTAAGTTTCAACACAATTTCATTAAGCATACATTCTTATACAGGGGACATTTCTTTGCCACTGAATACAATTCATCTTACTAAGAATGAATATGAATGTACATATGTGTTGGAAAATTATGAGACGGATTGGGGGGGGGGGGGGTGTCATAGGAAAAAAAATTACATTTTGTCAACAGCAAGTCTGGAAGCACGGTCACATGTACATAAAGAACTGAAGAAAAAAAAAAAAAAAAAACATTTAGACAATTGCAAACATATAACTCTAAATCAGTATTTTCCTGACAATGGCAAAACATACCAGTGCCAGTATCTATGTACTTGAGTAACATCTGACAGAGAACATTAAATTTCTAGAACAGATGCCGCATTATTTACACATCAAAGCAATCCTAGAAAGATCTTTTCTTTTTTTTTCCATTAATCATTTTCTTGAAAAACTGTCCCTTTTGGTGTACCTATCATACTCAGGAGAGCGGGAACGATATCGGTGACGATGTTCTTGTCTGTCATAACCATAATCTCGTCTGGATCTTTCGTTGCCTCGTTCTCTTCTTTCTCTCCAGCCTCTGTCAGCATTTTTCATATTTTTGGTACCATCCCGAACATCTGACCTTTGCTCAGTGTCAGCTGAATGCTTGAAGGAAGCTGCCATAATGGGCTTTCGGAAAGGTCGATCTCGGCCTCCAAACCGAAGTTGACCAGATTCTTTTTTGCCCCCAAACCCCCCTCCTAATCTTCGAGGAACCCAGTTCTTCAGAGTTCTTGCATGTTCATAGTCCACCAGCACTTCTTTTTCATCTATGGTTATGTTTTTTCCATCTACGTACGCATGACGGACTGATTTTTCACTTTCAAACTCCACAAAACCGTAACACTTGGAAAATCCAGTTACAATGTCTCTGACCAAACGATGCTGTCGAATTTTCCCATATTGCCGAAACACATTGTACAGAGTCTCTTCATCTGTTTTCGGAGAAAGACGGGCCACAAATAAAATCAACTTGGGATCTCCTTTCACGCGCCTGTTGGGTTTGTACTTGGCAGACAATGCACGAGCGATGGCACGATCATGTGGGTACTCATCTGTCCCGTCTATGCTTCCAGCCAGCAGTGGATCATACTCTTTGTCCAGGTAAGGTGAGAATCCTTCCATTTTTGCTGCAACAAAGTCAAACATGGTTTAATAAATATAACGAACTTTCAATAAGCACTGTTTTGTTTTGTTTTTCAATGCATCAAATTCAAATATTTGAAACTGCAGGTAAAGTCAGTCCACACCAAATCCCAATCCCTGGTCATCTCTATGAGAGTATGCATTATGCGTAACATTGGTTTTTCTTGACATAACAGCAAACATGAAAATGTATCACCCTGGGTGCATATTTTCATACAACAGATATAATAAATCCTAATAATCTCAAATAAATGTAAATGACAGCAAAAGATCCTTTTTGCATGGTAGCTTAAATCCCAGTGATATTATCATGCTACAACAGAGACAAATGTGTTGTCACTTATCATCCAAACATTGATTTACACGCATTCAACTTTATACATGTATATTTTTCAAGCCAGAAAGTTCTGTAAAAATTGCAACTGGACCAGTAATGCCTAAAACTAGTGGCAGCCAAGGGTTAACCAAGGGCTTGCTGGTTTCTGTACCAGACTGAAAAATTCTGACTGGCAATATGCACTGAATCTATACGTCAAACACAAAAGAAAGATGAAATACTGAGAAATTTCCAAATATCCCTCTGCCCAAATGTGACAGCATCTCTATCAGTAGCCATTCCCTCCTACCCCCATCTCCCCCCCCCCCCCCCCACTAGTCCCTTTTTCCCTTAGTCCCACCCCCCACCCCCACCTCTGCCTTCTCCCAGCCACTGCCCCAAAGATTTACCTGCACTGAATCCCATGAAGAACAAAAACACAACAACTACAAAGATGAAAAATGTGTTGGAACTAGGATTGAACATATTTTTGGCTCTTCAATTTAACCCTTTTCTCACTAAGCGATTGAGACTGACTGAAAACATAGTGCTTCAAATCTATATGAACATCTAAGGCTAGATACATGTTTGACCAAGTCTGAAACCCAATATTGCTCCACTTTGCCACTTGCTTTAAAAATGTGACTATCACAACTGTCTAGCACAAAAACGATTCCCTCTTGACCCACTTTTCCTGTGATGGGACTGACAAGATAGTGTACAATGTCGCTGATTCTGGTCATTAGCACTGATGATGGACAAAGTGAGGGGTTGACAACACAAACACAGAGAAACCTGTCCTGTTTCAGTTTAATGAGAACAACGTCAGGTCAAAACCTCATAATACTATGTAAGTATGTAACAGAAGAATTATGCCTCAATGAGTGTGGATTACAGTGTGACCTACTTGCCTCATGCAAGACAGCCTATACATGTGTGTGTGTGCGTGTGTGTGTGTGCTGGGCAAGGCACAGCACAAGTGATGAGAAAGCATATGCTTCAGTTGATTAACTCCCTGGTCGTCTGCTATCCTACTCCTAAACCTAATCACCAACCTATTTGGATGATCTTTCATATCAGTTTGTTCTCCATCAATGACTCAAATCCCACAAAATACTCTATCATGTATCCATTCTACTGACTGCAAATGAGGGATGGCCACCATTTTCGTTCTCTTCTTCACCTTTCATTAAAGGGATAAGAGGGGTGAATGTTATCCCTGTTTACACTGCTTGTTCAGTTCTCCTGCATGAGAAATACTTGCTCGGTTCTTATTGAATAACAGTTATGTACAATAACAAAACTAGTTGTTATTCATGCCACCCCTGGAAGGATCGACTTATCATTAGAGCCACTGGTTTCAGATTCTAAAAAAAAAGGTGGCCGTTTCTCCAATAATTTACATTGACCAGTATCTGCCTGTAACATTCCAGTTGCAAAAGTAATATACTCAAAGCCCAGTTTATCATCGCCAACATTTTCATTTTCAATAAACAAGCAAAACCAAACTCTGAAGGTGTGGAAAATGACCATAGTTCAAGTCTCCCTTTAAGTATGCCTCTTCTGGTGCCCCTTTTCAGTGCATCTACATCATATGTTGTCACTGGTTATGGTTTCTCTGGGCCTGGTTCTGACAACGGTGGTTGAGTGACAGTGCAGCATAGCTGGTTTTTGGACCAGTTCGCAAAATTCCAAGTGCAATCACCTCTTATCTCCAGATTTATCCAACCAACCAACCACTGTCCATCTACACAATGTCTCTATTTGTGTTTCCTCTTGGCCTCTATTACTTGTAAGTTTACAGATTTATTTTCTAGATAGTTCCTCGACTACCTAAGTGTTCTTACTGGGGCATTTTGAAACTAGTTGTTTTAGTAACCAAAATGCAAGGGTAAACAGTTACTTGCACAAATTTCATTGTTAACCTTGGCATCAGAATTAAATTGAGAACTTTATCTGTTTAAAGAACTACATTTTAAAATGAACTTAAAAATTACTCCGCCACCTCATCAAAGAAACAAATAACACAACAAACGCAATCCATTTCGACCTGAATTTCAAATAGTGTGGTTTGGACAGTAAACATGGTCTGCCACATTGCACAGAAAGGAATTTATTGCATGCAATAAATTTTATGGGCTGTCACTCTGTCTGCAATGGGCATCGCTTATCACGTAATGACAAGACATAACAGCACACAGAAGAATAAACAAATCTATGTAATTAATGATGCGTTCTGTCCTGAGGCCAAAGAGCAATATTACATCAACCAACGACAAAGATAGTGAACGAAATATGTGCACAATGCAGGATAAGCCACTGTAAGTGGATAAGAAAACCGAGTTACTCTCGTGGCCTAAATTCTAATCCTAAACTTTCTATTATACTGACCTAAATCCCGACTGCATCAATCTTCCAATATTCAAACCATTGTGCGTGACAGCTGAGTTTCTCGACCAAGAGTAAAAATGTTCACGAACCGCATACACACGCTCACAACGTAACTTAAGAGATAATATCCAACCCTTCAAAATTGATAGAGGAGGGGATGTCGTGAAGTACTCTTCCTAAAGAGAAAATACGAAAATGAAAATGTTACAACTTTCTCTTCGTTTTTCAGAGAGAGAGAGAGATGCACGAAATTCTGTATATAGTATGGTTTCACAATAACCAATAGAAAGTGCCTATTTACCTCCTGAAATTGCAGGTAACAATGTGACCGGAAACAGTTCGCATGAACATGCGCCAATAATTTTTTCCGGTGTCATAGCCCAACTGTTCCCCACCACTCCCAAGCTGTACCCCCGGACGGAATCGGTTAGTTCAAGCTGTCCATTTGCCAGATGAAATCTCTAAATTCATCTAAACCGTCACCCTGCCTGGATTGTTCTCTCACTTACCCATATCTTTCCAAGCACCTGACTGACGTCGGTAACAACTAAATTTAACTCCTTCAATCATACGCTCTACCTTCAATATCAATCGTTACCGTAAATGCAGCCGTAAGCTGATGTAGGCCTGTAAGTGTCTCAAGCGCTACTGCACCAAGGAATCTAAAAAAGCAGATTGTAACAACAGCGAAGAAATGATTACAAATCGAGGTTCTGTTGGAGATCAACAGATCCACAATTTTTAATTGACGGAAAATTTTAGCTCTCAGTCAGTCTTCCTTACAAGTTGAATCATGATTCCCAGCTGACATACATGACACCTTCATTGACTCCACCGAGAACAACCATTTGACCATCCAGTTCTGTTCAGCTTTTCTCCCAGATTATAAACCTATGAAGCGAGCTATACAAGCTCAATATTTTTCCTTAACTTTCTTTCTGGTCAGCTTTAGATATTGTTTTGTTGTTTGTCCTTCATGGGTTAAGATGACCACGATTTCTGCTATCGCCGCAGTGGTGTGTGTATGATAATGGCTGATCAGGCCGATCCTTGCACTGAATAGTCTGTTACATAGTGGACAGGGCAGACTTGGAGATGAGCCAAGCTGAAAGGTGGTGTATGCTCTGTTGTTGTTGTTGTTGTTGTTGTTGTTGTTGTTGTTGTTTTAACCTCAAATTGACGTGTGTTTTTTCTCCTGTATCTCCACTCGCCTTGTTTCAGAGCCTTTCACTCCAATTTTTATTATGGTGCGCCAGGTTGAGCGATCTTGTGCAGCTTCTTCCCAGGAGGCAGGAGCGATGCTACAGCACTTCAGTGTGTCTTTGTAGTACTTCTTTTGTCTTCCATGGGGAATGCTTGCCTTACAGCAGCTCGCAATAGTGCACATGCCCTGCACACCTGAGTTTAGGGTGTATTAGCATCTCAAGAAAACGAAGTTGAAGAGCTTTCCATCAGTCCAGTATTTAAAGCCAACTCCAGTGTCACCATCTCGGAAAGCATCCGTCAGCATGGAAGAGAACATCATACTGAAGAGGGTGGGGGCTAGCACACAGCTCTGTTTGACGCCATTTGATTAAGGTAATGGCTGTGGGTACTTTCCAGCATCCTGCAGTCTTGTCTGCATACCATCAAGAAACCACCAGATCACTGAGATTAACTTTGAGGGCATCCAAACTTGGCCATCATTCATTTCATTATGCCCATCGCTCCCGGTGGAGCACAGGCCATCGACGACCCTTTGCCATCGCACTCTGTTCTGGGCTGTTCTGGCCATTCCAGTCCAGTTGGTCCCTAGTTTCTTCAGCTCCGCCTCAGTGTCTCGCCTCCTGCTGTTGCGAGGCCAGCCTCTCTTCCTCTTTCGCTGCAGGTTCCAGGTCAGGCTTGGCGTGTGGTGCTGGACGATGGCTTCCCGAGGGTGTGTCCGATCCAGCCCCACTTCCTTTGCAGTATCTGCTTGGCCACTGGTTCCTGTCCCGCAAGCTCCCACAGATCTTCGTTTCGGATCTTCTCCTGCCATCGGATTTTGTAGATGCGCCTCCGACAGGTGTTGAAGAATGTCTGAATCTTTTGTTGCATCGTCTGTGTTGTCTGCCATGTCTCGCATCCATAGAGTAGGATTGACTTCACACTGGAGTTGAAGATGCGGATTTTAGTTCTTGTGCTGATTCCTCCATGATCTTCCACAGCAGACAGTGTCGAATACCTTGGTCAGGTCCACAAACGTGGTGTAGGGGCTGACATTCTGCTCCTGATATTTCTCTTGTAGTTGCTGTGCAGCAAAAATCATGTCCACAGTGCTGTGACCCCTCCTAAATATGCATTGGCTCTCAGGTAGAAAGCCTTGCTCTAAGTGCTGATTGAGATGGTTGAGTAGGATTCTGGCCAGATTCTTTCCTGCGATTGGGAGCAATGAGATGCCATAGTGGTTGTCAAATATTCTCCAGTTCCCTTTCCACTTGCTGAGGTGAACAATAGAAGCATCTTTGAATTTTTGCTGAAGTTTCTCTCAGTTCCACATGGACTGGGAAAACTCTGTGAGTTTTGTGATCAGCTGTGGGCCATCAGAGGGATATACTTCAGCTGGGATAGAGTCAGCACCAGGAGCTTTACCACTGTATATAAGCTTCATAGCTTTTTCCACTTCATTTTTGGTTGGGAGATCATCAAGGGTGTAGTCAATTGGGACTTCAGGGTGTCTTGCTATTGCTTTGTCATTAATTTTATATATGGGCGATAGAGGACAATGTTAAAATGTTCAGCCCAGCATTCAAGAATGTTTTCCTTGTCAGTAATCAGTCTATTCCCATCAGCACTGAGGAGACAGGACAATCCTGATGATGCGCTTCATGTCACTGCAATCAGCAAAAGACTGGATCTCTTCATCCTTCTTAATCAGCCATGCATCCTGCATTTTACGCAGCTCAGTTTGTGCAGTATTTTTGGCAATGGTGAATGCAGCTCGCTTGGAAATAGAGTTAGGATTGTTAAGGTGGGCTCTATGGAGTCTGTGTTTCTCATTGACTAATGATTGGATGCGATCATTATTTTATCGAACCAGTCCTGATGCTTTCATGTGATGGGACCCACCACTTCTGAGGCAGCAGCATAGACTGTATCACGAAATATTTCCCAGTCTGTTTCCACGTCATGGGAACTGAACATTGAGGGTTTCAATTTGCTGTCAAGTTCTTGCACCAGTTTATGCTTGAGACTTAATACTGCCTTCGCTTCTCACTGCTAGATCTTTTTCATTTTCCGTGGCAGAGCGAATATGCTTAAGTTTATAATATAAACTATATATTATATAACACTGTTAACCTGACACAACACAACTGACGATCAACTGGCAATGTGACTATTATTTATTGTTGATCCCTGAGGGACAGCTTCTGAGAGGCAGTCTTTAAGATTGGACACCGGAATCACTGTGTGACGTCACTACTCAGCGCGATTGCGCGCAGAATCAGAATTTGCACGTGGTTACGTCCAATGACTCAGCAAATCTTCAACGGCAACAGTCAGATCGCATGAACACGCTGAGAAGAACTCCTCTTTTTGAGAATAGCTGTCTATCTCATTGAAGGGTTACAAAAGCACAAGCCTTCAAAAAGGAAAGGAAAAGAAACAAATGAAAAAAATCAGAACAGGTTTACTTCTCCTTAGCCTTGCTTTAATTTGCATCAGAACACAGGACAAAGTGAAGTGTCATCGACAGATCGAGTCAAAAGTGTCCAGAAAGATCTAGAGCTTCGAATTCGCCAGGAACGACGCCAACCCAAGGGCACTAACCCGATCAGAGTGAGAAAAAAAATCATGCGATATTCTTGGTACTATTCTGCAACACGTTTAACATGTCGTGCTTGTAAACAGGAATGGTCACACTCCACAATTAATTTTTTTCTTGTTTGTTGGTGTGTCGATCTGATAGCTTTCCGTATGCACTATCATAGTTTTAAGAAGGACGGGGATTCCCACATAACACTCAATTTTGAACAATTACAATGCAATAAGTTCAGAACAATCCACAAACATGTTTGATGAACTTAACATTAGTGCAAACCAGTGTATATCTCCTTTCTGTGAACATCCGCCATCATCATTTTGATGGTTCTGATGTGTGTAAAAACTGGGGGGTTTCCACAGGGTGTTGACATAGACATGTAGGACTGGCAGTAGGGGGGGGGGGGGGGGACTTGTGGGGTGGGGGTGGTAGTGGGGGGGAGGGCGCTGGTTGGTCAGATTTGGGACTTGAAACACTCCACTGAGGTTGAGAAAATAACCTCAGGAGGCAGGCTGTTCCAGTCCCAGACAGTCCTCGGGAAGAAAGAAAACTTCCTGTAGTTGGTTTTACAAGCAGGGAGGAGATACGTCTCCCCATGAGACTGTCTTGTAGACTGTGCTGGGGTGTTTGGTGTAGGCCTGAATGGGGTGTTAATGCTAACCTCTTCACGATGGTATTTGAAGAAGGTGGTCAGCCTTGCTGCTCTTCTTCTGTCTGCTAGAGTGGACTACTGTAGATGTGTCAGCATGGAATCGACACTTGAGGTGTGACGGTGGCGGTTCACAACCCATCAAGCTGCACGGCGTTGGACTTTTTCCATGTTGTTGATGTTCTTGGCAGTAGAGGGGTCCCAGACAGGTGAGGCATATTCTAGGGTGGGGCGAACTAGGGCCTTGTAGGCAGTTTCCTTGATGTTAATAGAGCCTACTCTCAGGCTTCGCCTGAGGAACGCTAGTGTCTTGTTTGCCCTGTTTGTTATATTGGAGATGTGGGTGTCCCAGCTAAGATCTTGGGAAATGGTGACCCCAGGTACTTTGTCTCTTCAACGCTTTTGAGATTTTGGCCATGGAGATGGTATGTGCCAGTCAGTGTGTTTTTCTTCCTGGAGACGTGGAGGGCTTGACACTTGTCTGGGTGGAAGGACATTTTCCATTTTGTTTTCCAGGCTGCCATGTGGTCCAGGTCCTGTTGTAGCTTCCTTTGGTCTTGGGGGGAAACTACAGTTAGCAAGATCTTTTAAACTGTACATACCTAGTGTCAGTAAAGCATTTAAAAACAGCAAGATTTTGTTGCAGTAAAAAAGAAAAAAAAGTTATTAGTTGAAATGTAGCACTGTTCATAAAACATAGTTATTAGTTGAAATGTAGCAGTGTTCATAAAACATTCTTGAATTTTAGCAGATGTTGTGTGTCCTACATGGACTAGTTCGTGGGCAGTGACACCACCATGAACTGAAAGTGAAACTGTTCACATTGACAATTACCAATATTTAGGGGTCACAAATAGTGCAGCATTGGGATGAAAGTAATTGAGTTATCAAATTTGCCTTGGCACTCTCAAGCTAAAAGTCGTGAGGGACAGGGATGTAGCAGTTTGGGAGGGGCGGGAGGTACCAGTGGTTCCATACTCGGTTCTGGGGAAAAGAGTTTATGCAGTACTAGTCCACACTGCAGGGCATGTGGTAATGCTGCTGATTATGGTGGCTGCTTCTGCCACTGGTTGGTGGAAGTCTCGGTCATCACACCCCACACACGCCAGTCCAGAACAGATTTGTGTTGTTCAATTGACAGTCTCTGCAGCTGTTCAAGCATGACACTTGAGGTTTGTCTGTGTTTATAAATTCAAGTCATGCCTGGTTGCTCTTTGCTGGACCTTCTTGACATTGAAAATGACTCTTAAATGAGTGTCCATTTATCATGTGGTCCCAAACATTGCTGAAGTACTCGGTAATGGGATGGACCAGTGCCTTGTATGCCAGTAAAATGGCGCTATATTTCATGTTTCACTCCAAGCACACTAGGGTATCACTTGCTGTGGCACATGTGTTATCAATATGTGCCCCTGGGCTATATTTTGTAGCCTCCAAATACCCCATTTAGGAAAAGTGCTCAAGGGTGTGGCCATGGAGAGAGCAGCTTGATTTTGCAGTTCTGGACAAGGGAAACTACTTGTACCAGTGAACATGACCTAGTCAGTCTCCCAAGCCACTCAAGTCAACGCTTAACATTTAAAAGTTTGCCCAGTAGACCTTTTTTAAATTGCCTGGAACCAGTGTACTCCCAAGTATTTGCCTAAGTTTGTTTTCAAGAGTAAGTATTCCTGCTGTGAACTGTTAAAGATAGGTTGCACTTGAATTCCAAAATGAATAACTGCCACAGTTGAAAATAAACCTGTGCATATGTTACACAAAAAAGTTTGTTCAGTGTAATGTCCCCTAGGTACTTTGCTATTATTCAACTATTTTTCCTCCATTTTGGACATGTTAGTGCTAATATCTCAACAGAAATGAATTATGACAGTTTACATATGATAGAATAAAGATTATGCTTAGAAATATGTATCAAAACATTAGAAAATGTCTTTATATTTTAAGTTTGCAAATAAATCTGCAGAATATAATCACAGAAAATGTTCCTGGTTACTGAAATTGTGACAGTGGAAAAATACTAATAGCATGGCATGGAATGAACTTCAGAAGATATTCGACAACAAAAATATGAACTGGTAAGAGTTACTGTAAACAAGTTTTTTGCAATTACAGTGACCATAAGAAACTTAAAATACAAAATGTTGCAATCATATCTCCTTGAGCTCCAATTTGTCAGTACTCAAGACTGGGCTTAGCATGAAATTTAAAACTTATACATTTGCAAAATAATCTAGGTTAACCCAGTTTCTTTGCACATGTGTATTCTACACAAGTTTAGTTTTTCTCAGGTAGGCCACTCAGGTAGACCAGACCACATCATCAAAGAGATAATATGCCCGAGATTTAAAAAGTACCATTCTTATATTTTTGGATTTGAACTTCATAGAATGTGTTATCACCCCCCTACTCCCCCTCCCCCCTCCATTTTTTTTTTCTCCACATTTTTGACAGTGGTGTTATGTGTGCTGCTCAACTTCAAGGATGAGATCTTTGTCAACCATGACATGTAAACTTGACTTCGTCACAACTGTTTGTTATTGTTCATACGAGGCTATTGCCACCTTGCTGTATACTTATGAGAGTAATCAGTAGAAAGAAACTCGTGGAGAGCGTGGCAGCAGAGAGTCCTCAGAAGAGAAGCCCCCTTCAAGCAAGTGTTTCGGCCCTTATCTCCTAACACTCTAGGGGGGTTGGGCCACACCCGGTTCATGACTCCGGATGTCCCTCTGCTGCCCCTTTTTTTTTTCCCATCTTGGGACGAGCCATGGCTGGGATTCGAACCCATGACCCTCTGGACATGCTCATTTTCCACTTAATGACTCGCGCTTTAACCACTGAGCCACAGGGACACCTGATATTTGTAGGGAAATTAAGCCTTATGAAGTTCACTTTTGTTCCTCCTTGACCAGATCCAGCTTGAACACCTCTCTGCCGCTTCTGCCATTGCTTTCAGGGCTCTGGTTTTTTCCTTCCCTGCAACTGAGAGCTGTTTCATGAGGCTGTATGCAGACGTTCCTACAAACCCCCTAGCTCCAATTTCTGCAGTGAGGACTTTGACCTGATAGCCTTCTCTCCTCAGGCTGTTTGCCAGATCAGCATACTTTTCAGTCTTGTAGATTTGAGCTGCCTCCATTCTGTTCTCATATGGCACCGTGAGCTCGATCATGATCAGCTGCTTGGTTGACTTAGAGTGGACTACTATGTCTGGTCTCATGCCACTCTTGCTGATGATCTCTGGGTGACTCTTCCATTCTGGGAGGTCTGCAGTGCACTCCCAGTCATCTGCCCCGTCCAGCAGACTCTGCCTGCATGTTTCGAGTGGCACTGTTGTTCTTGGCCATGATTTGCTGCCTCCTGCCGTGAAGAATGTTGCGGGTGCTTTTGGAGTCCTGATTTTCCCTTTTGTGGTGTTGGTACTAGCCCAGACTACTTGTACAATTTCTTTGAGCACTTGGTTGTGCCTCCATGTGTACCTTCCTTGAGCCAGGGCTACTTTACATGAGCTTAGGACATGCTCCACTGTTTGTTTTTCATGGCAGAGGGGGCATGCAGGATCGTCTGTTTTCCCCCACTTCACCAGGTTTGCATTTGAGGGCAGAAGGTCATATGCAGATCTGAGAATGAAGCTGATCCTGAGAGGGGCCATGTGCCAAATGTCATTCCAAGTGAGACTTCTTTGGAGTGCATTCTCCCACGTTGTCCATTGCCCTTGCTGGCTCTGCTGGACTGCTTTTTGGAGTCTTTTTTGGTCTTCTTCTTTTCTCATCTCCTGAATCATGTCTCTTTTGGCTTTTCCTTTGGCCTTTGACCACCATTCAGTTTTGGTCACCCCCAGTCCCTGTCTGTTGGTCTGTGTGTGTCCTGTTATTTCTCTGATCTTGAGACTTTCTTTTGCAGAATCCATCGCCTCTTGAACTTTCCATTTTCTGCCTGTCTTCAGCTGGGGCTTAATTGCTTCTACCACCTTGTCTCCTGAGTCCTCCAGCATGCTTTGAAGTCTGATCTTCCCTGCTTTGTATTCCTCCAGGATGGATTTCAGGGGTAGTTTCAGCTTTGCTTGGCGACAGTACAGCGCTATGTCAGTCAGACAGGGTGGGACACCAAGCCATTTCCTTGTGAACTTGTTGATTTGGGCTTCCATTGCCTCCACTATGCTGGTGCAGATGTCGTATATCATCAGAGGCCATAGCAGCTTTGGTATCAGCATGAACTGCAGACACCAGACCTTGTATTTGCCAGGGAGCCCACACTGGTCAATGGTCTCCAAGCCTTCCTCCGCCATCTGCTTGGTTTCTTTTGCTCTTTGTGTGTCTTTCAGCGTATCATCATACCATCTTCCAAGGCTCTTGACTGGTTCTTCTGTGACTGTTGGAATGGCCTGGTTGGCAACACTGAAGACCACAGATCCGGCCACTTTTCCTTTCCTCAGTGAGAGACTCCATGATTTCTTTGGCTTGAACTTCATTCTGGATGAGGCAACTATGTTGTCCAGCCTCTCCAGCACATGACGTGTCTCGTCTTCTCTGGATGAAATCACTGTAGTGTCATCCATGAAGGCCTTGAGAGGAGGCATCTTGTATCCATCGCCAAGGTCTGTTTGTCTCGCGTTGTTTGTTGCTGCTTTCAAGATGAGTTCCATTGCCAGCACGAACAGTATTGGGGAAATTGCACAGCCCATTGCAATACCCACTTCCAAGTTGATCCAGTCTGTTGTGTACTCCTTGGTAGAGAACCGCATTGAGAAGCCATTGAAGTACTTCTTGAGCATGTCGCGGATGTTCTTTGGCACATGGTACATCTCAAGAGCCAACTGTATCATCTCATGGGGCACAGATCCATATGCGTTTGCCAGATCAAGCCACACTACGTCCAGGTCTCTCTTTTCTGTTTTTGCTTTTTGGATTGCGTCCCAGATCATTGTGGCGTGTTCATAATTTACCAGTGTGTAGTATTTGCATTTTCTCATGGTCAGTTTTGATTAACCACATACTAGACTTTTTCAATTTTTCTTTTTCTTTTTTTTTTTTTTTTTGTTATTGAGAGCAGTATATTTTGTACATGAGTAAAAAAGCAAAAATGATACAACATATAGGAGTTTTGTGCTGGCATCATGTCAAAATTATACCGTACATCAGCCTGCAATTCAGAGTACATGAACTCTGGTTCAGCCTTAGATCAAATGCAAACTTGGCAAAGCATGAACTCGCTACAAATTCAAGCAGTCAGTCATAATTAATCGGGCAAATCACAGGGATAATGTGGACAACATATGTGATAAGACCGGGCAATTTACAGGGCACTGTGCATGCAAGAAGCCAGTCAGGGTCAGTTAAGGCTGCATGTGATACATGCTGCGTATGTCAACACAGCCTTTGCGGAGGATGCAAGTGGTTTGAAACATTCATTAGTTAATCAGTGCATTTTACAATGTATATTTATACTTTTCATCTAACAATTGTTTGAAGTGGCCCTGAGGTTTTCAGTGCAGGAAACTAGGTGGCAGCAGTCATGGTCAGATTCCTTTTTTTTACAGAACTATGTAAACGTGCAAGTCCACATTACATATTTACTCCTGTCACCTAAATTATTTGGTCAAAGAATACTTCACTGCCCGGAAATGCAACTGCCGTGAATCTGAAAATCAAATTTATCCCCACAGGATATACTGCCAGCTGAGTTATGGTACAAGTATTTTGATTCCAGCATGTTTATTTTTAGGATAATGTGATTGGGACTTGGCTATGTTATGTCCCTTGGCCCGATCTTATAGTATACCAAAAATCTCAAAAATGCCAAAAATTCTAGTTACAGCAGTTGTATTTCAGAGCAGCAAGTTACCCAGGCAAGAGAAACTTGTCTTCATTCATTTGGCTTTATAGTTACCCGTATGTAGCATTGGTTACATATACTAGCACATTACATTATAGACTTTGAGTATGATCAGCAGAAGTCTTTAAAAGCTGTCATTAGAAAAGATCCAGTATGATTAATAAATGGATAGTGTGGATTCTCTATTTTTGTTGGCCCCAGGTATTTTATTGGCCCTTTCGACAGAACTTACCAGTGACATGCTGAAAAACGGAAGATTTCTGTCAGTTCATATCCAGTCGCCATGAGGCATTCACTACAACTAGTACAAGATCCACCACAGTTCAGCAGAGTTTACTTCAGTGAGGCCTGTTCTAATCCAAAATATGCAGACTATAATTTAAGCTGCCTGCTGGTGACACTGATCGCTGTTCCCAGAGGGCACCATCACTTCCATCCAATGACGGGCCATAAACTTTCTGATAACAAAGGCTTTTGACATGAAGTCACCACAGGCATGAATATTGAGAGGGACTCAAAGTGAAGGAATGAAAGGCCACAACATTTGTTTGCTTGTTTTTTTTAATGATGATTAATGGCTGACTGAGGATAAGGATGATATAGCTATGCAATCCCATTCTGCTTTGAGCTCATATGTCAGGGCTATGTTCAGTGGTTTATTTTTTTAATCTTGTGACAGCAGGGCCTGAGAAATGCTGACCAACAGGGTTGGTCAGGAAATTTGAACAAAATTCTCAGACTTGCCCATTAAGTGGGAAAAAGTAAGATGTATGGTTCCATCCTTCCCATTTGAGCCAATAGCACATTTAGCTCAGGGTGGTAGGCAATCACTGAATCAGGGCTTAAAAATCCAACAGTTGAGTGTCTCTGATGGGACTCAAACCCACAGCCCTCAAGTTTGCTTGGCTAACCATAGCACCATAGCAGTTGCTTGCTGCACCAGTAAATTACATACTATAGTATCCATCAAAACATGTCAGAAAGTGTACCCATGTACTCAACGACAGAAAATCTTATTTTTAGCGTATTCATTCATTCATGTGCATGTCAAAAGTTGAGTTAAACAGTATTTGCCTAAAATGAAACCAAAGTGGGTGTTAGAAAGAAAAGTACTGGAAATTTCACTACCTTTCCCCCTATGTCATGCCCCTTCCTTCCCAACTTTCAAGCCCTCACTTAAAACGTATCTATTCAAACGCCAGTTGCAGGATACCACCAGAAATATTACTAAATGTCACCTGCACACTTTGCTCGTATACAAATGAGCTGTTCACCATGTCATATAGTGTGTTTATGTTTGTAACATTATGTTCCAGTGTGTGTGTGTGTGTGTGTGGCGCGCGCGCGCGAGAACGTGCTGTGTGCATGCATGAATGCCTGTGCGTGTGTATGTTTATAACTCATGAACACAGAATTGTGTGTGTGTGTGTTCTTATATTTTTTAGATGTTGAATTATTAAAACTTGTAAAGCGCCCTGTAGCCTACGTTGTTAGGATGGACGCTATAGAAATTATCCTCATTATTATTATTACTATTACATGTTTTATTCGATGGAAACTACTATTGTAAGGCATACTGGTCGTTAATTAACCATGCTCATTTTTATTTTTGTGTTTTCAAATCGGTTAGACTGCAGCAAGTTTCTGGCTCAGTGGCTGTGAGATATTCTTCTTTCTTCATGTGTAACACTATTGAGACTAGTTCTCAGGATAAAACGAGTGGATCTTCTCCGAGTCTCATGAGACCGTTTTACAGCATATCTTCAAGACTAGTTAATATTGGCCTATATATCCCCTCTCTGCCTGTAAACAGCTGCTTAGTCGTGGTGTCTGTGCCCTTGGTCTGGTCCATTTCTGGATCATCACAGTTGCAGCGAAGGGTTGATGCGAGGTAGAAATCTCATGTCAAGTGGTTGTTCAGGCAGTTGTGTCCAGTTCATTGGCAGAAAATTACCTGTTCCAACCATCCAATGCACAGAATTAAGTTATCCTTTCGTTGTGGTGACCTGTGAAGAGATTTGATTGTGGCTATTGGGAGCAAGGTAAGCAGCAATGGAGTAATGGCATAATATATATTATATTATATTCATAGGGATGGGATGTATTTTGAACATTTTTTTAACCAAAAGGTATTTTTTAACAGTGTTAAACCTTCATATGAACTATTCGTATATGCAATATTAATTCCTTTTCTTTATTGCTGACCAGCATTGCAGTGATCGTTCTGGCCCTTGCAGTTACTACAAAATTTTAGTGTCTTTGATTATTGCATCAAGTCAATAGCGAACACAGTGTGAGTGAAGACCCCAACAGCGTTTGTCGCGCCAGAGTTATTATGTACCGATTATAATTGTGAAAATTTAAGGTGTGCTACCAAAATGTCCAAACGGAAATAGAATGGTTTTCATAACAACTCTAGAATTTGTCGACAGACTTTTTTCCCCTTTAGCGTTGAAGAACAAGAGAAGACAACTCAACCGCCTCACGCGGAGGCACATTTTACCCGTGAGGGTTTTAATCATTTGATAGAACGAAGTTCGAGTGGGATAAGGTTTAGGTCATGTGTTCTGGAGTTGCAGAGGCTTCGAGTTCTTTTATCCAACTCTGACCTATGCATAAACGCTATGCCAATTTTTTTTTTCTCTGTCATTGAGAAACGTGTGTTGCCAATACCGAAAGTAACATTGACCATACAATAAGGAAGAAGAGGTTTCGTTTTGTTGTTTTCCTGCGCGTTTTTTCTAGTTTCATAGAATGATTAGCACACCATAAATCGAATCATTTCTGACTGCTCACTGTTACCACAACAAGCACTTAAGTATTCATCTGCATGAACTTGTAAAAAGCGTCAACTTGTGACTTGTCCTAATCGGTCTGGTTGTTTGATTCGTCACTGTCATCAAGCAGCAGATCACTGGAGGTTAGGAGGGACTTGCGGTTAAGAAGCAAAAACACTTTTTTTTCAGTCTTTTTTTTTCTTTTGTTTAAGGGAAAGGAACATACTAGTAACAAAAGTCGGTAAAGAACGGAAGCAAAAGCAGTCAACAAATCAAAGAAAATACTTGATATTAGAAGGATCTCTTCATTCATAGACAAGACACTTTTCTGTCTTGACTAGTGATATTACATCTGAAATATGCCCATACTAATTGGTATCCATAGTAAAAAAAAAAATTTTTTAAGAAAAAAAAAACAGCCTTGATTGAGAAGATGAAAAGAAGGCAACATGTAGTAGTAGTAGTAGTAATAGGGACAGGCTATTTGCCTAGGCCTCACGGCCTATATACATCCCCTCTTTGACATCATAATGTGTTGTGCGCATTTTATCTCATATTTAGCTTCAAATGGGCCTCAGTCGTCATAATCCACAAATAATTCTTTAAATTTGGGTATTTCATCCAAAAAATTCTTGAAATAGTTAGTATTTTGTGCAAATTTTATGTTAGTACGAAGTGCATTCCACAAGGGGGCAACTCGGTGTGAGTAAATGTTTTTCCTTTTGTTAGTGCGGCAGTATTGTATAAAAATCTTGCCTTCAGTATTCCTTGTGTTGTTGTTTCTTGAAGGAATAAACAATGAGTCAATGCTTATGTCATCAATACCATTAAATATCTTATATGTCTGGATAAGATCCCCCCTTGTCCTTCTACCTTTCAAAGAGTATAAATTCAAATATTTCAATCTTTGTGCATATGACATATCTTTGCATTCTTTTAATAGCTTTGTTGCACGTCTTTGAACACTTTCTATTTGTTTAGACTGTCTTTTCAATTGAGGACTCCATATTGCATTTGCATATTCCAAATGAGGTCTAACAAAGGATTTATATAGTTTTAAGAATATTTCCTTGTCTAAATAGGAGAAACTTCTTTTAACTATTCCCAACATTTGATTTGCCTTGTTTACTATTTTATTTATGTGTAAGTCAAAAGACAACATAGTATCAAAAGTCACTCCCAAATCTTTTTCTTCTTTTAGTGCAGTTATTTCCTGTAAGCCATCATTATACCTCATATAGTAAGTGTGCTCTTGATTATTTTTACCAATGTGTAGAACACCACATTTTGATACATTAAAATACAGATTCCATACTTCTGACCAGTCTTGGAGTTTATAAATATCATTTTGTAAATCTACGGAATGGGATGTATCGTCATAAAGTTTCGTATCGTCAGCAAATATTTTACAAGTACTATTTAATGATAATGGCATGTCATTTATAAAGACCGTAAATAGTATTGGGCCTAAGATACTCCCTTGAGGTATACCACTTAGAACCTTAACTTTACCTGATCTTTCCTCACCCACTCTTACATACTGAACTCTGTCATATAGAAAACCTTGTATCCATTTTAGTAGATTTCCTGTTATGCCATAAGCAGCCAGTTTAACTAGTAACCTTTCATGTGGTACAGTATCAAAAGCTTTTTTAAAATCTAGATACAAAACATCAACATTATGACCATCATCTAATAACTTTGTCATGTTGTCTATTACCTCAAGTAATTGTGTTACACAAGAACGTTTCTTACGGAATCCATGTTGGCATTTTGCATACAAGTTATTATCTGTAAAATGAGTTACCACTTGATCTCTAATTATACTCTCCAATACTTTACAAGTGACACACGTTAGGCTGACCGGTCTATAGTTTCCTGGTTCAGCCCTTGACCCCTTCTTAAATATGGCTGTTACTTCCGCTAATTTCCAGTCCTGAGGTAAGATACCCGTCTCTAACGTTTTATTGAATAGTATACATAGGGGAAGTGATAATTCTATATTTAGTTCTTTTAAGACTTTTGGAGGAATTTGATCTGGTCCTTGCGCCTTTTTTGGGTTCAAATTGATTAATTTATCTCTGACCGCTTTGGGGGTTACTATTACTTCTGCCAAAGATATACCATCTGAATATGTACATTCCTCTAATTTTGGTATATTAGACCTGTCTTCCCGTGTAAATACACTAGAAAAGAATTTATTTAGAGTTTCTGTTTTTTCTTTATCACTTGTTGCTAAAGAGCCATCAGGATTATTTAGAGCACCAATATTAGTATTTATCTTTAACTTGTTTTGAATATATTTCCAAAATAATTTAGGATTGTCCTTGCACTCCTTTGCAATCATTTTTTCATATTCTCTTTTCGTTATTTTCAGTAATTTTGTACATTTATTTCTCTCACATATGTACTTCCTATAATTAATTCCTGATTTAGTAGTTAGGTACCTTTTATATAAGTTATATTTCTTTTTAATACTTCTCATTGCTTTCTTATTCATCCAAGTTGGGGTATATCTTTTGTTGTTGTTTTTTCTTGTTTTGGGAATACATTTTTCCATACCTTCATGTATGGCATCTTTTATATACTTCCAAGTTTCCTCTACATTCATATCTGATAAAGCTGACCAATCATGTTCATTCAGTATACCTTTGAATTTTGAATAATTTCCTTTATTCAGATTGAAACAATATACTGTTTGATCTTTAGTTTTCTGTTTATCTAAATTCAGATGGAATGACAAGACATCATGGTCGCTTTTTCCGACTGGATCAAGATGGACAATCTCTGAAATAAGTCTGTCATCGTTTACCAAAACCAACATGATTAAGGATGCAAAATTTTTCATATATAGTGACAGTCTGGAGCGCTTCTAGTTAACTCGCTGGAGAAGATTCATACAGAAATATGGTATGGGCTTTTAAATAAAAGCCTTTTTTACATCTTTCTGAGGTCCAGAGATCGCAAACTCTGCAAACATACATCAGTTAAACAAAACGGTAAACTGGTTTAGCAATACAGCATGTCAAGAGCAATCATCTCTTGCTCCTTCACATTCACTTAGTAAGCTTTTGATTAAACCATCTACTTCACAGTCAAAGGTATGTAAATTGCAAGCCACAGTTTGCCCTAGTCAGGATGCCAGGGGCTTGTTCAGAATTTGAGTCCCTGTTTAGAAAAATTCTACTCTCATGACTTCGTCTTTTCTGATACTGTCTTTGGCTTTTTTTTTCATCCTTAATCATCATCATCATTATCCTTCAGTTGTCCCAGGTTACTGGCCATTAACAAAAGTTAATAGAGTCCTTTGTCTTTAGCCTTCCTCTATACTTGTCCCCAGGAGTATCCCATTTGTCTGGTGTCTCTTTAAAGGTTCCAGAACCAGCTGTTCCTTGGTCGGCCTGGCTTCTGTTCGTCTTGAGGGTTCCACTTCAAGGCTTGACTTGTGATGGTTGGCAGGGATTTCTTGAGAGTGTGTCTGATCAACTTCTCATTTTCTTTTCTTTATCTTGTCCTCAGGTGGTAGTTGAAGCGTTTTCTGCAAAGAGGTTGATGTTGCTGATGGGTCCGTGCAGAGGATCTGGAGACATTTTCTTTGGCAGCTGTAGGTGAATGTCTGCACTCTGTTTCTGATTTTCTTTGTTATTTCTGTGTCTGTGCATCTCTGTTCCATACATTATTGAAGCTGACATTATGCTAAAATTGTACAGTCTTATCTTTGTGGGGCAGGATACTTTTCTAGAGCTCCAGAGCTCCAGATATTTTACAGTTTCAGGAATGCAGCTCTTGCCAGTTCTTGCTTTCACAGTTGCACTTGTGCTGTCTTGCTTATTGACTCTAACACCAACAATAGGTAAATTTTCTTAATCTCCACTTAGTTCACTCCCATCTGTTGTAATTGAATCAGAGTTGATGTTGATAATCTTCAGCTCCCCCCCCCCCCCCCTCCCCCTTGTTTCTTTCCCCTTTTTATCATATATCAATATACAGTATCAAGGATGGCTTGTGCTGAGATTGCTAGCTGTTAGATAATTTTCTGCATCTGTTGGCGACCGTCAGACAGCAGAGCCAGGTTGTCTGCAAAGTCTAGGTTATGCAGGAGGCTCCAGGAGGTTCATTTGATTCCATGTTTCCTCAGTGCTGCAGTGGTCATGGTCCAGTCTGTGACCAAGAGAAAGTGGAGGGGGCCAGCAAACAGCCTTGTCAGACTCCAGTCTTCACCTGGAAACTTGTGGGCTGTCCACATGAACCACTCTGCAGCTCAGTCCTTCTTTGGATTTCTTTAGTTGCTTAAACCAATTTGAGCGGGACACTTCGGTGTTTGAGCAGTTTTCATTGGACCTAACTATGTTGTCAAATGCTTGTTAATAGATTGTAAAGCAGAGATACCAAGAAGACTGATACTAACAATTAGTCCACTGTAATGCATAGTCACAGTGTAACAGTCAGGTCTGTTTGCTTACCAAATCTGTCTTGATGGAAACCTGCCCACTCATCACACACTTGTGTATCAACTCCTTTCTTCATTCTTTCTGGGATGATTCTGTTAGGAACTAACTAGTTAAGGGACTAACTGGTTTATTTTTCCCAGTTGTTGATGTCGGACTGCCTTAAGCTTTATCAAATACCCATCTTTCCTGTCTGATGGTAAATCATCTTAGCTTATTTCCATGTCTGCTCAAGCAGAGAACGCAATAATTATTTCAACAACAATGTTTGTGTCTGCCTTCTGTTGTGCTGGGATGTTGTCTGGTACTACTGCCTTTCCATTGTTCAGTGGCAGTATTGCTTTTCTCATGGCTAGGAGGTGGGGGTGGAGGATTCCAAAACGGTAGGTGTATTATCTGCCCGTTTATTGATTTTGATTGATTTGCGATAAATGGATTTTTTTTTAAACAGCTTTTGCTCATTATGATACAGTATAAATAATAGTCTGTACAAAAATTGTCACTATAAACCTCCTTCATTCAGTCTTAATTGAATAGTAGCAAAGAAAGTTTACACATGTTTTGAACTTGAATAGTCTTCCGGAGCTTTTCATTCTAGCATACATCATGTCCCATTTTCATTTCAAAAAGTGACATCAAACAAAACTACCTTGTGTGTCACTTCTTTTTATTACCCTCAGATACGCAACTGATTTTGTCCAGTGTATCTTTTAAAGGTTTTCTTTTTGATATACAAGTAAAAAGTGATATTCGGAGCAAAAAATGCTCTTGTTCGTCAAAGATGATTAATGGGTTATTCATCCTATTTTTGAATTGGCTCATATTCTTCAGATTAGGGGGATCACGCCATATTGCCATGTTTCAGATTAGGTTTAAGTAGAGGTTTGAAACTTTTTTTTTTAAACTGAATATTTGTAGTCATTCCTAATATTTGATCATTTGTGCTTTTTTTTTTTTTTGCATGTAGCTGTAACATGCTGTTCAAAAGTAAGATTTTGACAACCAGGACTTCCAGTCTTTGCATATTCTTCAAATCCCTATATTGTAGGAAAAAAGATCAATCGATAGAAAAGTAGATAAACGATGTGCATGATACATTTAAGTCCACATAGAAACTAGACTTTCTGCTTTTTTTTCCCTGTCATTTCTGTTCTGACACGTCAGCGGCACTGCAGACTTGATGCTCATTCTAACCTCTCGACCACACCAACAGCCCAGTCCAGCCCACCATAGCCCCAGCTTGGGCAAACCACAGTGAGCAGTCAGGGTCAGGTCATCATTGAATCACAGATTTTGACGGCTTTGGATTATTTCTTTTCTTTTCCACCTTCTCATTTATTCAATTAATTTCATTTTGATTTTATATTTTGTGCGTTGTGTTGCTTTCCTGCCATGAACATTATGGTTTGTGTTGCAGATTCAAATCCAATACATGTCGGATTCAGCCAGAAGCGGGCAGAGAAGTCCAACTGCATAGGAAGTAGGATCGTCAAGGTGTTGTGCTGAACGTGTTCCTTATTGCGCACATATCACTAGATGTACAGAAGAAACGGAGGCACTCCAAAGGATAACACCTGTTGAAATGGCAGCATACCCGACTGTGAATGCGAATTATGATTATTCTCTCAGTGATGAAGAAACAGAAACGATTGACGGCATGGAACCTGTTGAGATGGCGGCCCTGGCTCAGGAACAAGATGCTAAAGATGATTGCGTTTCTGCTGTGGGATCAGGTGATGGTCATGCACAGGAGCTGTTTTCTAAAGAAGATGAACTAGAAAGAGAGTTGGATGATGCTTGTTCGAAGAAGCTGACGAAGGAGGAGATCGATGAGAAGTATCGCGCTCTTTTCGAACCAGAAGACGGTTTTGTTGACCTCATTGGAAATGGACAGCTGAAGAAGAAGGTAATCATGACCATAATTAATGTGCTTTGAGTTAAATTTGAACATCATGCATGCCCTTTCCTGTCAAAGAGCTCATAAATGTTAATGAGTTAAAGAAAACAGAAAATAAAAGGTCTGCGGAAGACCATTGCCTGCATGCACTCCTCGCAGGTACAGCGAAAGGGGTGTACACAGTTAAATGTTGCCGCTGCAGTGATATTTCACATATAAATTACATACATCCAACAAATGATAGTTAAATCAAGTTTTTTTCTGGTTATTCTTCATAGTCTTGCTAGCTTCTCTCTCTCTCTCTCTCTCTCTCTCTCTCTCTCTCTCTCTCTCTCTCTCTCTCTAATTTTTTTTTTTTTTAACCATTGGCCCATTAACCTGCTTTTTGCTTGAGAAAATTTTGAGAAAAAAACATTCTGGTTACCTAAGTTATGTTTTTCACCTACACCTGTTTGTTCTTTTGCTTGACCGTCGGCAGGATTACGCAGAAAATGCTGATGCTGTTTCGACCGAATTTCCACAAGATGTAGAATATGACCCAAGGATTAAGCTGTTGATGTTGAGGCTGATCTGGATCAAATGGCGGATCCTTTTTCTTTTTCTTTTGTTTTATAAAGAAAAAGAAAGTGACCGTGCATGTGTTTGCGTGTGTGCTCTTGGTAGCGTTTGCGCACACTTATGTGGGTATGCAGAGGGGAAGGGAGGGGGGGTGGGCGGCAATGCGCGCGCGTACGTGCGAGTCTGTGTGAGGGGGGGGGGGGGGGGGGGGGGGGAGTGAGAGGGTGTGTGTTTGTGTGTGTGTTTATGTGTGTGTGTGTGTGTGTGTGTGCGTGTGTGTGTGTGTGTGTGTGTGCGTGTGTGTGTGCGTGCATGTATGTGTGCGCGAGCGCACCCGAGTATTTGTGACATATTTTTGTACAATGGATCTTTTCGCCTCGTTGGTTTTGTTTGGTTTGGTTTTGCTGGTGAGGCCACATAACCTAAGAAAAGACTAGAAGTACGGCTGATGTATCATTCAGCAACACAAGAGCCCTATAATCATCAACGTTCAGCTGTTCCTGTGTATATGTCTTTTCTGCTCCCCTTTGGACTTGCAAGTCACTTTTTCCTCATGTTTGATAAACACTTGACCCTTTAAAACCTGTGGCAGAATGTCCTCACACACTGAACTCTTGAAATCTATATTGTCTGTGTTGGATATCTGATGCAGTTGTACACTTTTAGATGGATTTTTTCCAGGTTCGGATTGGGAAAGATAATTGTTTCCTTTCAGCTTTACCTGAAGAGAAGATAATTTGCAGACTCCACAATCATTATGAAGCAAAAACTGTCGGACATCTTGATGCTTTTTTTTCCCTTCCTTCTTTCCCTTCTTTCCCTCTCTCTTTCGTTTATCCCTTCGTTTCTTTGATGTGTGTGTGTGTGTGTGTGTGTGTGTGTGTGTGTGTGTTTCTTTCTTTCTTGCTTGCTTTTTTTTTTTTTTTTTTTTTTTTTTTTTTTCGGGGGGGGGGGGGGGGGGGGGGGGGGGGAGGAGGGAGAGGGGGTGTTACGGTCCGTGAATGAGCTGTGTTAACCAGCCGGAGACGGCAAGTATGTATTTTACGGAACTGCCACGTTGTGAGTGTCTCAATTTTGTAAATTTGGTGCTGAGATAGTAAGGAAGAGTGGCCACCCTTTTGTCCCCCCTTTTCCCCCCGTGACCCCCCCCCCCTCCCCCCGGGGAAGGGAAGGGAAAAGCCATAGAGGAGATGGGGTGATGGGCCCTTACTACATTCCGGGAGATTCTCTGTCATCTACCCTTTCTCTCCCTGTCGTCGTTGCTATCTGGCTCCCGCCTCTCCCCCCCCCCCCCCTCTCTCTCTCTCTCTCTCTCTTATTTATTTGTTTATCATCATCATTACTATTATTGTGATCATAAACATTACTACCAGTGGGCCTGCTGCTGCTGCTGCTACAGCTGCTGCCACTATTACTACTACTGCTAGTGCTGCTGCCGCTGCTACTGCTGCTGCTGCTTCTTCTGCTGATACTACCACCACTACTACAACTACTGCAACTGCTGCTGCTGCTGTCACTACTACTGCTGCTGCTGCTGCTGCTGCTGCTGTTACTTACTATTGCTGTTTTCGCTACTATCATGATTATCATCGGCAGTAGTTTGCGTTATCTGCGCAGATTCTCTAAACTGATTGATGTATTCTCAGTATACGGACCTATCAAACAGGTGTATTTTTCACCTGGCAGATTTTTTTGCTCCAGTTTGTGGATGTTTAGAGATGAGGAGGTGGTGGGGCGGTGGGCGGTGTGGTAGTGGTGGAGGGGGGTGTATTGCGGACGAGCGGGTGGGATGGGGGGGGGGGAGGGGAGGTATGCGGCATGAATTTGATGATGTTTGATGTTTTGATGATGTTCATTCAGAGAAAGGGGAAGGGCTTCCAGTTCGATAAATCTAATGTTGCTTTTTGTATGCTGTACTGTTTTATGCTCGCGGTTTGCGGGTTTGCTTTTGTGTGTGTGTGTGTGTGTGTGTGTGTGTGTGTGTGTGTGTGTGTATTCTTATGTTTTTTGGTTGTTGTTGTTTTTTTTTGGTCCGTTTTTGGCACATAATATAGAACATTGTATATATTTGAATGTGAATTTTCAAGACTTGAATGGCAACGAACGGCGTTCAAGTGCAGACTTCAAGTGCTGAGTACACTTTTAACATTATAATTCTTGTTGTTATCATTGGTTTATTTAAGACTTTCTCCACGTTTTGTTTCTTATGTTATACGTATACAGCCCGTGTCGGTACATACATTAGCAATATCGACATCTCGCAAAGAATGTTGTCTGGTACAAAGATAGCAGGTATAGCTCATAGCCAAATGGACGGTATTAATTCACATCGGGGTAATTACGCAAGCCATGATTACGATGATTGTTCAAATGCATGCTGTTGTAAAGTATACTCCTTTTTGCTTGGCCCTTGTGACATTGAACTGGATTCCTGTTTGTTGCTTTTATTCCTCTTGTGGCACTTGATGGTTTTTTATTTAATGTTTTTGACTACAAGGAAAACACCATGGATTCAGTAGGTAACAAGGTAAACATGTTAACAATTTCATCATTAAACTGTCAAGGTCTAGGGAATTATCAGAAAAGAAGAGATATATTTCATTATTTAAGAAAAAAACAATACTCTATATACTGCCTACAAGATACTCATTTTGAAAAAGATACGGAAAAGTGCATTAAAGCGGAATGGGGGTATGACTGCTTTTTCTCCTCATACAGATCTAATGCTCGAGGAGTAGCAATACTATTTAACAATAATTTCGAATTCAAAATAAATAAGGTGGAAACAGATATGCAGGGTAACTTTATCATCATATCATTTACAACAAATGAAAAGGAACTGTTGCTAGTAAGTGTTTATGGACCAAACAAAGACGACCCAGCATTCTATGAGGAACTCACAAATAAGATTAAAACGTACAAAAATAACAACGTTATTGTGGTGGGGGATTTTAATACGGTACTAGAACAGGAAATTGATTGTTACAATTATAAACACATAAATAACCCAAAAGCTAAAAAAGCAGTTGAGGATATGATACAAGATTTGTCATTAGCAGATATATGGAGAGAAAACAACCCGGATTGTAGGAGATACACATGGCGTAGACCTACCCCCTTGCAACAAAGTAGGCTAGACTTCTTCCTTCTGTCAGAATATTTAATCTGGTATTTTGAAGATGCTGACATTTTACCAGGCTATAGATCTGATCATTCACTGATTACACTAAAGCTTCAATTCGGAAAGGAGATTAAACACAAAACTTTTTGGAAATTTAATACATCTCTACTAAAAGATAAAGAATATGTAGACGGAATAAATAATCTAATAGAAGAAATAACAAAGGAATACACAGATAAAGATGAGGGGAATGATATTAATGCTAACAATAGCCAAGATGAAAACCAGTCGAACAGCTCAGACCCTAAACTAACAGTGTCTGATCGGGTCTTTCTTGACTTCTTACTAATGAAGATAAGAGATAAATCCATCCAGTATGCCACAATTAAAAAAAGAGAATCACAATGTAAAGAAAACAGCCTTATGCAAACTATTAAAGATATTGAGAGTAAAGAACTTAAATCAGAGGAGGATTTGAAGACAGTTGAAGAGAGTAATAGAGAACTGATATCACTAAGAGAAAAGGTTATGAATGGTGTACTACTAAGATCAAAAGCAAGATGGGTTGCAGATGGGGAAAAGGTTAGTAAATATTTCTGCAGTTTAGAAAAGCGTAACTTTATTAGCAAACAAATTGTAAAACTACTGGATGGACAAGGTAATATACTGGACAAACCAGAAGACATAAAAGTTACAGTAAAACATTTTTATGAGGATCTATACCGAAAAAGATCAACTGTGAAATGCAATATTGAAGATTTGGTGAATAAGATACCGAAACTAACAGAAGAACAGACTAAATCATTACAAGGTGAAATAACAATAGAAGAAGCAGGGATTGCGTTGAAAAATATGAAGAATGGAAAAAGCCCTGGATCGGATGGGTTTGGAGCTGAGTTTTTCAAATCTTTTTGGAAACAAATCGGCGTGTTTGTAACCCGAGCTCTAAATGAAAGTTTCAGAGAAGGCGAACTATCAAACACCCAGAAAGAAGGTATTATAATCTGTATACCCAAAGAAGGAAAACCAAAAGAATATGTAAAAAACTGGAGACCTATTTCACTTTTAAACCTTATATATAAAATTGGCTCCACTTGTATTGCTAACAGAATTAAAAAGGTCCTTCCATCACTGATTAGTGAAGACCAGACAGGATTTGTCCCAAATAGATACATAGGTAGTAACATTAGGTTAATTTATGACATAATACACCATCTCAACATAAATAATATCCCAGGGATGCTAATTAATTTAGACTTCGAAAAGGCGTTCGACTCGTTAGATTGGGATTTTATGCACAAAGTGCTGGAGGCTGTAGGTTTAGGTAAAGATATATGTAAATGGATAGAAGTATTCTACAAAAACATTAAGTCTACTGTTATCGTAAATGGCCAAACATCACCATGGTTCTCAATAGAAAGGGGTTGTAGGCAAGGAGATCCAGTTTCACCATATATCTTCGTATTATGTGCAGAAATATTATCCGTAATGATCAAAGAAGAAAATAGTATTGAAGGTATACAAATCGGGGAGAAAGAACACAAGATATCACAATTTGCCGACGACACTCAACTGATGAACACAGGGAATAAGAAATCATTTGAAAAATCTATCGAGATTCTCGATAGGTTTGGGAAAACATCAGGTTTATTCTTAAACAAAGAGAAAACACAAGTAATTTGGCTTGGAAGACAAAAGCATAGTGAAATAAGATATATGGAACATTTAAAGATGATCTGGAATCCAAAAGAATTCAAAATATTAGGAATTTGGTTTACTCAGGACTTAACACACATGGAAAAAAGAAACTACAAAGATAGAATGATAGAAGTGAAGGCACTATTTAAAATTTGGCTAAAGAGAATCATTACCCCTTTAGGAAGAATTGCTGTCTTAAAATCATTAATTCTGTCAAAACTGACTTACCTATGGTTGATGCTTCCAAATCCACCTGACACATTTGTTAAAGAATTACAAGACTTATGTTACTGGTTTGTATGGAATAAAAAACAAGACAGAATTAGTCGAAAAACAGTTATTAAAGATGTACAGGATGGTGGGCTGAATCTACCTGACATAAATGCTCTCATCACTGCTTTAAAATTAACATGGATAAAAAGACTGAGACAAACAACACACAGATGGAGAGACATGTTGATCTTTTCATACCCAATTATTGAGAACATTGAGAAGTACTCTCCAAACCATCTGTGCATCACCACTCAAGACAATGTTTTCTGGAAACATGTATTCATGTCGTATAAGCAGTTCTATTATAAAATAAAACCAGAAAATGCTAGAGAACTACTTGCAGAACCAATCCTTTACAATGAACATTTTAAAATAGGAAATAAACTAATAAAACACAAAAACTGGAACAATAGAAATGTATTTAGAGTATCTGATTTGTTTCAAGCAAATGGAGATTCACTATCCCATGAGGAATTTAGAACAAAGTATAACATTGAAATAGATTTCCTATCTTATGGTGGGTGTATATTATCCATTAAACGATACATCAGGGAACAAGGATTTGAGAATGAGATAAAAGATAACATTGAAGCAGAAGTCAGCACAGCATTAAAGAAAATATATTTTGTAGATAAAGGTTCCAAAACTTATTACAGAATTATAGTAAAAGATAACTGGGAACCAAACTGTTGTGCAAAATGGACGGAGAAGCTGAATAGACAGATACCTTGGAAGAAATGTTTTAGAAAAATTCATCAAATTAAGGATATTAAGCTAAAATGGATGCAAATGAGAATAGTGCATCGAATAATTGCAACTAATGTAGCTCTGAAAGAAATGGGAATAGTAGAAAGTTATAACTGTAGTTTCTGTGAAGAGGAAAAAGACAGCATTGAACATATGTTCTGGAGATGCATACACGTCAATGATTTCTGGAAATCATTGCAAGAAGTAATAAAAGGAAAGTGTTTAATAGCGAATAATCTGTCTCTGACTGAAAACACAATAATATTTGGAGCAGATGACAATTCCACAACTGATACTACATTCGATCTTATAATACTGATAGCCAAATACTACATTTTTAGCTGTAAAATAAACAAATGTAAGCCTTCAATAACAGTATTTCTAAAAATACTAAAGAGAAGATATAATCTTGAAAAATACATAGCAACTGTACAATTGAATCTGCAAAAATTTAACACTAATTGGATCAATTATGAAGTATTATTTGAAAATTGATAATCAAAATCATAAGATACCTGGATTTAATACGTGCATGAGAGGATATGTTCAGGATGTGTAGGTAATTTCATAAGGTATTCAAATATCATTGAGTGTGGTTGTAGCCTGTGGCCCGCTGTTTGTCTGGCATGGCGATGCCGCGGCTGGGACCCGTAGGCCGATCGGCAACTTAGCTGGTAGGTTGGTTTGTTGGTTGGTCGGCGGGGCACGGCTGTGGTGTAGCGATGTCATATTGGTAGCGGGCTGAAGAACATATAATTAACTTTCTTTTGATTGTTAAAGAAATATAAAGACACTGATGGATGGGATTTCGGTGCTGGTGTGTACACTCAGCTGGGAAATGCTTACGTCTGTTTAAATCTATATTTTGAAGGATCATTACAGTGAACACAATTATGTTATGCGTTATATACAACAGCTATCACATGGTACCACACGGAGAAAACATTACTTCATTATTATAAATTGTATAATTATGTATATTGTTTAAGTATTATTAATTCATAAGAAGAGAGAAAGTGGGGGTGTGGGTGGGTAGGGACGGGAGGGGATGTGAGTGGAGTGAGCGGGTGTGTTTGTTTGCCTTTATGTGCTTGTAGTTTGTAAGAACTCAGAGGATTGTGAATAGTGATTTTTGTTTGTTTGTGTATGTGTGTATATCCAACAAAAAGAAAACAACCTTTCCTCGGCATACATTGAACTCTCACTCAAATCCTTTCAAGCCGATAAAAAAGATAACTCGTTTCTAATACGTTTCACGGATTATTTACTACAATAATGTCAAACATGTACAAATATGATTAACAACAAAAAATATGTGATAATTTGCATCCGGAAATGTACAGCAAAGAGAAAGATCATGTTGATGAAAGAATGGAGATGAGAGAAAGAAGGAACTGTGGAATGGAAGAGAGAGAATGAGGAAGGAAATAAAAAAAATATATCAAAAAAAAAAGGAAAAAAAAAAAAAAAAAAAAGAAAGTGTTGTGTGAATCTGACTGAGAAAAAGTGTAAGTTCCCCCCTTTATTTGATCTGACTGATGAGGCCCTGAGTGTATGCGTGTGTGTGTGTGTGTGTGTGTGTGTGTGTGTGTGTGTGCATGCATGTGTGCAAGTCTGCTTGATGCCTCTCTCACTCTCTCTCTCTCTCTCTCTCTCTCTCTCTCTTGTATATTATTTTTTTTACAAATTGGACAGATACAATTAGGTTCATTATTAAATATACCATACCATCTTTCTCTAGCATATAGACCAAGGGTCCTTGTTTGAAAGCGTGCTAATGAATCCCTATGCCATTTTCGCGTTACAACTGATAAATACTTTTCTGGCTGTAAGTCACTATTAAAGCGCAAGAACCAAGAGTATTTCTCACTATTTTCTAATTCAGAGTGCCAGATCTGTTGGTAGGAAGATATTAAACGCTCTTTAAATAGAAGATGAATTTCACTTTTTGCTTTCAGTGTGAGATGTATGAAAAGGTACGGGGAAAATGCGATGTCTTTAAATCAGTATTAGCAGAAGAACGTGACTTGGCCACTCTGTTACAGAGTGATAGTCACTACTTAAAATCTATTGCTAAATTTATTGCAGAAGCAAATATTCTTCGAAAAAGGAAGCTTTTCAATACTTAAGTAGAATTAATGTTCTTTCTTATTAAGTCCTATTGTCCTTTCGACTGATTGACTAGGCCTGTTGGTCGCTTGCTATTTATGATGTTAACTAATTTCTGTTTGCTTTCTGATTCTCTTTAATTTTGATTTTTCTTAATTTTGTTCAAGCAGTGTTCCCCATGTCAAATAGCAGGTTTTGCTGATGACATTAAACTGTAGTCATTGTCACTGTCATTGTCATTGTCATTCTCTCTCTCTCTCTCTCTCTCTCTCTCTCTCTCTCTCTCTCTCTCTTCTCTATCTGTCTACATAGTATATTACCCCTAAGAGTCTCTTCCTGTCTAAGATTAATCATATTTTGGGTAGTAGAGTGCCTTTTTGTGCTTTCCATATGCATGTGTTTAAGTGCAAGTTATTCATGCTTATAAATTTATCTCATACTCTAAATTTGTGAACTTTTTTTTTCAGGTAGTGAAAGCAGGCAAACCTGGCACAAGGCCACAAACGGGCAACATGGTCAGAGCAAAAGTAAAGATGCTTCTGGAGAATGGCACCTGCGTGCATGACGCAGTGGAAACTTTCTTCATGTCAGAAGGGGACATCATTCTAGGTGAGCCCAACTTTCCCTTCACTCACTCAAGCAGGAAACAGAACATGATCATGGTATATTACAGAGAATGTTCTGAAAGTCTGCAGAATCTGGTTCATTTCAATACCTCACCAGATTTTAAAAAGGGTTTTCACCGTTTTGTGATTCTTGACTCCATATTTCAAGTCCCAGAGATCTGTCACTTCCATAAAATCGACTTTGGGAGATAATGGTCAGTCTATGTTTTGATTTTTTTAGCATGAAGCACTTTAATTGCATTTGAACTGTGATTTATGTTGACGTTTTTGCCTGTGTTGGTGGGTAGAAAGTTTGATGGCAGCTTTGGCGAAGACAACTCGTTGCAGAGTCAGTGTATATGCTTGGAACAACAAATTCCAGTTGGGTAGAATCATGGAAGATAATACTGTTCACGTTAGCTATTTTGATAGTGGTTACGTCAGTAAATTGCTGTAGTACAGTTGATAAACTAAAGATCTTGGAAAAAGAAAAAGATTCACCTGAAGGTGCTCAAACAAATTCAAGGTGTCGTGGACATTTAAAGCTCAGCAATTGGCTGACTTGAACTTGAAAAGGTTTATTTTTTAAAAAAAGAAGAAGAAAAGACATGCTTGTGTTGGGTAATACATGAACAAATTAGCAATCAGAAATGGGTTCAAGTCAAAAGCTGTGACTCTGTGCATGGCAGATCCAACACTGGTCAGTCCAAAATCAGCATAGATCTCCACAGGAATCCAATGCATGTTTCAGTTTGTCACTGAAGCAGACTGGCAGCTGTGAATTTGGATGTTTCCAGGTGAACTAAGTTCTGCTGAAATTTAAAAAAAAAAAAGAAAAATGAAAAGAATTCTGGGAAAGAAAATTATCACCTTGTTTAGTGCAGGATTGATACGAGTCATAGTGCAACGTAGGGTGGCCCACAGGCGTGCAGCAAATTAGTATTGCATGAACAATGAAGGTAATGTTGGGTTAACGGTGACAATGGGTCTGTGAACTTCACATTGATTTTATCATGTCCCATGAGCCCCAGCAAAATGTACTTAAATCACTCAAAACTCTTGAAACTGTTGGTATTCCTTCATATGCCTGTTCAGTAATGGTAAGCTCCAAAACATACATCAACAGTTCCGGGAGTTGTTCTTGTACTCACACCAGTTTCTGAAATTGATGCCGTCGGTGTGAACCAGAATAAGCATTCCAAGGGAACAAGGTCAGTAAAGCCTAAAAGGCTCCGTTTTCATATCGCAAGAAGTCAGAAATCTTGGTGATCATTTAAGGTCACTGCTGTCATGGTAAACAACTTCTTCATTGATACTCCTTACTGATCTCACATTGCCTGAGCTGTTCTCTCATGGCTTTATTAGAGAAATATTTTGACAGGTATGTTTCGTAATTATCTTTGATGTGCTGTTCTTTCAAGCTGCCTGTGTCTTCAGCTATGTATATTATCATGACTTACTCCTCTGGCTTGTAATATGTTGGTCAGTTGTGTACAGTTGCATCTTTTAATTATACTGGTAAAATCCATGGCACACAAGTGTCACAACAGATTCAAGTGCATGACAGTCGCTGCACAAAAAAAATGTTGATATGTCGACCCATACGAATTTGTTAGCATCTGCATCAGTGCTGACGTTTTTTTTTATGCTTTGCATCTGAATTCATAAAGGCCGGGATGTAAACCAGGTCCTGTTCAAAACATCATGCCACAGGTGTGTAAACCAAGGGCCAGTCCCCTAGTGACAATGTACTGTTGGCCTTCTCTGAATGACAAAGATGCAGACAGAAGCAGAATGTACTGACTGACATTCTTGTCCATTGATATGTACAGTACACAAAGACAGTGGTGGTGTGTAAGATTGGCGAGAGTAGAATATCACAATTTTTGTTTAAACTTTTAATGTATTTGTGCATGTACAGATTCATGAAACCCATGTCACCTTTTATGGAAACAGCTAAGACATTTTGGAGGAGTTGTCTACAGTGTTTTATTCTGAACATCGTTTTAGAGAAGATCAATTGAAGGCAGTTATACACAAATGGAATGTGAACAGCACAGGACACTTGGATGTCATTCATGTTTGAGGACATGTGGGAAGCAAACAGCGCAAAGTTCTGCTTTTGCCTTGTAATCTAAACTCGTTAATGTGATCTGCTATGCTCTGGGCAAAAATGACTGTGCAGTGAGTTATCACATTACGTATGTGCAGCATTTGTGGCTTTCTTACCAGATTTCGCCTGACATCATAATCATGTTTAATCTGTTGTACAGTTGTAGCACGAACTGAGATGGAATCTGAACACGAGAAGTGGATGCAACAGAAGAGATGGCTTTTTCCCACATGTTTTCCGTGACTACTGTATTATTCTACATAACAAATTTCTGTCTTGTTGCATTCTCAGTTTGTCATGTTCTGATTATCATTGTATCTTTTCTTTCCAGCCGTTGATATGTGTGCTGCCATGATGGATGTAGGGGAAGTTGCTGAAATAAAGGCAGCGCCGAGGTTTGGCTATGGTTCCATTGGCAGGTAAGTCACAAGCACCTCTTTCTTGTTCTCCCATTGTGATGAGTGATATGGGTTCCATAAGACTGAATTTTCATGTACATGATAATGAAAAAAATAATGCATGTGTTCTTCATAGAATGTGGAAAGGCCTTTAGGATAAATTAACAAGAACTGTTGAATAAGTATGATCAACTTCTCAAAAGAAAAATTAAAGAGTTTTGTTTATGGTTTCCAAATTAAGATACATGTAAAATTAGCCATTATGTATAATATTAGAAAAAAATGTTTAGACAAGCATTAACAAAGATAACTGGCAGAGGATAGGGGAGGGTGATAATGGTTCAGTTTGAAATTGACAGGATTTAACCAGGTGCAAATTTTCAAGTTAAGAACATTTGGATAGATAGATATCCTTTAACTTTTTTGTTGTTGATATGTCCAGAGACCCTGACATCCCAGCTGATGCCAATCTGACTGTTGAAATGGAGTTACTAGAAGTACACCCAGCTCCTGAGCTTTGCACTATGACTTTGGAACAGCTTCACAAGTTTGGGTAAGCCTCCAGCCATGGTGCATAGAATGCCAAAGAATAGTTTTCCACTTGTAATGTGCGAGGTAAAAGAATGTGTGGTACTGGGTTTTTTTTTTTGTCACATGTTCTACTTTAAAAAAAATGTATTTGTGATAGTTATTTCATCTTCTTAACTGCATTAGTATGGTAAAAGTGTTTAAGGCTGTCACAATTGAAATTGTATTGAATTTTTGTTTTTGTAAGGGAACATTGCAAAGCCTATGAACTGTTAGTACAAATCAGTTACAAAGAGATTTCCTCGTTTGTATTTACGTTGAAGGTTGTGTCTGTTTTTACATCATAGTTCTGTCCTGCCAGTGGCAGGTTTATTTTCAGATTTGGCACATACACCCTATGACACCTTATTCAGACTGTTGAAAAGCTGACTGGTGATGATTGAAGTGTCTGCAGATCATTCCAGAGCAGATCACGGCTGCTTATCTTTGTTATTATCACCAAAGCAAAAAACGGAGCAAAAAAACCAGTTTTTTATGTGTCTCTTCAAAATTGTAAGATTTGATGTGGATCTGGATTTTAACCTGTGCCCATGAAGCTAAGGAGTTTGATACTAGCTGTTCCCCCAAGGGTCCTGGTTAATCAGCGTTGACGCATTCTTTCATTCGGTTTTATTTTGTTTTTGGTAGCATGGATTTTTTTCTACAAGTGCTTGGAATGTGCCTGAAACTTATGGCTGTCTTAGAATTTCTCAGGACTGGAGTTTATATTCCTTTCGTGATGTCTAAAGACAGCATCATCGCATAACAAGGACTTTTTTGTTAGATCTCAGATGTGTATAATTCCATGTTGACATGCATCAGATTTTTCCAGCAGTCAACTAAACCATGTAAATGTTGAGCACTGAGTGACTTGTGTTTCTTCAGATTGCTGCGATGTTTTTCTGCAAGGTAAATTTCAGGTCATGTTGTTTACAGTCCAGCGGACCAAAGGGAGCTACCACCGTATCAGAGCTGTCTCACAGTCAGAAATGGTTCCAGGCGTTTATGTTTTAATACTATCCAGCCGAGAGCAGCACGGACGGCACGATTCCCTGCTGCCGCACGCTCACGCATAGCACTCATTCCCTGCCGACGCACATATTTGGCCACTTTTTAATTTATTTTTACGGTAGCTAGACAACAACTGACAGTCTTGTGTTAGGTGTCACAGGAAAGAACAAACACTCAACTAATCGAACATAGTAATTTCAAATAATTTACTTTCAATGTGTACACACGACTGTGCGTTGAAAAACATGTCTGACAAGTAGAAAAAATGCTTTGTTTGCATTCTATTCCGTTCTTTTACAACACCAAATCAGAAGATGAAGGGATGGCTGCATCTTCAAACAATTCACTTTCCTCTTCTCTTTCAAAGTTTCCTATCTCTCTATCACTCCTCTCATCACCAGATCCACTTTGTAATATGATTTCAAGCGCTTCATTGAGCGAGAAATCACTGCCACCCCTTCGCCTGACCGACATTTTTTTTCTGGCACAGGAAATACGTGCCGTGCGCCGGTGCCACCAGTTTCTTTGTTTCAAAGCTCCTGGGGTCAGCCAAGTTCACAGTAGGCCACTGAAAGTATGGTCTACAACTCGCTCCAACATCCCCAAGACTAATTACAGAGCTTGTTTCCCTTGGATCATTTTCTGGAAAGTGTAGGAATTTTTTATGTTCCCGTCATGCGATAGTGGATGACACGGCAGAATGTAAAGCTGTCTGTCCGTCATCCAGCCTTGCGTGACTCGGCACAAGGGAGAGAAATCCTGTCACGCTCTATTGGATGACACAGCTGGTAAAGGTTAAAAATAAAAGGACCTTTTTTTCCCGCAAACATACTCAAAGCATCTCACAACCGTATCGAATTCTGTATCAGTGAAAACAAAGTGAATGGTACTGGATGGGCCTTAAGGTGGTTCAGTGGATGGTGTGTGAGACTTACATTCTTATGGAGGTTTTGGATGGCTTATGTTGGTATCACCTACTTAGCTCAGTGGGCCTTTCAGTGTGTATAAGATCTGTACATTCATTGCAAGATTCCCTACAGAAGAAAGATTCATGGATGACCAGATTTCCCAGCCTGACACCTGTACTGGACAACAGCAGCAATAGGAATGTACGAACACAAAATAGCCTTGATCAAACCTGTAGCAGTCTTTTGATCTTGAACATTGTCACATTAGAAAAAATGAAATGAAATGGGAAAAGTAAACGGATACAGGTAAACTCGTGGCTGGTGTAAAATGAAATCTGAAGAGGGTGGGAAGAAGCAAAGGGAAAATAGTAAGGAGGGTAACCGTTGCTATCACAGAGAAATGGTTATAGGTGTTTAATTCCAGCTAATGGTGCTTGAGGGGAAGCTATTCACTTGCATGCATATGATCAATTTTTTTTTTCTCTCTGTTCTTCATTTGAAAAGAGGCGTCTTGATGTGTGTTTGAATTACTATATTCATGAATTAGGATCTTCAAATAATTTTTGTTTATTTCATTGGCACAGAGAGAAGAAGAGAGTGCGAGGCAATGAACTTTTCACTCGTGGGGAGTACTCGGGAGCCATTGGTGCATACCTGGGGTAAGTCCAGTTGAAGTGTAAGAGGTAAGGTCAGAAATTAATTGGCAAAGCATTTAAATGCAAGAGACTTTCACCTATATCACAATGATGATATAAGTTGGAAGTGTATTGCGTGATGTCACCTTCACTGTGTGCTTGAAAATGGTTTGGGGCAACAAACAATGTGAGAAAGATATTATTTGTTCTGAGGGATAAAACTGGGAGAACATTTGGAAAATCTACGAGAAAATCTACGAACAAAAAGATATTTGTTCGTAAGGATGAAACAGGTTGGAAAATCAAAGAACATTGATCCAAATGGATCAAGACGTATGACTGATACCATCACCGGGGAAGAAATATGAATACCCTTGTGAGGCGTCATAAAAGAACGCTGGAATATAGTGTGGGTCAGTACCTGTGATTAACGACATATGTTTGCCATTCTGGAGTGCAAAGCAGAAACTGGATAGTCGCCCTGTTCTTCAGCCATGCTGGACCCATGGCAGCTGACATTTTTTAATAAAACAACCATCACTGGTATTTACTGTGCAGATCGCCTTGGCTTAAGGCTGTGTCAGGCCAATTGACATAGGCTAGAACACCAAGGCTACATCAAAATGTTATGCTCTGCATAGTTATGCGGGAATTGTGTTCAGTTGTGACAAGCTCCTAGCATAACATTATCAGTCTAAAAAATCCTGCGAAGTCAGAGTGTGGCTGCCCATGTGGCGGGGTAATCAAAAACGGTCACACACGTAATGTTCTCATCCCCAGCTGATGCATTTATACCATAGCGTTCAAATACTTCGGCTGTTTGGATGATCCCTGGAGTCTTTTAGCCAGGGTACGACATCAACAACAACAACAACTGTGCAGAAATCATGCAGCTCAAAGTTGTGTTAAGATACAACCAACAAGAATCCAGTCACTCTGCCACAGAAACTGTTCTCGACCATGAGAACGCTAACTCTTGCAAGATGGAGAAGGGCTGTAATTCAGTATTTAGAAGAGAAACAGATCCAAGTCTTGCCTGACCTGCTGTATACAGTACTGATCTCGTATCAACTTGCCTCAAGGAAGATCAGTGGTGTACATAGTCCTCAACAAAGAAGTAAAAATCAGAACTCCAAGTCATCACCAAAGAAGGCCAACTGCTAGGCATTTTCCAATTGGTCAGTGCACCTGAAAATCTACATCGGCATTGGAAAAGAGCAGTTCGAAGGAATGCTGAAATTTTGTTCCGGGGAGCATAACAGCTGAAGAGAAAATTGCTAATATTCATTAATTTCTGTATGTCTATTGTATGGATCTGTTTGTCTGTGAGAACATTTCTTTGTGCGGAATCTCTCTCGCTCTCTCTCTCTGTGCTTTGTTTTACAACATGATTTTTTTCTTTTAGTAAATTAGTTTTGCCTATCTTGCGCTGAAGAGATTGAAGATAAGTGATTTCTCGTTCATTTTTGTTGTAATAATTGTTCTGTATCTTGCCTGAAGAAGACCTAAGAGGTCAAAACGTGTCATGTTTTGTCTTGTGATTCGTTTGTCCACATTTTTGGGGTGGTTCGCTAACATTTATTTAAGATCCGTTTTTTTTTCAGTTGATTGTACTTTGGCTTACAGACTATAAACCACGTGACTACAAAGCCAGTTGTAAATGAATCTATCGGCTGATTGTCAGCTCGACTTAGAGACTATAAAGCATGTGACTACAAAGCCAGTTGTAGGTGAATAACTATCAGCTGTGGGAAGGAGCCAGTCAGGGCAGAAAAATCCCACAAATGAATGACTTTGATGGGCATTGAACCCACAACCTCCTGGCTAAGACTAACACTAACCACTTCACCATGGCAGCTGGTTCAAGCATCCTTTCTTTATCATGTCTTTTTTTTTTTCAGTCTCAAACATTTGTTTTAAATTTATGTTCAGGTCTGCATTGAGATAGCAGCGCTAGCTTCACATTTCAATGATCATATTCAGAAGTAAAAGGATCTTGGTTCCTTTAAGAGTTTCTGAATTATCTGGTGTCCTTTGTCGGGGCAAAATGGATGCTTAAGAGAACTGTGTGAATTGTGTCTACAAAAACAAAAAGTCTGTCTTTAGTGTGTGTGTGTGTTTGTTTTTCCTCCTCTTATAACAGTTCTGTGGTTATGTCTACCCAATGCTTCAGTGTTTGTTTTTTCTCTTCTTATAACAGTTCTGTGTTTATGTCTACCAGAGCACTGAAGTTCTTTGAACCTAAAGATAGAGAGATGACAGGAAAACAGTCTGTGCTTGATCAAATTGAAGATGCTCGTCTCAAGACCTACAACAACATGGCAGCCTCGCAGTTGAAGGTATATAGTCAGACATGCTGATCTATTTATCTCACAGCAGTGTGTGACGTGTCAGTGTTCTTTTTCTTCTTTTTTTTTCTGTTTCTTTTTTTCCTTTTTTTTTTTTCCCCCCCTAATGTGGCCATTAGGCAGTGAAAATTGTGCACTGTCCAGAGTGGATGCTATCTGTGGGTATGCCTATATGACCTTTTTAATGCTTTTTTTTTGTGTGGCATCTGAATGTTTTTCGTTAATCTTTTTTTTACAATTCTTTTTCATTTCTGTGAGTGACAAACCCAGGAAAATACCTGGTGCTCTCGGCACAACCTCATTTTTTTGTCAATAGTCAATAGTGTAGCTGCCATGTCATAACAACTTTTATTGTTTCTTTTTCTGGATATGTTTTTTTTTGGGGGGGGGGGGGGGTGGCGTGTATTTGTGTGTGTGTTTTGTTTTGGGATGGACTAACTTGAATAGCTATGTGAAAAGGCCTTGCATGGTTGCCTGAGCTATTTTCATTTCTTATGTTTGAAGTCTGAACTTTCTTACCCAATGAGTGTATGGTTCTGTCGTTCTTAAAGTTTACATTTTTAAATGCTTTAGACATTTGTAAACTGTCTGTGCCACCAGCCATACAGCATCTTTTCTGGAGTGGAAGTACGTAGGTCTGTGTGTGATTGCTTTGCATAACTGGAGGCTTGCACACTTTGTTTTGTTCACTGTATCATTTCCTCAGGTCCCTACTGTTCCGGAAATAGCACATAGCTGCATTTTTTCATGTTTTCAAAGTTTGATATATAACCTGTGAGATATTGTACATCATTGGTGTTTCACTTCACTGTGTTTGACAGATTGGTGCTTCTGATGCTGCCATTTATTCCTGTAGGCAAGTCCTCAGTCATCAACATGACAATGTCAAGGCTCTGTACAGAATGGGCAAGGTAGGCTTTTTTTTCTTTTTTTTTGCTTTATTTTTAATGCCTTTTGAGAAATTTGGATGCTATCCTGAAAAAAGTACTGATTTTTTTTTTTTTTTACTGAGTAGTTGATGGTAGTTTGTGGGTGTGGGCGTTTCATTTGTGTTTTTTACCACCAATTCTTCATGGTGTGTGTTTCATTTTTAGTACATTTATATGCTGTTTGTGTGTGTGTGGATTTGCATGCGTGGTTTAGGTTGTTACCAGTGGAGAAAGAATTCTACTCTTCAGTGAGAGCAGCATAGCAATTCATTTATCTGTCAGCTTTAAATCATGTGCAGTGTGGTCTCAAAACTTAGAGGATGTGGTGAAGCTTATATGGACTAGTCCGCACGCAGTGACACTTACTGATGAAACTGAAACTATCAGTTCAGTGACTGTAACAGCTTTGTGTCATTGTAGTCTTTTTTTTTTTTCAACCAAACAGTAAGTGATGCTGGCTCTGAGTATGATCTTTGCAAAATTTTAACAACTTTGTTTCTGAATGATGGCTCATCTCTTGTCCATACCAACTAATCATATCTGTGTTGATGAGGAGGAAAGAGTGAAACATTACTGTTAAAGACATGGTTTAATTCAGACATTGTTTGCACACACATGTACATTTAGGGTTTTACATGCTTGATTTTTTATCTTTTTTTTTTTTTTTTCAATTTATAAATCTTGTTTTTGTTGCTCTGTATTGTATGACTAATTTCTGTTACGTTATACTTGTGCATGTGTGTCAGTGTTTCTGCACATACATGTCCATCATTGTTGTTTGTCTTCATGTTTGTTTGTTTTCTGTAGAATATTTTGACAGCAGATCACTTTGATTAGTTGAAATAGTGATGCCTTTCACTAGTTTCAGTGAACTCTTTTCCTGACAGTTGGCTTGCTTGTCACAATGATTACCTCTGCCTTTCAGGCGTACTGTGCAAAAGGGGAGATGGAAGCAGCTATACAGTATCTGAAGGAAGCCATCAGGCTTGAGCCAGAGTCAAAGGTAATTGATAGTGCAATGTGAAATCAGTTCTCAAAGTGCAATGAACTTGGTCTTATGATATATATATATATATATATATATATGTAGTGTGTGTGTGTGTGTATGAGAGAGAGATCCCTGGATCTTTCTCGGGTCTGGGCTGTGAACAGTGTGAACTGCATGTTTCATCAGTACTGTTTTAATAATCTCAAAATTGATGTGTTTTTTTTAATTTGTTTTCTGTCTGAAAGCGCGCAATATTTTTCATCTAAGATTTTACAGAAGGAGGATTTTACTGAATTTCCAGTGTGTGTGTGTTTTTTTTAATAGAAAATCTAATGAGGTGTGTGTTAATCTATTTCGAGAGTTGACTTGAACAAGATGGCAGCTCTGATATAGTCCTTTACTGTCAGTTGGACTAAAGCAACAGTATTTCTTACCGTCTTTCCTGTTGATTTATTTAGCAGTGAAAATTATCTGAAAGAAACTTTTGTAAAGAAAATATTGAACTGAGTTTAGAAGATGTAGCTGTAATTACAAAAACTAATGTAAAAAAAAAATTGCTGGTTTCTTCATTACATAGTTTGGACTGAAAAAATTTTCAAATTTTTATTTCTATTCAAATTTACTTATACATACGTTTCACTTTTATTCAAATTTCATTATACTTAAGGTGCACATTTTATTGTTTGTTGTTTTTTCTTTTCTTTTATTTCATTACTAGCCATACCCTGCAGGGAAAGCAATTGAGATGGAAGTTATTGATTGTTTTCGAACTATCTGTATTCTATTATAAAAGCCCATTTTTACCTTTTCTTTTTTTCTGCGAGCCATAATTTCATAGCCTGGTCATTTTCAGTTGCTACACCGAGAACTGTCGGCATGGACCAAGAAAATGAAAAAAGAGATGGATTCGGAAAAGAAAATGTACAGGAAGATGCTGGGTAATACAGTTGTTCCTGCCTCCAAAGATAGAAAGAAGTCATCCAGCGGTAGTAATGTAAGTGGTTTTTGTTCACTAGCCCAGGGGGGGGGGGGGGTGGGGTTGAATTATACAGCTTTTCTTTTCCTGTCTATATCTGATGTAAACAGAGCTTTGATCTTGCTTTGATATTCCAAAACGCTTTCTTGAATCTGTTTCTTAACTACTGATAACTGCAGATATCTGTTTTGATGGATAGTAGGTTTATGTACTTTTCAGTGCATTTCGATTGTTGATGGAACATTTTATCTGAGCACAAATTCATGAGAGTACTCGATGTGATAAACACAAATCTTAAATATTGTTAGCAAACTGCAAAAAAAACATGGACAAAAGAATCACGAGACAAAACACGACGCGTTTCGACCTCTTAGGTCTTCTTCAAGCAAGATACAAAACAACTAGGCAGCAAAAATGAACGAGCAATCACTTATCTTCAATCACTTCAGCGCAAGATGGGCAATGAATGAAAACTAACGAGACCTAAGAGGTTGAAACGCGTCATGTTTTGTCTTGTGATTTGTTTGTCCATGGGTTTTTTTTTGCAGTTCACTAGCATTTATTTAAGATTTGTTTAGACCGCCTGCAGTCGTCTCACTTTGCAACATGATAAACACAGCTAATACATACATTCCTTGAATCTCTTTTTCAGGCTTTTTCATCAAAAGTTTGGGGAAAAAATTTTCAAGAACATGAGTTCCCTTAAAGATGAAAGAAATCGCTAGGAAAAGCAACTTTTTGTAGTCATGAATGTCTTTTTTTTTTTTTTTTTTTTTTTAAATTTTAAGGTGGGTACACATTAGTGGGGTTTTTTCTTCTTGTTGTTTTGTTTTAGAGAATGAGAGGCTTTCATTTAAATACGTGAACAGTATATCACTTCTTATAAATACCAGGAGGTTAAAAGGTGTATAGAACAGAAATTTTGAGAAAACTGATCAGGAATTTTGAACTTGGTTCAACTAGCTTCAGGGCTAATATGCCTGTGTACCCACATGATTTAGTTTATTTTGTACACAGCTTTGGCAGAAATATGAAAAACTAAATTAAAAAAAAAAAAAAAGTTGAAAAAAGTCATGAGGCAATGTACTTGAGCAGTAACTTCACTTACATTGTGTAACCATGGCGTTGTCTTGGTGTTCTAATTTGGGTTCTTTGACCAAAGAGCAACAACTCACTAACTTGCACATGAAATCACATCTCGCTGTCTCTGCTACGGAGACATTATGCAGATACGTAGAAACAATAATGGGGACTACAAGCGCTGAAATATCAGAAAAACCGGAGAGTGTGTGAATTTGTGCCAAAGAATGCTGAAGAACAAAGTCTGAAAATAATTTGCATGGAGAGAGTATTTTTACTGTAGTTAATACATGATCATGTATCTATTGACCTGTGCTGTGTAATTGCAGATTGAGACGAATCCTTCCCGTATGTCCCTCTCTGTTATTTTTCAAAGATTTGTACACACTCTCTATAGAAGTGTGCTTCCCTTTCTGACAGTACAGGTCCCTCTGGACATCCTATACGCTCGTGAAAATTGTTTGGCAAATTGAGTTCATGTTTCCAGTCAACTGGATGGGAACCTGAACATTTCCCAGAGCAGAAAAGCTTAACACACTCAACAGCACACACTCAACGGAACATGCACACCTGCCGAGTGAATCCAGCTTACAAGAGAGCATGGAGTGTCGCTTCAGGCATTATCTTGTATCACAAACACTGTGCCTGCTCAGTGATGCTCCCAAGACTTGCTGTAGTTCAGCTTTATGCAAGCTGATTTTCTCAGTCAAAGTTGTGGCATTTTCTGAGCAACATGTCAGGCTACCTGGAAAAAACATTGGTCTACCTCATTCGTCCGTATTACAAACTCAGCTGGATCTTTGGTGTGGCTCGACAAATCCCAATATTGATGTCATGAAACTAATGTTAATTGTCACTGACCTCACAATAGTTCTGACCATCCCCCCCCCCCCCCCTCCCCTGCCCCCCTTTCCATATGTTACATCTGCATTTTTTTGCAATACATTATCCATGATGAATGATTATATATAAAGTCTGCTCAATATTACTGATGAATATTGCAGCATTGCAGCCACGAATAACACCGCAAAATACAGGTATGCCAAAAATGGGAGTTTGTATAATACTCCCTGTTTGGCTAGTATACTTACCATGTAGTGGCTGAACCCGGACACGGTTGGGGAGAGCGTGATTCGACTGCGTGGCGTTAGTGGGGGGGTAGCTAGCGTCACGAGTCTCATCTGATCGGGTGACGAGCGGTGATTCCGGCCGTGAGTCGTCACCCGTGCTGGTCCGGGTCTCGGCAAGGGTCCCCAGGGGCCGATGATCGCCGGATGCAGCATGATAGAGAGTCTCCTTGTGCGATGGAAATTGAGCAGGCGATTTGGCCGAAGAACGGGAAGATTTTGGAGAACGGGAAGATTTTGAACGGGCAGGTCCTTTCATGGGGGCCTTGCCTTTGGATTTCGATTTAGAGGCAGAATAGAAAGAAAAACAGTTGGCAATGACGGCCGATTGCGAGTTCGATTCGGCCAGTTGCCTGTTCGACTTCGATCGCAACGATCGTGTGTCCACCGATCGTGAAGAGGAGGGATAGCAACGATGGTCGCGCGTCCCCTGCGCGGAACCCTCCTCCACACTGACCGTACGCTCATAGGTGTGAGCGGTTTATCCCCTGGAATCGACACTCGGGTCCTCCGGGGCAGAGCGCGACTCGCGAACAAAGGAGCGGCTCGACCCGTTAGTATCCTTCACCATGTTGGGCACTGGTGGCGAGACAAACACGGAAAAAACGATCGCAAAGGGGAGACAAAGAGGTGGATCGAGGGATAGGAAGAGCTCGACCAACCTCGGGAGGGGCACTGATAGTGCTGGAAGTGCACAGAAGTCGCGCTGTTCGAGTAAAGCGGTTCGATCGTATGTGTGCCGGTATGGCCGGTCGAAACAAAATGGCGGAACAACCGGCGAAAGGAATGGAAACTGAGTGAACGACGAGGAAGGTCGTCGAATAGGAATCTGAATGGAAGTGAAATGGGACTCGCAGACAAATGGCCGTAAGGCTAAGTAAAGCGAGGAGATGGGAACCGGCGTGTAGCTCGGAATTCCGAATTGCGAGATGCACGGAAGGCAAGTCGCGAATGCCGAGAACAAGGCACGAACGCGAGAAGCGTGGTCGATAAAATCAATAAAACCAATAAAGCACGCCAAACCAAAGCCTCACCGGCAAGGGTACAAGGGTTCAGCGCGCAAGCCACAACAAAACAAGCAAGGAGCAAACACAAGGCTATCTTAACACAACGGCAAAGAAAGGCGAGACAGAGCACAAGACTTATCTTGCTTGGACGGCAGGCCGAGAGAGAATGAAGGTACAGGAAGTTTACACCGGCTTCTTCCTTCGGCGGAAGTAGGGTGGGCGTCACGTGATTGTCTTATTACTGCATTAGCCACACAAAATCTTCGGCCTGACAGAGCTGACTAACTGCCGTGAATGCTATGGTCTGACATGGTACGGTATATGACGCCAAAATGGGGAGTTTGTATTATACTCCCTGTTTGGCTAGTATACTTACCATGTCAGACTCTAATGCTATGGTCTGACATGGTACAGTATATGACGCCAAACAAACATTCTGTTTGAAAACAGTGTTTTGGGCATGACAGTGCTGATCCATGGATAATTGAAGCTGGTTGACAAGGAGCAGAAGAAAAGTGGACGACACTTCATTCCTATCAGCATCAAAATCCATTTCTTCGTGTACACTCTCCAACTGGAGGGCATCATGAGAGCTTTTGGAACTTTTTTTTTTCTTGTGTTTTCCAGTTTGTTCCATTAACTGCAACTAAGGAGCAAACAAAAGTTAGGGAAAACAGAAAGAAATGATCTGGGGATAGTTGTGTCTGGGACTGGATGTGCCAATCCTTATGTGTTGATCTTGTCAGCTGTCAGAAGACAGTCTTTCTTCTTTCTTCTCTTTTAATATCGCCTTTATCAGCATCTGAATTAAATGGCATGATGATCAGTGCCTACCTTCTGGATTTCTTTCATCCTTTTCTTCTCTGTAACCTTTCTCAGTATCTGACTTGGCTTTTAACTCACATGTCTCCCCCCTCCATTTCTGGTAGATTCTGTTTTGATTCACCCTGGTAAAAAAAATTCAATTTCATCAAACATGCTAACACTTGCTGAAGCTAACATTGTGAAGTGTGGTAAACATTTGCAACTTATTACCTTCAGTTTCTGTCATTTTAGTGACTGGAAATGGTGTTAGCATCCAGAATTAGCCTTAACACTTCCTTGGAGTGTAATAGGAACCCAAATAATGCTCATTCTGGTCAGAACATGATAAAAGGTACTGCACACAGGTTCCCATTTGCTCCCAGTATGAAGTTTAGCAGCACTGCAAACAGATTTCGGCTGTTCCTGGTATGAATGCAGTAGAGCTTTGCAGATGAAATGTGACTGTAAGTTTCCATACTTTTAAAAAAGAAAGATGTTATTTTCGCAGACAACACAGACAGATTACAGGGGGGAACAAATGTTTGTATTGTCTGCCGAAATATCTTTCCTTTTTTAAAAATTTGCTTCAATTTCCGCCTTCATCCCCTTGCTTTGAAACTATGCGAGTTTCCAGTCTTCCCATTTGAGACCATAGCACTCGCCTACATTCTGGAACCATACAGGGTAACAAAAAAAAACGTCACAGATACATGCCTGTAAGGAATTCAGATTTGAAGTTTTGTGCAAACTTGTGACACTGCTACTGCTGCATGGCGGCTGGTTCTGTTTTTTTTTTCTTTTATATACAGATTGTCTGTCATTAAATGCAAAATTTTGTCAAAGTACAGTTTTGAGATCAGTACAGAGAAGAAGAGGATCATTATTAGAAACGGTAGTCTGAAGAGGGCCTCGAATCATCATGTTCAAGAAGGATAAATGGTTGTGATGTTTCTGTTGAAGTTTTTCATCTCTAAATGATGTCCTCCTTCTTTATGCAGATGCTGAAAACCTCGGTGATTGTTGGAACAATAATGGTGGCCATCTTCTCTGTGGGATTTGCCTACTATCGCACCACCCACTGAGACTAACTGGGAAGTGTATGTGGACAGACAAGTCAGCTGTTACGGAGATGGATGTTTGGTGTATTGACTGCTGCAGTGCGGAAGAAAACTTGCCATAAATCTTCCATTCCTTTTTCTTTCATTTTTCTTATAATACACTTTTGTTTTAAGAACATTTTCATGAATATTTGTATGGTTAGTACAGCGATTCACAAGCCAGTGCTGTTTGTTAGCCAGTTGAGTGTCTGCATCTTGTATCTAACTTGTTTTCCTTTTATTATTTCATTCAAATTTACTGGAATTATTACTCTTCTTCTATGATTAGTTTTCATTAAATTTCAAGGGTGAAGTGGTTAAATTCTTTCAGCCAGTATTCTGAAAACAGTGGTTACTTGTGGGTCACATTCCATTTGATTTTTTTTTATTTTCAAAGTCTGCGTTGTCACTAACATTGATGCATTTGGGAAAGAATTTTAAAGAAACGCGTTGTCTCTAACATTGATGCATTTGGGAAAGAATTTTAAAGAAACGCCCAATTATTCAACCTTACTTTGCCTATAAAAGGAAATGAATCCTGTAGTTCAGAACCCAGGAGGAAAAGAAGGGAAATGGGGAGTGAGATGCAGTTTGTGGAACATTTTTTACCATATTCATTTTCTACTGCAGTTGTTTAACTATAGTTCCTTTTTTTTTTCTTTTTTTTTTAAGGGAATGTATAACCATAGCTGAAAATGAAGATATCAGTGACTAACAAAAACAATTCTGGATTCTGTCAGATATAATGTGTTTATTTTCATGATTGTTGTGTATCCTTCCATATGGTCAGCAGTGAAACTGTTGTACATATATTGCAGCATCAACGTTGAGCTATATGCAGTGATATGTTGACAGCTGGAGAGAGAACTGGAGCTCTGGTGAATAATTGGTCAGCTGGTTTGAAACCTCTTTCATTCCTGAACTCTGTGGTTTGTTAAGCTGGCATTGTTGAATTTGCAATTTTTTGGTATGTTTATTTGGGTCTGAATGTTTCCAACTTTCTTCTTTTTTTCTGTGGGTTTTTGTTGATGTTTATTAGCAGATGGAATACATACTGTTTCTTTCAATATTTCTTTCTTTTTTTTTTTTCAAGGGATATCATTTTTGCTCCAGTTTTGGATGATGGAATGTTCAGTGACGGAATGATTATGTGCACGAGATTGGTTTTGATTCGGAATGTAGGAGGAGATAAATGCTATACTTTGGAGAGAAAAAATTATGTGCAAGAATTGTTTGGATTTTGAGCCATGGGAAGTACCTTTGTATTGTGAGTGCCTCAGCAGTTGCACCAAAGTTTTGTTGGGCTGAATGTTTTCGATTTTGATCCTTGATGTTTGGGATAAATCTGTGAAGGTTTGTTTGAATAAATGATGGGTCTCAGTCCTTCCACCCAGATATATGAGACAGTATCAATACACATCAATCAAAATGTTCTGTTGCTTTTTTAAAATGTTTTAGGCAGTGTTCTGTGTCAGTTTCATAAGTCACCCATTTTATACAGCATTTTCAGTAATAAGAAATTGTCTTGGGTGTAATCATAATAGCAAGGATGACAGATGAAGAACGAGTACATTGTGTTCAGTCCTTTACTCTAATTGTCTTTAGAATGCTCAGTCTATGCAAATCCCAACTCAGGAATATAACGTACTTTAACGGAAGGGGGTGGCTGGGGGGGAGTATAAGAATTTTTGTTTATCTAAATCTCACCATTGTTCTTTGTTGGTTGCATATTTTGTGTATGTAAATTGTTTTGAGTTCTGAACATGTGCAAAATGGTTCGTCATCTTCGTTTAATTTTTTTTTCTTGACATGCCATACTGATACAATGGCAGTTGACATTCCCCATTGGCTGTACCAGTGCTTGATGTCGGTAGACTCAAGAAAATTCACCTGGTTTCATCCTACAATTTAATGGATGCAGTCATGTTTTGTACTTGGTTTTAGGTCATAGTAAATGGAACAAAAGTTCCTGGGTTTGTTTTTGTTTTTTTTCAGTTTTATGATAGAGATGGTATCTTTGACGCAAAGAGCTTTGAGCCAAACATTTTCATGTCTCCGAGTCAAAAGTTAATGGTTTTCTTCTTCACAACATTTTGAAAAAGCTAAAAGATATTTAACAGCATACTGAGTGTAGAGTTCAATTTTTATCCTTTCCATTGTTGTAGAACTAAATATTGGCTATCACGTTTGTATACATTTGTGTTAATTTGTTTGTTGAATTTTTGTGGGTTTTTTGGTTAAATTTTTGTGTCGGCAAGGGAGATAATTTGTCACATGGCAATCACCAGGAAAGCCAGGATGTTTGTGTTGTGATAACTGTGAAAAGCCACCATGCTTCAAGCCAAGTGTTGATCAAAGTTTACACAGTTTCACTTCTGTCTAAATATGGAAATGTGTGTCATCTGTTTAAATGTGGAAATATTTCTTGAAACTCAGAATTGTCCACTGTTTTCATACGTTTACAAAATCAGAACGTTAGAATGATGAACCTGATGACTGTCATCACTGTCATTACTGATCCTGTGGGATAGATGTTGCGCTAGGGCTAATTTTCAGGAAGAAATTAGGATATTAAGTTATCAGAGGCTATTGAGAGCGTGCCATATCAGGTTACGCAAAGATAATGGGACAATGTGAATTCTCAAAACTGTCCACCGTGTATATCTTTAACCATCTTGTTTGCCTTCAGTATTCATGAGAGCAGTCATTTGTAATTGTTAGTGCTTATTACGATGTGCTGTGATCATCACAGTGCATTATTTACCAGATAGATGGTGTGTTGATTGTTGACCAGTCATTTTCCTCTTGTCTTATCCTCCCCCCCCCCCCCCCCCCCCCCCCCCCCCCCACTCTCTATATCATTCCGTCATAAATGGGAAATATAAGAAATGCTCCTGCATGTTGTCTCAGCAGTAATCAAGAAAAGTAGATGAATGCGTATGTCTGTTATTTGCAATATATGTTGAATATGTTTGTTGGCATTGAAGTATCTTTTGATGTCAGTATTCTCTTTGAATGGGACCAAGTCATGTATGGCTGGCTGCTACATAAGAGAGATCCCTATGTCACTGATCAACCCTTTGCCTCAACATGACCCATCATGTAACATGCATTTCTAGGTGTATTCCCAGTCTTCATGACTAGTTCCATGAATCTGATGGCCAACATGTACCCCAGCATTAATATACTGAAGCAGTTCACAGAATCTAAATCAAGCTTCCATTTACATCAACTTTGTCTCCTCAGTTCTCTCTGTCACCCTGATTCCTCGCATGCATGATGAATACTAAAGGAGTATGTCTAGTTTTCCAAATGCATAGGAATATTGGTTGTGAGCAGTGGGACATCAAGTGGGAAGTGGGAAGAAAGTGGTGGGACTAATGAGATGGTTGTGATCAAAACATGGAAAAGACAAGGGGGTAGGATGGGGAGCATTGCAAGTAAGGAATGACTTGATGAAACGGCATTGGCTCAGACGCTATAGTTCCTTTTTTAAAGTGTAATTGATGCTAAATGTGTCACAATAGTATTTCATGTTGTTTCTCACCATCTATTAAGCAATTTTTTTTTCCTTTCATTTTGTTACCATTGTTAATTGAATGTATTTGTTTTTGTTTTTATTCATTATCATGATCTCCTTGCCAAGGTGTGGTTTTCTCACAGGAAATGGGCAAAGGCACAGTATTCATCCTCACTGTGTTGGTGCAGATGGAGATTGAAGAGTAAAGGTACTTTGCAATGAGAACACTGGAATAGCTGATGAAGTGTTTCAGGTTCGTACCTTATGTCTGCTGTTTGAATTTATTTGAGGTGGGGGTTTTCTTCCTTCTTTTTTTATATTCATCTTCATGACCTTGTTGAAGTGTGGCTTTCGCACACGAGTTGTTCTAAGGTACAGTCGTCATATTTATTGCTTGTGTTGGTGCACATGGATATTTATGAGCAAAACTTCTTCATTGAAATAAGACATTATAACAGGTGCGTGTATGTTTCTGTTAATCGCCAAGTCCCTAAAGCAGTAGGCAGAATATACGTGTGTTGCAATTGACTTATTGTTGGTTAATCAGTCTCAATTTTCAGTGTGCTTTTTGAAATGAAATAAATTGTTTTCCTATATGTATTTGTTTGTAAGTGAGATAGCCAGGTGGTTAGAATGGAAGATTGTCAGTCTGGAGGCCATGAGTTCAAATCCCAGGAGAAAGAGGACTGAAGAAAACATTTTTACCATCTCCCAAATCTGTGCCACCTGAAGACCTGTCACTGCTTTAACTTCAAAGAATATATCCTTGAAGATATGGTGCTCATGATCAAGATAATAAAATCTTACAGTGCATGATGGGTTATGCAAGCAGGAAGATACCCAGCATGCATCAGAACATGAAACGCATTTTATGATGTCCTTAAAAAAAGACTGTCTTCATCAGAGGTGGTTTTGAGTGGAAGCCCCTTTACTTCACAGATTAGGTCTGAAAGTGGTTCAGATACATCATGCAGAGTTTTCTAAAAGGACACAGAAAGTATTTTTCCATGAAGTGATTCAAAATACCTTGAGCAACACAGAACAAACTTTTTAGACTTATTACATAGCCCAGCCCAAAGTTAACTATGTTGGTTGAAAGAATTATGGAATTACTATAACAGTGAGTTAATTAACACCCATTTTGGGATTGCTGGTAGAATGATGTTTTCATTTTCAAACAGTTCATGTTTATAGCCCAGCCAATCATGAGAGATCATACCAGGGCTGTCATCTCATCATTCCATTCCTTACACAGATGTTGGGGAAAAAAAGGGGGAAGAAGATAAGAATTCTGCAATTCATTTACATTGGTTTTCTAAAGCATGCAAAAATTGCTGTAAAATTCTTCATACATAAAATCATAATCAGATGACAAATATCAATCTCTTTCAGGAACTAAAAAATCACATCAACTGGAACATCTCTGAACAAAGTGTTCATGGAGACTGCTGTAAAGTGTTTATGTCTGACATCGTGTAAGTCCCAGTGGTCTATCAGAACATGTTTTATAGTGAATGGTACATCACATGGAAGGCACCATGGAGCTCCTTCACCTATTGAAATATACAACTGGCTATAAAAGGAGTGGCCTCTGCGTAAATGGCACAAGACTGTTTCTTCTTTATGGCCACCAGTTGCAGACGGTAAAAATTACATAATGTTTGTAAACAAGAGACAAACAGGGCAGCTCTTACTCCATGATGAGATAATTACATGCCCCTAACTTCAAACGAATGCTGCTTACAACACTAAAATTTCCTACCACAGATGCCAACAGAAAGCATAGAACAAACAGGTAGACATTACTTCCCCTCCTCCCCCCCCCCCCCCTCCCCCCCCCACTCCCACCCCCAAAAATTCTTTCAAGCTCGCCCATAAACCCTGCACCTGACTCACAAGTTCACAACAACAACAGCTAGAGAAATTAATAAACACAATTGCATCTATTCCTGACTGGCACAGCCTCACTGGCCTTAAATATAACCAAACCAATGAACAGAAACAATATACGTGTAACCTTAGTCTGACTGGTGTGAAAACAAATCGTCAATGAGGCAGGCAACGGTAAACAGTAAATACACTAGCGGGGTAACTTGCTCCCACGATAACAATTACACGCCCATTACTCCAAACGAATGCTGCTTAGGACACCAAATCGCCAAGCACAAATGCTGACACAGAGCAGAAAAATAACATGGAGACATCAAAACAATGAAAACAAGTTCCAAGTTTGCCCACATAGCCAGCATCTGACACATGCACACAGCAACAACAGCTGGGAAAATAAACAAATACAAATCAAATTTCTTCAAGACTGGCACAGCCTTTTTGATTTTGAAAAGTCAAACAGACGAACAGAGACAAATACAGAAAACTCGATTTGGTTGGTATGAACGGAAATCTTAAATGTGGCAGGGAACCATAAATAATGAACAAATACGGGAACTCTTGCTCCCATGATTAGATCATTACACGCCTATACCACCAGAACGAATGGAGCTTATGACAACAACTCGCCAAGCACAAATGCCAACACAGAGCATACAGAACAAAGAGACAATCATTCCCCTCAAAAAGGATTTTTCCAGGCTTGCCCATTTTCCCTGCATCTGACACATGTACACAGTAGCAACATGTGGAGAAATGAGCAAACACAACACTGGCACAGCCTGTCGTTTTTAATCTTAAATATATTCAAACAGAGCACACATACGAACTGAAACAAACAGCTAACCTCGGTTTGCCTGGCATGACAGGAAATCTGAAATGATGTTTGGAACAGTAAACAGTTGATAACGAAAACAAATAGTAAAAACGAACATGTAGGGTAACTCTTGTTCCTATGAGAATTACACGCATATAACTCAAAACGAATACTGCCTTCAACCCCAGTTGCCCGATGCATGCCAACACAGAGCACACACAACAAACAAGGAAACCTTCCTCATCCCCAACCCCACCTCTTGCAAAAAAAAAGAAGAGATGTTCCAAGCTTGCCCATATACCCTGCACTTAACACATATACACAGCAACAACAAATTATCTGGACCACCAGCTTAGAAGCCCAAAAAGGGTGTCTTAACTCTAGTTTCTAAATCCAGATCATTGTTCTGGCCGTTAATCCTGAACGGTTTACATTTCTTTTCGTTTTTTGTTGTTTTTTTTTGAGGGGGGGGGGGGGGGGATGAAAAGTCATGTTGTGTGTTTGTATTGTTCATCTCTTCATTACCCATCTACTACGGTTCCGACTAAGGGGTCACGATCGAATTACTTTGACTTAATCTCTTCCAGGCTTCATGGGGGATATACAACGAACAGTACCCAACTGAAACTATCCCCTCTGCTCAGATCCTGGGGGCAGAGAGCTGAGCACTACAGCACTACAGGGAATTGCCTGTCTTCACCCAGACCCATGCAGGGGTGGCTGATTGATTCACATGGGCCTAAAGCACTTCCTGTATAGGAGAGGTCCGAGCTAAACAGATGTCTTGAGAGCAGCTGCTCTGTCAAATCTCCAGGATCTCATTCTGGATCTCATTCCCACCCATCACACGTGGCACTGCGTGGCAAACACAGTGGGTCTGAAGAAGACCACAGAAAAGAAAAGAAGAAGAATCTGGAAAAGAAGAAGGGGAGTAGGGGATAGAAAAGATCCAGTGGGACAGGCAGAAGAACGGACAGACAAAAGGCAGGTTATCTATCAGTTACTGCCCTCACCCTTGGCCTGTCTAACATGGGAGACCCCTAGCAAGGGCAGCACATCCTACCACGTTGTGTTACACCAGTCCGTAACTTGGTTTCACAGTCCTAGAAGTGGTCTGGAAACTGGCATTCCATCAAGGCACTATAGCCTCAGGGATCGCTGGGCCAAGCAAGCCCTCAGTCAACGACAAGGTCGCAACCCCCTTGAGGAATGGCTTCCAGCAATGTGATCATGCATCACGAGATCAGCAGTGAAATGTAGCACCTTTTTCAGCACTTTTTAAAAATGTTTTATTCCAACCAGTGTTCCTCATTAGTTTTCACACAGAATAAAATAAAGGAGATAATATTTAGGATAAATTCATATTGCCTATCGGCAACATTCATAATGTACACGGGAGACATTAAATGATATGAGCAATAAGAACCGTCGCTATCATCATCGGAAGAAAGAAACCTTGCTCCACGGGGAGCGAAAAGGAATGACCTCATTTGACAACAGACGAACCTTCAGGAAGCTTAAAGTGAAGCAACAGCAGAAACACAAATCAAACAAATCTGAACAAGCTCCAACTCAAAAACAAAACAAAAACAAAACAAACAAACAAAAAAGACAAAAAGACTTTCGAGTCTAATTCTTCAAATGTACCAAGAGATGACTATCGAATGTACCAAGACATGAGTATAAAACGTACAAAGACGTGTGTATTGAATGTCCTAAGACGTGTGTATCGAATGTACCAAAACGTGTGTATCAAATGTACCCAGACTTGTGTATCAAATGTATGAAACCATGTGTCTTACCTTCATCAAGTCAATAGTCCTCTCTGAACCTGCAATCGAACTAAGGTGCTCTGCTGTGAGTTTGTTGGAGAGTACCCTCGGCAAGATTTTTCAACTGGTTGTCAATAGATGTTTCCATATGTAATTGTTGAATGGAAAAAAAAAGTCAAGACAAACACACGGATGCATCGTCATTAAAATACTTCAAACCTTGTTGATTTGCCTCATTTGTTTGTCTTTTTAAAAAAAATCGAATCTGGAGGACAATGAATGATTCATTTGCTTTAATGTGAGTTCTGGTAGGTTAACTCACATTTCTTTACGTCGTTCACGACTGGCTGAAAATCAACCCACACCAGACAGTCCACACATTTAGTGTCGTTTTCTTAGGCTGCACATGTCTTTTAGTTCATCAGGCAATACACACACTGCCTGAAAACAAGGGATTTGATTTGTACTATCGGTAAATTTATGACTAGGTATGTTCTTACACTTCTCATGCCATGTTGTGTGTTAACATTTTTTTTTTTACCAAGAAAAAACTTAGATTGCAACCTGACATAGAAAGATGAATGGCCAGTTGAAGGATTGAAATCGTTTTGCTGCAGCATGATCGGTCCAAAACTGAAATGAAAATCTCTCTCTCTCTCTCTCTCTCTCTCTCTCTCTCTCTCTCTCTCTCTCTCTGTGATGATGCAGTGGGGCTGGTTCCGTGCCATGCCAAGGGTCTTCTGGTCTGCCTTGGCTGTTGGCACAGTCTCACCAATTGCAACCCATCACCATTGACATTCCTTCTAGATGTGTGATCACGTCTGACAGAAACAAATTCGTCATTAGGCCTATATCTGACAGTCTTCAGTATGATTCCCATAAGTGATTTTCTGTCTTTCTTTCTTGTGTGTGTTGTGTGTGTGTGTGTGTGTGTGTGTGTGTGAATTTACAATTTTGAGTTGGTTTCTATTTCGAACCGTCTTTTGCGAGTGGTTCCGAATTCCATCCTCCACCTTTGCATTTCTGTCTTCCTGAAATGCTTCCCGTCTCTCTCCCCGTTTTACTATCTGCCTCTTTCTTTGTAACTATTGACTTATATTTGTCTCTTCCAGTTGTCTGTCTATGCCCGTCTCTCTTCGTATACTGTCGCCGGCTTTCAGAATTTCCAGTTACCTCCCTTCATGTCTTGTTGTCTCTCTTCATGTATTCCTCCTTCTTTTCTTGCTTGCCTTCCCTTTCAAGCATTGCTTGCTGTCTAGGTTAGGGTGGGTAAACGGGCGGGAAACGGAGGAGGAGTAAGGCGTATCTTGTTTTATTTTCTCCTTTTGAAATGACCTGTGTGATTAGGATATGAAGTGGTCATATCTTTTATTGATATTTTATATTGCAGCATGATGGCTAGAACGTGTTGCTGCCAGATCTTTGCATGGGATACGCTATTGCAAACATTCCTCGTTCAAACTTTGCTGTGACCTACCTTTCATACGCCATTGCAAATAATGGGGACTTTTTAGAATAGACGTTACGTATTTTCCAATGCGTACACGTATCGAGATAGATACAGATCACGTTCGTGACGTCAGCTTTGTTTTAGGTATACATGTGACGTCAACTCACATCTCCCCCCCCCCCCCATCCCGCCCGAACCAAGGGAGGTAACATGGCACCTTCCTGTATTCAACACGTGTGACAACCTACATGTGTAGACTTCCGACACCTATGCAAGAACGCGGAGACGACGAAATTTGTTTATTTCTTCAAATTTTCGAGACATGCACCCCCTCCCCAGCCCCCCACCCCGCCTTTTTTGTTGTTGTTTTGTTTTGTTTGTTTTTCTTCCAAAACAATGTTGTTCATGAATACTGTGGCAAACAGTGACACTCCATATTAGCGACAAGAACAGTCTGTAAACACTGAGAAGGACAACACACACACACACACACACACACACACACACACCGCTTTCCTCCGGAGAGGCGCGGCAGGAAACCAGCAGATCTTGCAGGCTAGACAGGAAAGGATGGGGAGGGAATGAAAGGAAATCTTTTGCATGCCACAGGCCCCTGATTTAAGAGAAATACAATTACATGAAAGTTCAAAACAATTCGTGTCGTTGCCGACTATACCTGCGAAAGGGTTTAGCTCTGAACGTTTATCACCGTCTTGAGGTTTGCTTCAACTACTGAAACAGAACATCTGCATACACCAAACAATCTATCCTTTGAGTTACATACTCACTGAAAGCTGTAACCTAATAAGTCTACCTAGGCTAAAGTCAATTGATAGGCAAATAAATAGATGAATAATTAAATAAGAAATAGTTTAAATAAATGAGTAAATAAATGAAATCAAATACCGATGAATGAATAAATGAGTAACAATAAATAACAAGGAACACACACACACACACACACATGCACGCACGCACGCACACACACGCACACACACACACACCACACACAACACACACACACACACACACACACACACACACACACACACACACACACACACAAGCGTGCGCATGCATGCATTCGTATACTTCACTTGATGTGATGAAAATTCTTATTGTCATAATTTTACATGATCCCTTCATCATGATGAAATCAGTTATTAGTTCCCGTATTAGTTCTGGTTGAATACAAAGGAAGTTATAGACATTCGTGATATTATCGCCTAAGCTGATCGCTCATTGCTCCTTCAACAAGATTCCTGTGACTGAAAGGGGTCTGTTGTTGCACTTCAATGCTAAAAAACAATGGTCATCTTCTTTAAAATGGTGTTTTATTTTTCCATTGCAGGAGTGCCCTCTGATACAGTCTATGGTGAAATGTATGTAACAATGCACATGTGATCAGGGTAATGTCCGAACTAACCACTTAACACGTTAAAAGAAGTAGGTTGTTAAATCTAAGACGACATGCATAAATTACTATCAAATCAATAAACAAAACGAATAAGTATTCTCTCCTCTCTCTCTCTCTCTCTCTCTCTCTCTCTCTCTCTCTCTCACACACACACACACACACACACACACACACACACACACACACACACACAGTCACACACGCATATCTGCCTCTCAAACCCATCAAACGTGGAAGCAAAGCGTAGGCACTGGGTTGTTCTTGTTGTGCCCATGACATGCAAGTGTACCGTGGCAAAGCAGATTCTGGCACAGTGGAACATGGGCTAGCCTTCAGCGTCGTCACGTGTGAACCGCATCTACCATCAGGCAATAATCATATGTTGTCTGTGTACAATTTCTTTACTTCCATTCCTTTGTCCAGACACCTGGAGTCTGTTGGAGTATACTGTGCTGGCACAATCAGGTCTGCAAAGAAGGAATATTCACAACATCTCAAAGACCCAGCATTACTGTGTAGAATCCAGCACGGCGAATTCCACACGGCCACTGTTGGATCACATGTTCTGACTGTATGGAGAGATACCAATGTAAAGTCATTCATCACGAATGTGCACTCTTCCTATGATGAGACTTCAGTCAGGAGGAAAAGGAAGCCAGATGGGCAAGACTTCAACGGCCTTGACCCCCCCCCCCTCCCCCTCCCGCTTCCCCATTGTCAAAGACTACAAGAATATGGAACGAGTCGACCTCTCTGACCAGATGCGCCAAGCTTATGGTATTGACAGAAAATCCAAAAGGTGGTGGATGAAGCTTCTTCCTGCTGGATGTGACCATGGTGAACAGTTACATTATCTACAGCCAGTGGTATTCAGTGATAAAAGCACAGCTTGGACACCAGGAAAAACTGTCATGTTTGTGGTTCCACGCCTACGTCGAAGGTTTGGTTGGCATGGTCACTGCCCGCCGATCTCTTGGACCTCCTCCTGCAGCTCTGTCACCAAGCCAGACTTTTGTCAGAAGACAGGGACATGAGTCAGAGCACACGGTCAGACTGGGACTAAAAGCCAGAGGCAGATGTCAATACTGCAGCATTGACGTGCATGAAGTTACGAGGCGGGGAACTGTTTACGGCTGTGCGACCAGTGGCAAGGTCTGTGCCGGGATACCTACCATGATGTTTACCATCAACAATTCTTTCAGTAAAGTAAGCTCTCCCTCGAAGTCGGAGTGTGGCTGCCCATGTGGCTGGGTCATCAGAAACGGTCACACACGTAATGTTCTCATCCCCAGCTGATGCATTTGTACCATAGTGTTCAAGTACTTCGGCTGTTTGGATGATCCCTGGAGTCTTTTAGCCAGGGTACGACAACAACAGTAAAGTAAGCTCTACTTTGCTGCTTTACTCTTTCACTAAAATGCATTATTTGTTTGCCATGGTTCATATTCAGCTAAAATCTGGTTTGGCTGTGCGCGCAGTGATTTCTGCATGGTTCTGTGAAATGAGCCTTTATTGAATCATACTAACATTCAGTTTCTGGCATGATTTGTTTTGTTTTGTTTTGTTTTTTGCTACATTTTTTTCAATACAGGCAGATGCATGAAGCATTCATTCCAAACAAAAAACACATGCAATTAGATGTTTACAATGTCTTTGCAGCATTTATTTCTCATTTTTACCTGTAATTACACTACGAAAGCATCAGTTATCTCCCCTGCTGCGGTTTGTTGGAAAATTATGAATCATTCAATTATGTACCAGAACAAATAAACATATACAGGTATATTTTGATCAGATTATTTTACATTAATTTTTTAATGTATTACCCCCAAACACAAGCAATTTTCTTTAGAGTGCTGCTAGTCAAAGGGTTAGGCCAAAGGGCGTGTAGTTTGTGTTAGGCCTATCAAGGGAGCAAGAGTTACTGTACTTGCTCGATATCTACAGTGTAGGCCAACTGTTCTCCGCTTCATTTTAAATTCGTTTAAAACCTTCATATCACAACTTTCTTCTTTCTGTTGGAACCCTCAGCCGGTATCTTGTGTCCCCTCCCCCCCCCCCCCCCCTCTTCCTGATTTCCCCTCTTGAAAATTTTCCCACGCCACTGCAAATTTACTTCGCGACTGATCGGACAGAGTTTTAACTTAAAATGGGTGACTGCTAGCGGAAATCGAAGGACTGCCAAACGAATGAACTAGCAAGATACAAAACGGACGCAACATGTCTTAACTTGCTGATCTTCTTCCAAACAACTTTGGTACTATAAAAACAAAAAAACAAAACAACCCTCAAAAAATAAGATTTTTCGATCTGATTGGGAAGTGTGGTCCGACTTCTTTAGTCAAGTGGTCGTTGTTAGTAGTTTTGTTTGTTCCGACAATATCGACAAGCTTCCTTCTTCCCAGAACGATACGCGACTGGAACAACCTGCCTGGAATAGCTGTGGTAGCGGACACCTTGGACACCTTTAAGTCTAGGGTGCCCCACAGTCAGTAGTTAGTTAGGTAATAGGTCCCTTCCCCCCCCCCTCCCCTCTCCTACCCCAATAGCTGTTGTTGTTTTAATTTATTTTTGGGGCCCTGCTGTCTTAGATCAGCAAGGGACCGGCTAGCTCGGAAGGGCGAAAAGTGAAGTAACAGTAGCCTGCCGGAGAACCCACTTAGAGCAGGACTAGGTTTTTATCCTCACTTTTAGGTCTGTCGCTTTCTATCATTTGTTTTTCTTTCATCGCAACCCCCACAAAACGGCGTAAAAATCAATTGGATGATTGTGGCCGTCTATGCAGCAAAAGTAAAAAAAGTAAAAAGTAAAAGTTCCATTTGTTTGCTACCCAGTAGCCTCGTTTATGCCCTCTTTATCTGGAATGGTTAACCATGGAAACTGCAGACAGACTGACTGACTGGAATCATGAACCCGTCTGTAATTACAAAAATTGTGAACAATTAATGCTGAACAATTTTAATTACAAAAATGGGTTAGCCCTACTGGTATGGACTCGACGGCATTCGGTGTCTGAGTCTTGGAAAGCAAAAGATTTGAAAAGATAGCCACGAAGCTTACTCCTTTTTGATTGGTTGATATTTTTGTAAGTTGTCCAATCAGTTATTTTTGGTAAACACGGATGAAAAGGAGGGACGGTATGAAAATATCACGTGATTCGGTCGTATATTTTTAGAACAATTGGCTTCGCATCGAATTACCCTCAAGGGCAGAAGGTTCATGGACACATGATATTTTGTACCACAAAATATGTCTGTTATAATTGTGACGATTTCTTTATTTTTGAAATATGCAACCTTTTCTTTCAGTCATCCTGACAGTTTCATTCAAGCGCCTTTCGTCAATGCCTGTGTTGGTCACATGATCATTCTGTGCCTGAAGAATGGGAATAATCCGCACTTAATAAGTCCCTTCTTTAAGACCCAAAACAAGCGGATGAGATTTCATCGCTAAAGTTTGCAATACATAATATACAGATCTGTAGTATGTTCAATCATGTATGTTGCTAAGTTTTAGTTGAAAAATCAAACAGTTATTTGCGTAGTAATACAATCAGTGTGACCTCTTGCAAGTTTACATGGTGGGCTCCATGCTGACGAACTAAGCTACTAAAATTTTTGCGACAGCTGACCCTGGTGTTCTGCACAAGCAATTCTCACCTACAGTTTTTACTCTCAGAGTATATTATTTACCATCATTTCTTCGTTCTGTGTCGATTCCTGTCACATTCTAGCAGTGAAATTTAGATGGAGTGTCCACACTTGGAAGAGTGCGCAAGAATATTAGAACCAAACTTACAAACAGAAAATAATCCTCAGGAATTTGTATGTTCCGGTAGGTATATTTGACGATGAAAAGTAGTGTTGTGTGTATTGAATATGTTCATAGTTATTGTTTTCCCAGTATTCACTGAGTTTTGTGTAGACCTGTCTCTGTGATTTATTTAATTTACTCGTAAACTGTCATGCGTCATGACTGTTGAAAGCTTCTTTGTCGCAACAGCGGAGCATTGTTTCCCAGATTTCCTGTCCAGACGCATGCATCGTGATTTACACCGCTTTAACCTCGCCTTTCATCGTAAAGAAAGTAAAGCGATATCAAAGGAAATGTTTTCATTTCTGTTCATTTTTTATGTTTGTCCAAGAATACAGCTGCCAAAATTCGCCATTTCTTATTTGCTCCTTTTGTCTGACGCAAATTCCTTATGACTGAACAAACCAAAAATAGAACCAGGGTTGAACGATAACAGAGCTGTATCAGTTAGATAATCGCCTTGCAACAGAGTGAATCAAACTTCCATAATGTCTCGCAGGTTAAACATAACTGCATTCACAGGCTCAGAAAACTGTTGGCCAGTTTGGGGTGAGAGAGGGCAGGAGCAGGGAGTGGTGGGCCGAGACCGACGACAAATGTCACAAAGGACCACAAGCCGAAATCAAAAGCAGACATGGTTATCAGATCACGAAAACGGTTTAAAACAAACCAAGAGCAGGTAGTTCACTACTGACGGTCATCTCCTTATGTGGCCCATTACAGCTTACTTATTTGTATCTGCCTCCGTACATTCACGGTGCAGGAGGTTGACACTGAATAGTACACAAAGATCTAACCCCCCCCCCCCCCCCCGCACCCTACCACCTCACTCCCTCTCTGCCCCCCCCCCCCCCCCCCCATGGCAATGCACATGTATGTCAGTTCTTGCTATCATTTTTACTTACCAGGTAATATGGTCCCTGCTGCATGATTGCAGATTCATTGTGCAATATCTCTGTGGGTTTGAAAAAGCGCCCAGCTATCACCTTTTTAATGTGAATAGATGTGATGTAACAGTTTTAATACATGTATACATAATTAACAATGTGGAACTAGCATCAAACATTTGCGTTAAAATTTACATGTGTGCATTCAAACACAGATACAGGTTTTGGTTTTAAATGTCCTCAGTATGAATTCCTCAGGAAGGAAAAGGCACAGAGATAATTGAAAGTCTTTTTTGGCATCATATCACTTTACCTTGTTAAACTCTTGCAAGTGATAGCAGTAAATTAACTCTGGCCAGAATAGGCTAAGGCTGGTGAGCACATTTGTTCTGACATAGATAATTTACTTATTTAGCAAGGTAAACTGAATGGACATAATACTGCTGGAAGTCAGAGCAGAGACCAGATGTCAGCAAATTATGTCTCCTTCCAAGTCAATGAGTTGTGTTACCAGGTTTTAGATTTTGGAAGCATTAGGTTACACTGTGATTCTTCACTCTTCCCATCTTCATATTTTCTTCTTTTTTTTTCCTCATATTTTCCTCAGACCATTTTGACCCCAATTTCCTGCCATTAACTAATTAAGAGTAATGTTTAGGGACAGTCTTCACCAACAAGTCTTGGCAACATACAATTATCTTCTAGCTACTGTCCTCATTACCAGACTTGTCTTGGATTTGGGTTGTTGCTTCCTGTCTGCTGTCTGCACAACTTCATTCTGTGGTGAGACCCTCTTTCAGGTCTGTTTTCCTTCTCCATAAACGGTCATATGATTCCTTTCTGCATGTCACTACCTGGCCCTACCTTTTCCCTGGAAAGCCCCAAATGAGTCCATGTCAAGTTTATCAACAGGCTTTCATGCAAGACCTTCTCTCCCATGCTACCAGCAAGGTCAAAATCTATTATGGTCTTTGGGATTCTGCGCAGTTTTGCTTTCGTCAGATTCTGTGGCTTCTTTTCTTGCTGGTACTCTGGAGAGGAGAATAAAACCAAGCCCATCTGTCTTTCACCAGAATGGTCACCTTATACTGTGTAGGAAGTAAGAGATAGAATATTTTTCATCTGATCTAAGTTTTTAAGGAAGAAAGAGAGAGATATTTTCCATCTGAGCTAAGTTTTTAAGGAAGAAAGATTTTCAAGTGATCATAGTATGTTATAGAAAATCTTTTTTTTAATGAGGTGTGGATTTGTTTGTCAACAACCATATAGAGAATCGACAAAGTGACAGCCCTGATATGGCTTGTTGTGGTTGGCTGGGTTAAAAGCAGCATGATTTGAAGGGGAAGAACCCATGCATTGTTAGTTGTGTACTTCCAGGAGCTTGTATTTTTTCCAGGAATCTTGTGTTTCCTCGCCAACAGCATCTTTTAAATTGTTCTCAACATATGTAAAAATATTGCCACAGGCACTGGACACATGAATTTTATCCCATCTGGGGAGCCTTTTTCAATACAGGTTCATTCTTCGTTTTTTTCCTGGAGGAGAGTTTGGTTCCAAATTATACCTCAGGTCAGAGTTGTACCTCTTTGTACATGTTTCCTTCTTCATACCTATGATTTCAGTTCTCATTAGATGACAACTTCTTACACAAATTGTTATCGTGGATTTGATGAAAGCACATATCCCATTACTCTCCCTCTGACCTGGTGTCTCAAACGGAGAATGATGCATCTGCACAGGTCCAAGCACAGGGTTGAACCACTTCTTGCTCAGTGTGAACACACACTTAGATCTTCATGCATTGGTGGTGTTTGTCTTTCTTATTGACTGGATCCAGACTTGGGGTCCCCAAGGGCGAGAAAAGATAAGAGTTCCAAATTTCCCTTAACAGCCCAGATGGGTGCTTATTCCCGGTTCCCGGTCAAGCACGAGAAATAATTGAGGTCGGTGAGAGCCAGCAGGAAGCAAATAATGGAGCAGGAGAACAGATCAATGTTAAACATGGGAGTAACAAGTTATTGGTCCAAAACCCACAAGTGTTCAGGAATTGAAACAAAAGGGTTTGGGCATAGTCACTAAAGATAAGAAAACAACAGTTACGCATTGTGAGTAGACAAAGCAGAGTGTAAACCTCTGTGTAACTGGCAAGGAATTTGGTAGTAGAATGGTGAGGAAGCAGGAGCAACTCTGCACCATTTCCTAGAGACTGAAGATGGTGAGAAGGGTATCTACGTACCATGTAAGCCATGAAAATTTGGCCAAAAAGAGCTAACCACTGCTGTAGCTTACAAGAGTTTGACATGATAAGTAAGTTTTGCCAAACAGGGAATATGAAAAACGCTCAATTTCCTTTAGCATACGTTCCATAGGCATTGTGGGATTAGATGGATTCCTCCGTCTTTGCCAGCGAGTCGCTGCTTCTCCCTCATCCATCTATCAGCCCTCTGTCTGCTAGTTGTTGAAGGGCAGCTCATAAGGACTCCCTGTCTTCCTCAAGGTACTCCCCAGAGTTTTTTAGGCTGGCAGATCAGCATCCTGCTCCATCCCACTTTGTGGGTTCTCTCTCTTTTTTTATTTCCTCAAATGGGGAAGCCTCAGGCAGGTCTTCTGTTCTGAGCATAATCTTGCAACATTCCACAGGAACAAAAGGGAAAAGGGAGGGATTGCGGAGTAGGTGAAACCAATCCCTCCTCCTCTGTCATGCTTTGACTTGCCTTCTTTGACGCAATAGCCGGAAGTGTGGGGAGGAATGAGGTTTTCTTTCTTCTTAGCATAGAATTATGAGCCTTATAGACCACAAGATAATGAGTCCATTACCACCTCAGCAGTGTTCCAGCATTTCAGTGCCTCACTAATGGTCAGGAGGGAGTCTTCTGAAAGAGTCCTTCATGTACTACTGTTACTCTGACTTTCTGTCAATCATGTCTGATGGTGCAAAGGGCATTTCTTGCAACCTGGTTAACTTATCCTTTGCTGTCCCTTGAATGCTCCATGTGAATGAATCACTAAGACTATAGCCTCCTGCTTTTGCTTTAATGTAAGACTATGAGACAGGCTGTTTGGTGTCACTTGATATTGATATATTATGGTTTTGCAAATGTGCATTTCATTATACTTGTTACTAATGTTATTAGTGTTGTAACATAATGAACTGACCAAGTACATTTTTGTGTGAAATATATTTTGTATTTCTGTTTCAGTCTGCAACACAGAGAAAAGTCCATGGATTTGCCTACAGTGTGGCATAGTTAACTGCGGAAGGTATCAATTAAAAAGAGAAAAAATTATTTCTCTCTTGTGTGTGCGCTCGTGTGTGTATGTGTGTGGGTGTGTGTGTGTGTGTGGGTGTGTGCGTTAGGTTTAAGAAAAACAGGAAAAAGTAATAGACTGCTTCGTAATGGGTACAAAAAAAGGGTGAAGTGTAATACAAGTGTGCACAAAACATCTGTAAAAACCAAAATGATCTTTACATCCGCAGTGAAAGGTACCAGCCCTGTTGTTTATGAAATTTAAAAAGATTTGCAGTCAGCATTTACTGTTCTATACAGATGTAAATATGAGGTTGACTGTATATTTAGCTGCTGTACTGAAGGGGTGCATGTGTCCAAAGAGAGAAAGAAAGGTACACAGCGAAGATCTTTCAACGTAAGTGTATAAATTTCAGTCTCTGATAAGTGATGTGGATTCTAGAATAAGTGAATGTGCAAATTAACTTTCATCGTGTGCATGCATAATACACATTATGAATACTCAAGTCCAATTAGATTTTAGACATTGAAAACATCTCCATACTTTACTTGCCGGACTATGCCAAGATTGAAATATCCATCAGATAACCGCCGGGATTGAAGTTTGAGATTTACTTATGAAAATTCAAACACTCTAGCCGCTTGACTACCATGCTCGTCAGAGGTATGCAGGGTTGTGCAGAGTATCTTTTGTAGATCACACTCACAGATCGGTAAAAAGAATGTGTTTTCTTCATCTCTAATCATGCATAATACAAGATTCACACCCAATATGCAATAGACGCAATACAAAGCAAAGATCAGAACCAAACTAAATCCCTGCTGAACCCCCCACAATACCCTCCCCCCCCCCCCCCCCAAAAAAAAAAAAAAAAAGTCAAAGCAGGTGATTGTCATTGGGAATGATGTATATTTTATTTAGCAAAAATAGGCTCCAGCAACGTTTGTCTGGTGATATGAATGCTTTAAAGTAGTTTGCGCTTCTAGTGTTAGAAAGGGAATAAGAGATGCTACATATGGAAAAAAAAAAATTGATGTCAGACTTATTTTGTGGCAAAAGGTTACCTTAAAATGTTTGTGTCTGTTCACTATTTTTTGTTTGAATTATCCTGTAATGACTATGCATTCATTATAGAGATAATGTGTTATCATATTCTGCCATCAAAATCTTATGGTAATAACAGGTGAACTAGAAATCAAGAATTGAATATATCAAGTAAAATGAAGTGAAATGTGATAATTCTTTCACATGTATGTGTGTTTATCCTGTGATGTTGCAATCATTACATTCATAGTGGGAAGTTAAAGGTATTGAATGTTCATTCTAACATTATTGTAATCCATGGCACGTGGAGCTGGGAGATCTCTATGTGTTTTAGTGCATTCTGTGCAAGTGTGAAATGGAGCCTGATGGTATTTGTTTAATCTGTGTTATGTTATGGTGTGTGAGTGGATTAGTAAGTGATCAGTAGGGAAATTTTGTGGCGCCTTTGTTTATTTGTGGTGTTGTTTGTTTGTGGTGGCACAACAGGCATCATCTTAAAAGGATGAAATAAAGTATTGTATGTTTTATGTATGCTTTTTGGAGGTTTAAAAAACAACAAACATACAAACAAAAAACTCCCAATAAAAGTGACATTTTTATGACAGATCATTACATTGCTTCTGACAAGGTAGATGAAAAAGTGTCACCAACATGCTGAGTAACATTGAAACTTCAGAATGTGTACTAGTCAAAAATTATGGTCAAAACATCAGCAATTTTGTTTCTCATTTGATGAAAACCAGCCTTGGACTGAAACTTATTTTGATTTTATCATATTATGTTGTTTTTTTTTTCTTTGTTTTCACTTCTGTTTTTAATGTTTCACACTTTTTGTGATTTCTGACCCCTGTTTACCCCTGGTCATAATATTTCCAGGAATTTTCTTATCTGATTTTTTTTGTCTGAAATTAGTTGAAAAAGAAGTCCTGAATTTTAAAATATTGTTATAAAATATGCAATTTGAGGATCCCCCTCCCCCGAAAAGGTGATGAAATATGCTAAGTAAAACCCAAAAGATGGTAGGCAGTAGCTTGCAAATGCATTTAGTGGAAGGTACATTGTCTGTTTGAGTCTTCCTTGGATCAGTTGAAAAAGTAGGGGTAATATACTTTCAGTATGTAGTCAATCAGTCCCCTTTATCTGTTGACTTCAGAATTAGAAACCCCAGGGGATTAACAGCAGTGTATGTGTAATATATGATGCAGAGCCCTGTACACAAATGATTACAATCACATAAAGATAGTTCTTCACAGAAAAGATGTTATTTACAGTTACTGTTCTTTTGAAGGTTTTTGATGAGTCAATAGTGTCTGTATTGAAGAGATTTTCAGCCCCCCCAAAGTTAAGTACCAATTGTAAAAAAGGCCGTGCAGGCTAGAACTATGTGGTTTTATTTATTCTTTCATTATTATTGGTTGTGTTTGTCAAATATCTCTGTCCTGAGATATTTTGGACAGAGATGCCTGGAGGTCCTTGGTTGGTGGTCTGTACCCCAGGAGGGGTAATAGGCGATGATGATGATGATGTCAAATATGATGCGAATTTTAGTATATGATGAATATAAGAAGTTATAACAATTTTGTATCCGTAATCTCAGTGTCTAGATGAATTTATGTCTTCTTTTTTTTCACAGGTATGTCAATGCAACAGCAAAGAAACATTTTGAAGAGACTGAAACTGAAAAGCATCATGTCTGCATGGACTGCCACAACTACATGGCCTTCTGGTGAGAAATGATGCCTTGTGGCATGGACATTGTTGTTGTATCTTAATTAATCCAAGTTCATGCATAATCTTGCATTGAACATCTAATAAACTGTAGTAATTTTAGAGGTCGTTTCCTTGTCTTGTGTTGAAGAGTCACAGAGATGCGTTTTATATTCTTTGTTGATGGAGTAATACCAGATCATTGATTTCAGAATGTTCCACAAGGGGCCGGAATAGCTCAGTTGATAGAGCGCCGGACTCGTGATCCTGGGGTTGCGGGTTCGAATTTCGGTGCAGGGTGATTTTTCCCTTGGAGTTAATATTGGTTCTGACTCCATTCCCCATACAGTCCTTCGAATGAGACTATAAACTGAGGTTCCGTATGTGAACACATCTTGCACACACGTAAAATCCCATCCCAACTTTCGGAAGAGAAGGCCAGTTTGGCCGTTGGTATGGATGACACGTTACACATAGCATGCACCTTCCCCGAAGGTGGAGTATGGCTGCCGTAATGGCGGGATAAAAAACGGTCATACACACAAAACTCCACTGCCTGTCTATGCAAGCAGTGTCCGTAGGAGTATCAGCCTGCGTAAGCAGAAAGAAAGAAAGAAAGAATGTTCCACAGTTGACTACATATGTGATCAGGAATCAGAATTTGTGTCTTGTTTTTATGACATGCACATGAAAAATTAAACTTGATTTTGAAGTGTTATTTATTTACCCTTTGATTTTGAAGTATTATTTTTATTTACCATTTGCATTCAATGCGTGGCACTATTTTGATATGATTGGTGTCTACAAATTGTTGCATTTGCAGCTAAAGTTGAATGCATTGTTAATAACTGTCACATTGTGACATACTTTTACTTTTCAGTTTTTTTCAATTTCAAGATAAAATTATATTTGAAAGTGTTGAAACTCTTTCTACAAATACAGTATAATTAATTGAAATGTAAAAACAGTATGCAGATTAAGTTCATAATTTCATAACAGTGCTTAGCTTTTTCTTTCACAGCTGTAAACAAACAAACAAAAAATTAGTATAATCACTTCTGTCTCGAGACAATGCGCACCAACGACTGTGTTAATTTTTTAAGAATAAAATCATGTTACCATAGATGAAACTACACATACGGAAATGGTGGAAACCAGAATTTGACCTTGCTGTTTGTCCAGAGATCCTGAAATCACGAAATGTTTGGATGGATTTTTTTTCTCCTGAATATTTTGGTAAAACTGCATCCTGTTTACTCCATCTGATCCAGGTTTTTTCTTTTCCAAACTGACCATTCCTTTGTCATTTTGCAGAGAGAATGTGCAAATGCTGCTTCGGCCAATAGTCACAATACTGTTTGTTGAGCCTAATGAAGATACGCCTGCAATTGATGCCAGTGTTCAGAACAAGTTTCGTTTTGACATGCCACCACACAGCAGAGAATTCTTCCAGGCAGTACCTGCCTAATCGTACTTTACCTACAGTGAAATAGGTTCTTTCAGACACAAATTACTGTCAAACCTGATCCATCAGCATACTTTAGCACAGACTCATGCTCTTTTACCGATTTTTTTTTATGTTTCTAAGCATGTTGTCAAAAATTTGACACAGCCTGATGTTATTTCGCGTGTGGAAGTTGGCAAGAGTTGTCACTCTTGAACCAAATTCCCCCACCATGGTTATTATCCGCAAGTGCAAATACCACTCAAGAATATCATCTCTTGAATTTTTTCCAGATTATTTTATTTGTATTATTATTATTTTGTCAAGTTCGTCATCTTCGTTGTATTTTCACCAGTCATGGGAACAAACTTCGGCGAGATCAAATGGGTAAACATGTCTAGTTATATGCTTTGAAAAAAAAAGGTGTTGAAATATTATATTTACTAATTGCAAATACAAGTACATTTATTGTGCTTTTATATTGTCACTTAATGGGAGCTGAAAGGCCACTTTAAATGGGCCCTTTGTGATTTGTGGTTCTTTATTGAGTGACAAAACACCAGTTGGTTAATTTGGTAGACAAAATGAACAAATACTGATCAATTTATATCTTTTAAAACATTCTGTTTATATGACAGTTTTTAACTTGATTTATTTCAGCAAAGCAGTCATGCCTACTAACCTTACAACTCATATTTTTTCACGCCTGATTTATGATAATCAGGAGATGAGTATTATATATCCTTAAGCTTGTCATCCCAGTGTAGTATTGATACAAGGTTTATTAGAATTTGTTTAATAAGTAGGTTAAAAAAGAAAAAAAATCACACAAATGTTTATTTTAGCTTCCATTAGAAATTAACTTGTGCACAGAATTTAACAGTCATTTCTTTTCTTAATAGATTAACTTGTGCACAGAATTTAACAGTCTTTCTTTTTTTAATAGATTTATTGAAATTTGTCTGGACTCTTCAAAAAGTACACATATGGGGGGTTCCAGGTTTAAATCCAAGTATCCGTTTATAGCTTCACAGTTTTAATCTATAAGCCAAGTCACATACCTGTTGCACCCATAACTTCCATCCCACCCATATGCCACTCCCTCCCCTTCCTCCTGAGATACAAGGTTGCAGGCTGAATTTCCTGCTGGAATAATCAAGACCACACAAGTTTTCAGTTGAAGTGAAAAAAAACAAGGGAGTTCTTCTAACACCAGATGCACAAATTCTGGTCACCACAGTTATTTCTTGAGTTCAAACTACAAGCTGTCTTCATAAGTTTCAGAAGTGGTAAATACAAAACATGGTCAACAAAAATTGTTGCTGCCTCAGGTTTCTTGAATTCAATTAACTCCACCGCATACAGGTCAGTAACATTTATTTCATTTTAACCCGTTCACTGCCTGAAAATATTACAAACAAAGGCTTTCCCAGTGCCAGGGAAATCTAATGATTTGGGGGTAATAATTAACAAAAAATTCTAGCTCAGAAACTGCAAAAGATATAAAAATGAAATGTATATAATTTTTGAAGGAAATTGAATGAAGATTTTGAATATGGGCTTCTTTTGTTTTAATTTTGATAATAAAAAAAATATTTCGGCATTTAGATTTGGATAGATTTTTTTGCACGATCAAAAACATATGTATTTACCACTACAGCTTCACATCCAAAAAAGAACACAAAGCAAAAAAGTTGAAAATAAAGTTTGTATTGTCACACTACACCTGTAAATGAAAGTAAAACAGTCTAGAAGTCGTATCAAGACGCTCACACTCTAAGCAGACAGGTCAGTCCACGACCACGCCCCCCTCTCCCCACCACTCCCCCTTGCTGGACTACAACCCTCTCTTTCACTCCTCCTCTTCCCCTACCTTTCCCTCTACCCCATGTCACGCGGCGAGCGGGCCCGCGTTCCCCTCTTGCGCTGACTATCACGTCGCTGGCCACTGGTACACAGTGCAGAGTACACACTAGGCGAGCTCGTTCGACGCTGGTAACTAGTCAGCTGAACACACACTGAGGTCGCACAGCCCGACTCAATAACTGACGAACATGGTCGGCAATTCCATCACTATCATCATCTCACCTTCATGCTCGAGTGAGTCGTTGAATAAAAGATTATTGTCTTTGTCAAAAATGATTAGCAGAGCCTGCTCAGCTGTGTAAATACGTTGATTTGGTCGCTGCGCTTGTCGAAGGTTGCGCCGCCATCTTTGCAAGCGAGATGAAGTGCTGGCTGGTCATCCAGTCAGTGATGAGAATAAATGGTCTTTCCCCTCACGTGTGGTCATTTGCATATCATTTTAATACTACAGACATATAAGGCTTACTACACACACTCTATTTGAGTCTGTTGATAGAAATAGTAACGAATGAAAATTCAAGAAAAATGCATGACGTCAGTGGACGGCCCATAGGCACTGGGAGAGCATTTTTACTGCGGCGTCAGCTGACGGCTTAAAGGCACTCTACAGGTTAAGAATAGTCTAGTGGATAACATGGTAAAAATGAGATAAGGTGTCTCCAAATGCCCACATTTTACCTATCAAAAGTGTACAAACCCTTCAGCTTCAGGGGGCATCACCCCCTGACCCCTGATGAGGGGCTCTGTCCATTGACCCCGCCAGGGGGCCTGAGGCTGGCACTCTGGACCCCTGGCTTTCCTGCTTTTCTTCTTTTTTTTCTTCTTGGTTTCACCAATGTGTTAGAAATGAGAAGAATATCATTGTTTGAAAGCGTTATTTGGGCAGAAATTCTCTATTGTTTTACAGCGAATACAAGTGTAGATGTAGAATATGAAAAACAAAAATCCATCATGAACAGTTTTAAAGATTACGTCACTGCCAGAGATTATTGTTTTTATTGATTAGCACAAAACAAAACAAGGTATTTCTTTTTTTTTTCAAATGTTCATAACTTCAGGTCTTTCACATGATGATTTAGCTTTGTATAAATTCAATTTTTAGGTGTTCTTTTTGTCTGCAGCTACACATGTGATGAGTTTGTTATCAACGACACTGCAGCCGGACACTTGGAGAAGTTGCGAAAGTCTCTGGAATCTTTATCACGTCTGGCACAAAAGTCACAAAGGTTGGTTGAAGACCATCAGATTGAAAGCTGTGAACAAGGAGCAGTCGTATAGCTGTGTGGGTCTGTAGGTCTGTAGATTGAAGACTGCGTTGGGGCTTGTATTTTAGGAAGAGACTTGAGTGGCGGCCCGAGGGTTGACTGCCAGAACCCAGTATCTCCCTTATATATATATGTGAGAGATACTGGGTTCTGGCAGCCAACCCTCATATTATGTTTTATATTTTGTTGCACTTATTTACAACTAGACCTACTTTCATAACACATACGAAAAAAACGGAGGGGCAGTTTTAAGCATTGATTTGAATAGATTTCAAGTTTTAGATCCAGACATATCTTCAGATAAAGGTTTCAGTTAATACTATCCATCCACATGTAGGCTATTTTCTAGTAATTCCCATTCTCACCGTTATGGGTGTTTCTAGGTTTTATTTATTTATTTTCTGAATGAGTTGTTTGGGAGAGGTTAAGTGTTAAGATTTGGCATTTTGGGGCATAGGCTTCAGCTGTAATGGGAGATATTTGCAATATGTTTTAAAACAAGCCCCCCCAAAAATTAAGATTTTTTTTTAACCCTGTATTGAGTGTGATTGGAAAGAACAATAACTGATAGTGATAGAGGACAGTCCATTTGACATGATTGTGGACAATTGCTACTAAATCAACCATGAGCACTTGATCATCAGTGTAGACTAAATGGATACGTTTGAAATCGGTTCTTATTTGACAGTAACTGAGGTGACCAGTATTTGGTATGTTTTAGTCGGCGTTCAGATCTTCACAGTGTACCCACAAAGGTCTGTTGTAAACATTAACAGCACAGAAAAAGGTATGTGCACATCGAACTATATCCATTTCTTTTTTCCTACACAATTCAGTGTGATATATTAGCCATCCAGATTTATTGTGTCGTTTTTTTTCCTTTAAAACGTTTGCCCAGTTTAATAACGATAACAGCATCTGTATAGTGCTTAAATAAAGAAGTTCCCATGGTATCGCTTTGATTTGGGGCCATATTGTTGGAATAGTTTCTAATCCATATGACCACTCTTGACCTGGAAAGGCTTGAAATGTCTAACATAGTTTAGATTCATCAAGTATTCTGTAAAATTGATTTGGGAATTTGGTAATATTATGTAAACAATAAAAGAATGAAAAAAAAAACTCGCATGAGTGATTATATTGGAATGATAAATGAAAGGATCTAAAACTAGTCATTTTAGTTTCCTCTGTGAACAGTAAGCATGGTGGGGATGTATACTGGAGAAATGAATTGAGACACATAAGGGCATTGGTGATGGGATGGGATGGGAAGGACAAGAAATGTGATGATAAAGGCAGTTAAATGTACATGAACTCTTGAAATGCAAATGATTTGTGTATGAGCCGTGAATGTTGTTACCTTTAAGTGTATCTGAAGAAAATATTTCGGATTGTACAGAACATGCATACACAACAGCCTATTTGTATGTGTGACGGGCCTCCGACCCTCCCCCTCGTTATTAAAATATGATTTTCATATTCAGGGATGCAGGGGTTATAGACAGAAGTATTTACGCTTTCACAACCAAAATGCGCTCTCGCATAGGCACACGCACTCTGTCACTCACATCGGGCCCGCACAAAGGTGACGGGAAACCAATAACATTTCATAGAAATTAATCAACTTTTATTTAACTTGACTCCGAGCCCCCACCCGTCACTACACAACACACTTATCTGTATCATACAACAATGTAAACATCATACAGACAGTCTCATAAATCGCATCCCCTGTTCTTCAGTTATTCTTACTTAGCCAGGAAAGACAATATTCCACTATCCTGTTTGCACACTTATAAACTTAAGAGCAAATAAAAACGTCCATAACTTGCCAGCATTCCTTGGTTGACCTCAGTTTCTCTCATCCCACTGTGCGACCACGAGCTGAAGCTGCCACACTGTTGTGTCCTCCCGATTGGCCAAATCCCAGTTGGGGGACACTGGCAACGCAGCTTGAGCTGCACCCTCAGACCGAGTCTCCCGGACTCCACTGCACTTCGCCCTCTCCACGGAAAGGGCTCCTGTCGGCCTCTCCCACAGGTCTTCTCTGGCTGCAAACACCCCACCGTTGTCTGGCAGCTCCCTGTCTAGGCTCCAACAGGCTGACACGTCTTGCTGTCGACCGTCCCCACACGGGAGACAATTCTTCTCGTCGTCGGCTCCGAGGCTACAGCAACCTCCACTGTCTTACGTCCCCACCCAGGAGACAACGAGGCGACAGCAACCTCCACTGTCTTACGTCCCCACCCAGGAGACAACGAGGCGACAGCAAACCTCTGCTTCACGCTGTATTTCCTTGAGCCCTCAGCAAGACGGGCGAGTTCACTTTCCCTTAAGTGAATCACACACTTCCTGGTTTTCCAAGCACCTTATATTCGTTCTCAAAAGAAAGAGAGAACCCGAGTTTAACTGGCTCAACCAATGGAATCATTGGCACACACCCATCACACGATTTGTACCAATAAATCCCCAAGTTATTTTTATTCCGCCAATGGAATCATTAGTCACCTACACATACACACACAACAGCTGCTAGCGCCAACAAAGACTTGGGTACCAAGTGCTTAATGCCTGACCTCCTATTCAACTCATGTTCGATTCCCCGAAGCTACCCATTGTACTAACAGCCTGGACTTCTCTACCAGCCAGGACTGATGCTTCAAGTAGTTACTACCTCTATAGACAACAAGGTGCGAACCACTCAATAGGCCGAAGCCTTCCATTCATTCCTCAGAACAAAGGACGACGGAATGGTCGCTGTACTCTGCCTGCATGCTGACGGTCACCTACCCGTGACGGTCACCTGACATGATCGCCTTCCTTTCAGCCCCACTGGAGAACCCACTGAATAGCCAGTGCTCAAAGTGGACACTCTCGTCTACCCAGGTCGGCATGTCGGCATGTTCTTGTTACTACCCCCCTAGACATGCGAAACACTTCCCAGTAATTGTCCCTCCTTCAGTATACGACTCGGGGTATTCCCCTCTGGTGATGCCTGAGTTCGCACACTTGAAGAACCCAAGGAACTTGCTCTCAACAACAGCAAAACTCCCCTTAATTTGCCTAAATGCTCGAGAACATTCGGCCAACTCATGACAGTATGCTTAGTGTTATGATTGCTTCATAGCTGCTGTGTTCGGACAAGATTTATACCACTTGATGGGCAGTTAGGAGTTTTTTTTATGGTCAGCAGGTCTGATGATATATGAAAGTTTTCATGGTCGATGGTTCTGTTAAACAGAAAAAAAACTAATATGTAAAAATGAATCACTAATCAAAGGGAAGTAACTGCATTTGGATTGAAGCCTGGAAAGGTTGTATTTGTACTGTGAGCAGCTGGTAATTTGGCTGTGAGTTAGTATTTTTGAGATATAATAAAATTTACACCTGGAAGTGCCCACTGTATTATTGATGTATAGGGTCTTGTTGTGTGTATTAATAGTTTCCATTGTATGTTACGAACCTGAATTGAAATGGCTTGAAACTTCCAGCATGCTATTTACTTGAACAAATTTTCACTGGAAGAGAACAAAAGTACAGGCAAAAAAATCAAGATGACTAAGAAGATATTTATTAGATGTAGTTTCTTAAATTTTGTTTTATGTTTCAGTCCACAAAGGAAGAGGAGGAGGGGAAAACGAACAAGGGGAGTATCAGCACATTCTTCAGAAAATGACAAAAAGAGAAGGAAAAAAGTAAGTTTTTGCTTCTGTTTCTAATTTTTTTTTTCTTTTTTCTTGAACTTGCAGATTTGTTTTTCTCAAACTCGTATGCCTTAAAAAACAACAACTAAGCATTAGAGAAAGTGTTTGAGTACCCAAACACATGCATGTGTACACCTGCACACACACACACACACACACACACACACACACACCACACACACACACACACACACCACGTACAAAACCACTGAATCATATACATGCTGGCATGCATGCGCATTTGCGGGCGCACACACACATACACACACACACACACACACATATGATAACTATAATAGGATTGATTTTTTTTTTACTCCCTCTCCCTCCACCCCACGTCTCCATCCTACCCCCTCCCACCTCCTATTTCCTCCCCCCTCCTCACCCCCCTCAGATTTCACCCCACCACCTCCCTCGCCCTCTTCCGCTGATTTTCCCTCTTTGTATTTCTTCGTTTTCATTATTTTATTATTCAAGTTTCTTTGTTTTGTTATGATGGCTTGATGTAAAAAAGCAGTTTCTCTGCTTATTCAATGTTCCATCTGGAAATAAAATTTTGACTTGACACACACACGCCACACACACACACACACACACACACACACACACACACACACACACACACACACACACACACAATGTTCCACCAATGTTATACAAGTTACAGGTTATTATTATTGTTTTTAAATGCATTGTCACTCTGAAACATAACCATACATGTGCTATTGATGTTCAATCATTCAGGAAGAGAAGAAATTATCCCGTCCCCCCAGAACACCTGGTTTACGGAACTTGGGAAATACCTGCTTCATGAATGCTGTTCTTCAATCACTCAGGTAGGAAGTCCCAATTGGTGGTGACCTTTTGGTTTACTAGGTGTTGACTTCCTCTTGTACTTTGTTTTCAGGTAATCATTTTGATATGAATGTGTTACTATCTGTGCTTATTATGAAGATATTTAACCCGTTCACTGCCAGAAAATATTATAAACAAAGGCTTTCCCAGTGCCAGGGAAATCTAATGATTTGGGGGTAATAATTAACAAAAAATTCTAGCTCAGAAACTACAAAAGATATGAAAATGAAATATATATAATTTTTGAAGGAAATTGAATAGAAATCTTGAATCTGGGCTTCTTTTGTTTTAATTTTGATAATAAAAAAAATATTTAGGCATTTAGATTTGGATAGATTTTTTTGCACGATCAAAAACATATGTATTTACCACTACAGCTTCACATCCAAAAATGAACACAAAGCAAAATAGTTGAAAATAAAGTTTGTATTGTCACACTACACCTGTAAATGAAAGTAAAACAGTCTAGAAGTCTATCAAGACGTCACACTTCATGCAGACAGGTCAGTCCACGACCACCCCCCCCTTCCCCCAACCACGCCCCCTTGCTGGATTTCAACCCTCTCTTTCACTCCTCCTCTTTCCCTACCTTCCCCCTGCCCCGTGTCACGCCGCGAGCAGGCCGCGCTCCCCTCTCGCGCTGACTAACATGTCACTGGCCACTGGCACACAGTGCAGAGTACACACTAGGCTAGCTCGTTCGACGCTGGTAACCAGTCAGCTGAACACACTCTGAGATTGCACAGCACGACTCAATAACTGACGAATATGCGGCAATTCCATCACTATCATCATCTCACCTTCATGCTCGAGTAAGTCGTTGAATAAAAGATTATTATCTTTTTTTAAAAATTTTTTTATTTTTTTTTTTTAAAGGGCAATGTTCCAGCTCTCCTCTTTTTTTTTTTTTTTTTTTTTTTTGCTGTCCCACCTCTGCGCCACCTCAGAGGCAGTGCACCCACGCCGCTCATTCCGACACCCCGTCCACAGCGACAGCCCGGTCGGCCCCGCCGCAGCCCCAGCACCGGCAATCCACAGGGAGCAGTCAATGTCAAGACATCAAGAGGCAACCCACCGGAGGAGACACTGCACTGCTGCCGAGTCACTTCAGTGGTGTTCAGTGGCGCCTGTTCTGATCTAACATACGCAGGACACCACCTACTAAGCCCCCTACTGACGACAATAATTGCTTAGTCGCGGAGCTGGCGTGAGTGAGCTCTCCCTCCGGAGGGCGCCACCACGTCCGTCCAACGACAGCCCCCATGGACTCGCCGATACTGGTGACCCCGACGGAACCAAGCCAAGGCCACAGACGTGGAGAGGACATCGAAACTGAGGTCACCATGAGAGCAGGGCATGAAGAGCCACAGAATTTGAGACAATTTTTTTTTATGCTGATCGATGAGAATGAGGATGATTAAGATGATGCTACGGATTTCCAATTCGGTCTGAGACTACATGACAGGGCTGTTCTCTACGCTTCCTTTCATAATATATCCCGGCGTCAACCAGGCCCGAGAGATACAGGCACCTGCAGTGTTGGTCAGGAAATTTGAGCAACACTCTCAGAAACGCATCCATTAAGTGGATGAAACTCGACTGTGTGGTCCCAGTCTCCCCAATTGAGTCCGCAGCAAACTCAACTCTGGGTAGGAGCCGGTCGGGGTAGAAAAACCCACATGACTCTGATGGGATTCGAACCCACGACCTCCCAGCCGGGAGTCCGCGATGCTAACCACTTCGCCACGGCGGCTGGTAAGATTATTATCTTTGTCAAAAATGATTAGCAGAGCCTGCTCAGCTGTGTAAGTACGTTGATTTGGTCGCTACGCTCGTCGAAGGTTGCGCCGCCATCTTTGCAAGCGAGACAAAGCGCTGGCTGGTCATCCAGTCAGTGATGAGAATAAATGGTCTTTCCCCTCAGGTGTGGTCATTTGCATATCATTTTAATACTACAGACATATAAGGCTTACTACGCACACTCTGTTTGAGTCCTTTGATAGAAATAGTAACGAATGAAAATTCAAGAAAAATGCATGACGTCAGTGGACGGCCCATAGGCACTGGGAGAGCATTTTTACTGTGTCGTCAGCTGACAGCTTACAGGCATTCTACGAGTTAAGATCACAACATGCATTTTTTTTAGCAACTGCTAGAGAAATAAATCATAGCAGAAGGACTGGTATTGATGACACCTTTTCAGTCATCCCCATTTTTTAGACTTTGCTAAAAGATGAGGATTTGTTGTTTTTAAAATAATGCATGGATTGTATTTTTAATATTTCAGATTCCTTCTAAGCAGTCAGAAAGATGATATTTCAGATTCCTTCTAAGCAGTCAGAAAGATTTTTTTCGATGAATATGTTGCATGCAATTTTTGGGTCATTGAATACAAAGATTTTGGTAGGTTATAATGGCAGGGGAAGCTACAGTTGACCTTGTAACTATATACATAAATAATCTCTTGGAATAGTTGCTTATCTGTTCCTCAGCATGATTTTAGTGGCCATAGAATTCAAGGACTCTGCTCCTTTTCTTTAGCTTAGGAAATTAATCATTTGCAATAGTAACAACTGGCATTGGGAAACAAAAACAAAAAACAAAAACCACAAAAACCCAACTGGCATTGGTGAGATAGGGAATATCTACATGTTTTTGAGTTGTGAGCACATATTGCAGGTTGAGTTGGGCAGGGAAGGAGAAAGATGGGGGAGGGAGTATGGGTGGGGCTGGGGGGAGGAAGAGAAGAAAAAATGAAACTAAAATAATTTGATTTATTCCTTTAATGGTGTGACATAGTTGTACACAATCCATGCTTTTTACATTGTTTGGTCATGGTTTATGTTTTCATCTAATCACTTTTCTGATTTCTGTGTATGCAAGATTTTAATGTCTGTATGGTTTTCTTTTCCAGTAACATTCAGTACTTTTGCGGGTACATCAAACAGCTTCCATCACTTGAAGACAAAGCAGTAAAGGTCAAGCGGTACAACCATACCAAGAAGTCTCGAGATCTTGGAGAGGATGCGTAAGGATTTTGCGTTGTTGAGCTTCTTAATATTTGTATAGATTTTTCTCCTCATTTCTCTCCATGCTTGCTTGTATCAGGTATTACGTGATACACATGTATGTATATATATATTGGTGTGTTATGTGTCTGTAGAATAAATTTTGTTACCATTGTCATTTGTAGAGCCAAAGAAACAAGTATTGGATTTGGCTGCGAATGAAATACATTGAAGGTGCTATTTCAGACAGTTTTGACCGAAGTTACTAGATTGTTACGGGCACAGGATTTGTAAAGTGCAGAGAAATTTTTTTCTCAGTGGCTCCCACTCGCCTTTCGTTTTTTTTTTTTTTTAATGAGCAGATGCAAATGTCCTTTGGTCATGAATAGTGTTTAGAAGGCAGCTTATATTGACAGTTTTATGCACTGAACTATGTATGTTAATAAACACACCATCAAGTCAGTGCGCTCAGATTATGCGTGAGCTGTTTATCTACATACCAGTTTCCTTGCTCAACCTTTTTTTTTTTTTAGTTGCTGCTATGACAAGGCTGTGTTACACTGCAGGGATTTTACAGTTTCTCTCTCTCGGGTCCATAGCCTCATTCTAGAATTGTGAAGTCTCATCAGAAGAGGTTGGGCATTACTAAAGGAAGTTTTCAAGGGTTGGGGTGTTCATACTGTATGGTCGGTGGTCAGTTTTGAAGTCTTTATCATGTGTAGGTGAGCCAGGGGCATTCTATGGCAATGTTATGGCCAGAACTTGACAGCAACTTCTTCGTGGTCAGGCATGTTAACACCTGTTTCAAGGCCCAAGAAGTTGTGTTGTTGGGAGTGGCCAGATGACGGCTTTTTTTTCTGGTCAGGCATACGGTGATAAAATCTGTTCTGAGGCCCTTGATGTTATTTCGTTAGGAGTGTAACTGCTTGGGATAGATCAACATGAAGATCATCGCAGGAGACTGGTTAGTCTGGCCCAGCACGCTGCTCTTTGTGTCAAGAATGTTAGCCATTTCATTGTCGTAAGTATTTCAGTTGGCAATTATCTTCTGCAGGATCAGAGTGTTCTTGGATATGAACTGGTGACATTTCACCCTCGTGTCCTGCAGCTGTTTCTGTTCTGCAGACTTTAGAGTAAGGATTTGCAGTCATGAAGACAACAGATGGAATGATGTTTTTTTTCGTGTGTGTGTTTTAAAAAAAAAAAAAAACTTTGAGAGTCCTTGTTTTTCAGAAAGTAGCGCTGGCTTTTGCTGCAAATTGTTTGAGAGATGCCCTGTTGGAACAGACTTCCACTTGAAAGCTACTTGTGGAACCCTGTTTCCCCCCCAACTCTCCGAGTCCTATCCTTTATCCTGCTTTTTTGTTTTTGTTTTTTGTTAGTCACTTGTTTCTTTATTTGTTTGTATAACTTGTTATTTGATAAATGATTTATTTCTAATTTTGTGTCTTTGGCAGTCTTGTTGTGGAAGAATTACGGAAGATCTTGGTAGCACTGTGGCAAGGCAACAAAACCGCCATCTCTCCAGAATCACTCTTCAATGTTATTTGGAAAGTGGTTCCAAGATTCAGGTATTGTGTGTGTTTCCAGGTTTTAACCATGTTTACCTTAGCTTTTTTTTTCAGTTTGTTTATTGATAACTGTGCATCGTAAGTTCAGAGGTAACACTGCCATTCTTATCTGAATGCAAGAGGAGTGAGTGTGTGTGTGTGTGTGTGCGCGTGTGCAAGTGTGTGTGTGTGTGTGCGCGCGCAGGCGCATTTGTGTGTACGTGTTGGCATGTATGTGTCTGAAGGGATCAGGTGCTTGAACCAAGATATGACTAGACTGTGTTGAACACTGCCTGACATTGTGCGTTCAGGGGCTATCAGCAGCAAGATGCCCATGAGTTCATGCGCTACTTGTTAGACCGCATGCACTCTGAGCTGCTGCAACTGCTGCCGTACCCTACCTCCAACTCCCAGTTCATCACCCAGAAGTCCACGTCCACCATTGTCACTGCCATCTTTGGGGGACTACTGCAAAATGAGGTCAAGTGCCTCATCTGTGGTATCGAGTCAAAAAAACATGACCCCTTTTTAGGTGAGATTGGTGACTTGTATTTGGTTTATAGTTGCGTGTACATTTGGAAAGTTATTCCACTATTCAGAATAGGAAAAAAAAACCCCAAGAATTAGAAATTAAGATCTAATGATGCGTTTGGAGGATCCTTAATGTAGAACCATGTCATACTTATGTGCATATTTTAGCACTTGTAGCTTCTGTTTGTGCCAGTTTGCATAGACTGTGATTGGCTGGACTCTGACGATTATAATTGTCCTGATAATAATCAAAGTCAGAACGTTCCAGATGGCTGTTGTTAATAGTGTTGAGAAAGAGCAAAAGATGAGAGAAGATAGTGTCCAGAGAAAGGATGGGCGAGTTCAGAACTGGAGTGAGAGGAGAGGGGGACTGAACTGAGAGAGGAAGAAAGAGGAATGGTAGGGTGGGGGCGCTGCAGGTGGTTGAAGGGCACTGTTAAAATGGCTGGTCATTAACATATTCTCAGAAGTGAGGAATTGTGATACTATCTGCTACTGCTCATGCTGTCACTTAACAATTGTGCTTGGCTTCAGATTTATTTCCAAGAACTGTACAATACTGAGATTGATTGAAGTGGAGATGTGAATGCAGGCAGTGGGAAATGTGCTACTTTTTTTTTTGGTTTTGATCACTCTTTCTTTGGGGGGGGGTGGGGGGGTGGGGGGTGTTGAGCATCCTGTAAAAATATTTTGTCTGCAGCTTGGTGTTGACTATCCTGCTGAAAATATCATAGTTGATGGAATCGTATTTGTATGCTTCTCTTGTTCTGCAATGACCCTTTGCCCTTTATCCTGCTGTTGCATTGAATCAAATAGACAAACAGCCTTTTTTGTTTTGTTTATTTGTTGTTTATTTCATGCTAACCACTACCATTTTTTTTCCTCATTGCTTTTGCACTCTGACAAAGTTTGGTTTACACTGAAGTACGGCTTTTAGATTTTAAACACTGAATTTGGACTAAATCTCAAATCGGGTAAAGTGAATAAGGGTATGATAGAAATATTTTTGATACAAGAAGCTGAAAGTGGAAGCATTGATTTCAGTTTGATTTGTGAAATATGTTTCTGAAGTGAACCTGTTGGAACATTGAATTCGATGCCGCTGTTAGTTGTTTGGCCAGTTTTAGTCTTTGGGACATAAGTATATTATATTGCTGTCTGATGATTTGACTGCAGAGCTGATGGCCTTGCTTGTTTCAGACCTCTCCCTGGACATCCCCAGCCAGTTTGTTGTGCGGCAGAAACCCAAAGAAGGGGAACCTGTCTGCAAACTGTCAGGTCAGTGGCCAGTCTGCGCAGTGCATCTGACTTCAGTTTCCACACCCCATTTTAAGTTTTGAAACAGAGTGACTGAGGACGTAAAATGAAGCAAAATTTAGAAAGAGAGGGGGTTAGTTGCCGCTAAGGACACAGACAAACAAGAGTACAGGACTAGACACAATGCATTTCGACCTCTTGGGTCTTCTTCAGGTGAAAACAAAATTTAGGGCCCCATTTTAATTCGCACTTTGCAACATGTTGATTTTCCTGTCCTGGCTTGTGACTTGGTATGATTTGTTTCCTTTTTACAAAAAATAGAACAACTCCCCCCCAAAACAAACGAACCAACCCACCTTTTAACACTCTGTCAGTTTTATTAAAATAAAAAAGTTTGTGTTTGTATTGTTCTTTCAGAATGGTTGCTGTTTTTTTTTTTCATCTTCTTAAATTTACAAAATGAAACCTCATTTTAAAACATAATAGATTTCCCTTTTCTCTCCTGTGTCTGTAATGCAGCAAGGAATGAGAATTTGTAAAGTGTGACCATTTGTGATTGAAAGGAATGAGTAAAGACTTGACTATCAAACAGGTGTAATTCTATTTTCCTGCGTAGATTGCCTACAGAGTTTCACAGATGTGGAGGAGCTTGAGGAGTCAGAGCTGTACATGTGCAGCAGCTGTAAGCTACGGCAGCGCTCTACAAAGAAGTTCTGGATTCGACGTTTGCCAAATGTAAGAATGTGACTCTGTATTTTACCTCCTCCCTCCCCTCCTTCATCCAGTTTCCCTCCTCCTAGTTGAGTCAGTGCTGGTTATTTACTTAATGCAGGTTTTATGGTTGAATTTCTATTCCTGTGAACATGTCATGGCTAGATTTTGTTGTTGTTGTTTTTATATATGTAAGTAGAGGTGTGAACATATCAGTGTGATATAAACCTAAGGTTTGGAAGAAGAGGACAGATGATTTGGTATGGACTGACAATAGCGAGGAACTGTTTTATTTGAACAAAAAAAGAATAAATTTGTACCTTAACCTGTAGAGGACCATCTTCTTTCCAGATGAAAGTGTTGTTACGATCAAGTTCATTTTTGCTGGAAAACTGGTCAGATTGAGTTAATGTCTTAAATAAAATCATGAGATTTATTCAAGAAGTTGGATTCACAGCATGTTTAATTCTTTTTTGTGTATGTAAAAATGGCTTAATGAAAATTTGAAATCAGTGTTGTGTCAACCTGCCGTTTTGGGCAAAATGCCTACAATTGTGTATAATAAAAACGTCTGTACTGGTCAGTGGTGTTTCATATGTGACAAAGAGCGAAGGAAAAACTGGCAAGTCACCAGTATAAATTACAAAGTATTTAAGGTGGTGTTCAATGACCAGGTTGTTAGGATACGGTCACTTTGTCTAGAGCATCAGAAGTGTTCACTGAATGATCGTTTTCCTTCTGTTTATGTGTGTGTTTTGCTTTTAATTTTTTTTTTTTTTTTTTTTAAGGCATGGTGTAGGATGAAAAATTTCACAACAGTGGTTTTTTGAAAATTCTTAAGTGAATGGGTGAAGCATAGTAAAATCAAGTGCTTCCATCTTGCACCTTAGTAGCTGACAAGTTTTAACAGAAAATCACTGAAGCCATTTCTGGTCAGAAATGTGGCAGATTGGGATTAAACAGGAATGCCTGCAGTGGGTACAACATTGCAAAGTGACACTCAGAAGATTCATAAACATGTTTATTTATACAATGTTCTCACGAAACAGTCATGGTGGTATCTTACTTTGAGGGGAAAAAAAAAAAAACGAGGGATGAGGTTAGATGGGGTTGATATGCTGATAGCCACTTGACTAAACTTTGTATGTGGCATCAAATCCATGACTATGCACCAGTTTTGGTGAGCAGGAGCGTGATTCTAATTCAGTGTATTCTTTGATAATAAAAACAGACAACTAATGTACATGCATTTAAAAAAAAAAAAATGATTTGCACCTGTTGGGTGTATCCCTGCAATAACATTAAGAGCTGCACCCCACAGAGCATGGACATAAATCCTGCATGCTGAAGAAGCTGATTCAATGCATAGATAAAGTGAGACTGTCTTTCAGCTTATTCATCAGTTTAAATTTAAAGTCTACAAAGTTTACTCACTTCGCTGTAAATATTGACTTTACAAACCATAGCTTGATTTCAATAGGTAGATAAAAGTAGGAAAACAAGTACATAGAATAATGAACCAATTCATTTTAGTAGTCTTTTTGTTTTGTTTTACCTTCTAGGTTTATTTCATCGGAGGAACTTTGGCTGTGAAGGAGTTTTCCATGGTTTGTTCCTTTCACACAGGTTCTGTGTCTTCACTTGAAACGGTTTCGATGGAGCACATACTGTCGAGTGAAGCTGGAGACCTTTGTGGAGTTCCCTCTGAGTGGCTTGGACATGAACTGCTATGTACTTGACAATCTCCATGAGACCAGGGGCAGTGGGGCGGCCGGCAGCAACTTGTATGATTTGGCTGCTGTCATTGTACATCACGGCTCGGGGTGAGCTGTCTCTCTCCTCCCCCCCCCCTTAACCCTTCTTCCTTCATATCATTTTTCATTTAACATTTTAAATTCTGTCTTGCAATATGTTTGTCTCTCATACAAGTGCCCAAACACAAATACAATCATACATATTCTAAATTACCTACATATACTTCCCGACTATTGACATTGTCTTAGTAGGTAAAAAGTAGTAATTGAAAAAAAGCACAGTCTATTGAAAAGTACTACTGTGACAAAACTTTTACGACATCCAAGTTATTGTTTTATGCTTGTTCAAGTGTTGTTAACCATTCAGAGAGGGGACTTTTTGCTGAATAAAGCTACACAAATCCTTTGGTCAGCCATTTGCTATTTTTAAGTCAAGATGAGGATAACTTGGTGTATTCTTGATGTTTATGAAGAAAAGCTTGCCAGTTAAAAGAAATCAATGTGAAAAAAAAAGAGAGGAACTGGAAACTAGTTAGCAGATTCATGTACACTGACATTGGAGATTGTGGATTGTTGGGAACACAGTGACTGAATTGCAGAATGATTTTATCCCCTTAAATTGAATCGGTTTCCATTGCAATATTCTGTATATAGAAGGCATGATTCCTGCAAAATATCTGCCCCGGCTTCTAAGCAAGAGGGTTTGTGCACTTGACCTTCTGTCTGAAACGAAGGAAGATGACGAAATTAAGGGCGTCAGTTGCACACTGCCAAGAGAACAACTGACCTGCTCCGTTCTGAGCAAATCGTTTCTTGATTTTTTTTAAAGGGTGGGTAGGGGAGTGGGGGGAAGGGGGGGGGGGATAAAAGACAGGGCTAATGGGCTAAATTTTTTTTTGATTAAATGTATATCCTGAGGCAAATTTTTCAAAGTCCAGCCTCTCAGCTGAGAGCCATAGGAGCTTGTCAGGCCCGTGATCTGAGCCCTTTCCAGTGTGATGGCCAGTGTTAGGTTCCCATCATTGAAAGTTTAAAAAAAAGTTTTATTAATGATTTGCTTTTTAATGAATAGAAATAGAACAAAATAAGGAAATAATTAAAAGCCCCCCCCCCCCCCCCCCCCCCCCCTGAAAATTCATATTACATTATTGACACAAGTACATTTTTACTATACCGAAATAGGTCCATTAATGATGTCACCATCTCACTGCTTGCAGTGTTTGTGTTTTTTTTTTAATTATAACAAACACCACAATTTATTAACCCGTTCGCTGCTTGAAGCTGCTTGAAAATGTTACAAACAAAGGCTTTCCCAGTGCCAGGGAAATCTAATGATTTGGGGGTAATAATTAACAAAAAATTCTAGCTCAGAAACTACAAAAGATATAACAATGAAATATATATGATTTTTGAAGGAAATTGAATGAAGATTTTGAATCTGGGCTTCTTTTGTTTTAAATTTGATAATAAAAAAGTATTTAGACAATTAGATTTGGATAGATTTTTTTGCACGATCAAAAGCATATGTATTTACCACTACAGCTTCACATCCAAACAAGAACACAAAGCAAAAAAGTTGAAAATAAAGTTTGTATTGTCACACTACACCTGTAAATGAAAGTAAAACAGTTTAGAAGTCTATCAAGACGCTCACACTCTATGCAGACAGGTCAGTCCACGACCACGCCCCCCTCTCCCCACCACGCCCCTTGCCGGACTTCAACCCTCTCTTTCACTGCTCCTCTTCCCCTACCTTTCCCTCTGCCCTGTGCCGCGCCGCGAGCAGGCCGCGCTCCCCTCTCACGCTGACTACCACGTCACTGACCACTGGCACGCAGTGCAGAGTACACACTAGGCGAGCTCGTTCGACGCTGGCAAACCAGTCAGCTGAACACACATTGAGGTCACACAGCCCGACTCAGTAACTGACGAATACGGTCAGCAATTCCATCACAATCATCATCTCACCTTTATGCTCGAGTAAGTTGTTGAATAAAAGATTATTGTCTTTGTCAAAAATCATTAGCAGAGCCTGCTCAGCTGTGTAAATACGTTGATTTGGTTGCTGTGCTTGTCGAAGGTTGCGCCGCCATCTTTGCAAGCGAGACGAAGTGCTGGCTGGTCATCCAGTCAGTGATGAGAATAAATGGGCTTTCCCCTCACGTGTGGTCATTTACATATCATTTTAATACTACAGACATATAAGGCTTACTACGCACACTCTATTTAAGTCCGTTGATAGAAATAGTAACGAATGAAAATTCAAGAAAAATGCATGACATCAGTGGACGGCCCATAGGCACTGGGAAAGCATTTTTAATGCGGCGTCAGCTGACGGCTTAAAGGCACTCTACGGGTTAAATACTGTACTTTAATTATACAAAATTTACATTTGAAATAGGTGTTCAAAATTCACGTGCTTTATTATTTTTATTTGTAGTGGCATTGGATACAAAATGATGATGGGACAAATTACCTGAATTGATTTACTAGACGTAAACCTCCGGACTTGGCCAACGATGCTAAATCAGACCAAGTCATCAGTGTTTATCATCCAAAATACATACAATATTATTATTAAATTTTAGTCTGAAAAGTCAGTTTGAACACAGTAGTCTTCTTTCAGTTTTTCAGATAAATTTTATGGGCCTGCCATTTCACATTTGAATTGATACGGCTTGATCAAAAACTTTCAGTCTGTGACTGTCAGATTTTCAACCTGACCAACTTTGCTTCATTGATGGTGATCTCTATCATTGTTCACACAGAATTAATCTTTTTGGTACCAAAGTCATCTTGAAACACTTGAATAACTAGTTTAGTCATATAAATGCGCTCATTATATTAAATACATGCGAATACTGCTCCTGTCTTTGCTCAGCTGAGCTTTAGTGTCCACTAATGACCAATCCGTCGTGGTCCCCCAAATCGTCCAATCATATTAATTTTTGCTCAAAATGTGGGGTTATTTTCTGTCAAAATGTTGCTAAATCATCCCAGATTCCAGTAATATAATCGGTAAACTGTGTTACGAGTACAGCATGTGCTTCTCAGGAATTACACTGTTCTTGAACATGTGGCTAGGCAAGAAGTCTTACCTTACATTTGAATATTACTTGTCCACTGCAGGAGTCTGGAGCATATAAAACGTTCAGAGAGCATGGTTATAAATGTGATGTATTTTTCTGCTATTTTTTTTTCCCAACCTTTCAAAGATACCGAGGCGAGAAAGGGAATCACTACTGGGATAATAACCAGGGTATTCTGCGGTGCTCCTGGAAGATGATCTGAAGAACTTGATTTCATGGTAGTGTTAAAGCATGCAACATGCTTTGTATGATGACGCCCACATGCAATCTGAAAACTGCAGTGTCTTGTGTTAGGTGGTGTACTGTTTCCTAGAACTTGCATGCATACTGAGGGAAAGGTGAAAGTTCGGGAAAGTGAAAGTTTTTTCCCCAAAATTTCTGAAGTTGTTCATTGTAAAATGTTTCTCTATTCATTTTCCAGGGCTGGTTCTGGTCACTATACGTCCTACGCCACTCATGAAGGTGAGACCTTTTAAAATTTAGAAGAGAATCATTTTCAGTTTCTGCAATGGTTCCCCACCCCTCCCCATCCCCCCCAAAATGTAAACAATTGACAATATTTTCAAACCACGCACATTGTTTCAGTTTAGTACAGGCTTGTAAGGATTATCTTTCATTTTATAGGCCAAGGTATGTGGAGTGGCAGAAACAATCATTGGCCGACATATTCTATTTCACAAGTACTTTAACCCTGTGAGCCGTGAATTTTCACAAGCATATTTACCGTGCAATTGGTACTTTTCATACTGATATTTACACTGAGAGTTTTTTTGTTTGTTTTTTTTAATCTTACAAGAATATTTAGCTTGTGATAAGTGTTTTTCATTTGTAAAATTTTCCCTTTGATCAGTTATTTACAAGTAAATTTACCCTGTGAGCACAGTTTTTCACCAGTATATTCATGTCCTTAGTATTGTATTTCTCAAGTATATTTACTGAGTAAGAAGTATATTTTCCTCGTGAGCAGTGTCTTTTGCAGATATGTTTGCTCTGTTTGCAGTACACTTTTTCAGTCATATTTACCCAGTGAAAAATGGGGTTTAACAATTTATTCCATGAGCAGTTGATTCTACCAGTTTTGTTAGTCTTGTGATGTGCATTTTGTCAGTTGTATTGACCATATGAGCAATGCATTTTGGAGATCATGTTTACTCAGAGCATTGCATTTTGTCACTTATGTTTATATCGCATTGATGGTGTTCAGGGTTTGTAAAGGCCTGGGAAGACTGGAAAAGTTGGGGAATTTTGAAAATGGGTGAAAAATGTTCCAGCCACTGGAAAGTCAAGGAAAAGAAAAATTCAATAACAAAATCGGGGAATGTAATGGAATCTACTTTTTGTGCCTCACTTTTTTTTGTCCGTGAACTGACACAAAAGAAGAAAGCGTTCATTTCATCTCCCATCACTCGTCTTCTGCACAACAGACAAAGTACACAAATGTAATCTTTGGTGGGGGGGGGGGGGGGGGGGGGAGGATACTTTCTTCCACAAATAATTCAATTTTCCATAACTTTCTTGAGATAAAAAGCTTCAGAAAAGAGGGTCATGTTTTGTGGATTTCCCACTGTGTTTAGCAGTGCAGCTGGTACCTGTTGACCACAACATATGACCAAAATGGTGACCAGAAAAATAACACGTGTGTTTCATTGTCTGCATCTCACATTTCATGTCAGAATTTGATCATCTACACCATGACTGCTGTACTAGTTTCCTCCCGTCAGCAGGGCTGGACAAATTCAGTCACCCAGTCGCTCAAGGCAAATTGAAATGCAGGTGGGCAAGTGGATTTCAAAACCGAATAGTACTTAAGGCAACTAAACAAATTTACTGTCCTGTTTGATTATTTTTCTTTGAAAATTTCTTAACACTTTGTGCATCAGTTTTAATCTGTAAAGGCTGTTGATTTTGTCATTTGGACTCGCAGCTCACATAGCTGATAACACTTACAATGAATCGGCTGGCTCCCAGACAGTTACTTTTAGGTTGCCCAGTAGTATCTAGTTGTCATCCAGTGCAGTGCATTCTTTATGTACATGTGAGCTCACTTGCTATTAAATGACAGTAAACAGGTGTAGAGCATTACCTGCATTGAACAACATGACTTCGTTATTATTTTTACAATGGCAGTATGAAAGTGAGGCTGTTCGACCAGGTTGCACCACTGATCTTGAACACTGGTTGCACTGATTTCCATGATCGCTATCTGTTGAAAAAGAAACCAATGAACAAAAAACAATTGTGTGGTGATATCTTTGAAATCTCAGGCTGGTAAAACCAGTGTCTGGCAAGTGAAACTTTTGATCCACCAGCCTGGCTGGCATGTTAAATTTTCAAACTTTCTCCAGTCCTGACTGAGGATTTCAGTACAGCACAGGCCTCAAAACCACCAGCCTTTGGCTTCACTGACCCATAAGCTGTTTTCAACACGGTGATGACTGTAACCATGGTGCTTTGTCCTTCATTTCAAGGCAGTGACGGTGGTGTGTTATCTTTCTGCAGGCCAGTGGTACCACTTCAATGACAGCACAGTGTCAGCTTGTGAGCCCGAAGTGGTGGCCCGCTGCAAAGCGTACATACTGTTCTACGTGCGTCGCCAAACCCGCCTGCCTGAGTACTTGATGTCCAACAACAACGGCAATGCTGTCGCCTCCACCTCGGGGCGATATAAATGATGGGGGAAGGGGGGACAGCAGATGTGTGTGTGTCTGTGTGCATTTGTGTGTGTGTCTGTGGGCACTTGTGTGTGTGTGTGTGTGTGTGTGTATGTGTGTGTGCAGATTGGATTTGAAAAGAGTGGATTGTCAGCTGACAGAAAGGAGTGGATGATGGCAGGGAAGGAGAAAGGCTGGGTATGGGGGTGTTCTGTCAGATGGGGGGCTGTGATTAGTTGTGGGGGAAAGACCAGGCTTCCATGCTGTATTCTCAGAAAGAAGGCGCAGACATTCATTAGCCTGGCTAGAGAAGTAGGGGACAGGATCAAAATTTGGTTAGCTCAGAAGAAAGCTGCCAACATTGATCAGAACAAACTACTCAGTATCAAAAAGGTGACAGTTTTTCAGCAATGGAAAGAACAAAGAAATGAAGCTATGATCAAATGAATCGTGGTTTGAAACCTAGAAAAAGAGACAGGAAGGGGAAGGATGGGGAGTATACAGAGAAGAGGAGGAAAATGTGTATATGCAAATAAATGAGCATGTATGTGCTAGAGCAACAGCTGAATGCATAGGGTGTAGATAAACAGTTTGTACTTGCTTGCAGAGAACTTGCCTCTGTTATCTTTCCAGTGTTTAAGGATAAAGTGACAGTTTCAAACTTTGAGGGAGAAGGCTTGTTTGCTGTTGCTTGTGTGCATTCTAGCATTTTCTGTATGCACAAAAAAAAACCATAACATAATCTGATTACACCAAGCGCTCAAATAATTTGCTCTGTTCTCATTTGCCCTGAATTTAAAGTAAACGTGGCTTTAACTGAAGGATATACTGATAGAACTAAACCCTCCAAAATATTGTTTTAACAAGCCTATTTAGAATATGTAATTTGATCATAAATACTAACTTCATATTTCCGTCAACTGTTTGGTGCACAGTCAAAGGATACTTGTACTCCATCAGGATTTGTGTGCCGAAAGGTTTTGATATATGTGTGCTAAAGAAAGGAGTACAACAGTGGGGATTGATCTCTCACTGTGCTACCTGTTCCTGAAACAGATGATGGAATGGACTGTTTTAGAGACATGAGGCTTTTGACAGAAACATTTCACTTTAGAACTGTTGTGGTGAGATTTACACAGTAGTCTTTTAGCATAGCATACTATGTGCATATGTGATTCAAGTTACTGGATCACAAGGAATAAAGTTTATTGCTATGAATCACTTTGGTGAGTAGTGTTTGTGTCACATTTTCACACATCAGAATAAGAGTTGATTTGGAGGGACGGGGCATGGAGCGGCTGTGACTTTATGGCCCCACATCATCATTGACAGGATCTCATTCGTATATGGCTTGTATATGTGTACGTTTGATGCACAAAAGCAGGTGGACTGCTCTGTTTTAATTGCAGCTCTGCTATGAATATTGGTTTGCGAAACGACTGCCTCATATTGACATGTTGAAATTTGTTGAAGCCCTGGGAGCAAAGTGTACATTGTGTGTGGTGTGTGTGTATCTGTATCTAAAGCTAATGTACATGTGTGATAGATTCCTTGAGTCAGCGGGTTCTACACTTTGCTGCATTGTGAAGTGCAGGGGAATACCTTCCACTCATGGGGCACTCTAGTGTGAGCTTTTTTTAACACTGCAAGCTGAGTCTGGTCTTTTTGGATCAGCTGTGTGCAAGTGAAGGAATGCGTATATGTAATTACAGGTGGGAACTGTTAGATACTGAAGTAACTTTCAGTAGATAGAAAGGATGAATACTGGAGAAACTTTAAGTAGTGTAAAAGGATGGAGAGTTGAGCCATTTGCACAACTTGCTCTAATTTTTCTTTAGAATTAGTGATGATTTTAAAAAGTTATAACTGAAGGAAAAAAATGATCAAGTTGGAGTAGATGTGCCACAGAAGAATTATGAATGGGAGACGGCGTGAAGAGTGTGTGAATAGACTAGTAATTGCTAGGCGTGATACATGACTGTAGGTAAATCAGGGGCATCTGTCCGCTCAAAATGAAATGTGAAACGGTCAGAAAAGTGATTGCGGGTAATATGTGAAGCAAACACTGTACTGGCAACCCTACGAAACTTTGTTTCTCCGTCCTGTGTGACTACGGTAATCCATTTTTCCTTTTAGAATGTGGTGAATTTTTATACATTCTGCTCTTCCTCAGAATCAGTGATTTTATTAGTTTCTGGATAAACTAAAAATTCAGTCAACAAAGAAAAAGAAATAAGGGGATTGTGTGAAAGTTAAGATCAAAGGGAGCAAGGGAAAAAGATAGAGGGAAGAGGATTGACAGAAAGAAAAGTCTCATAAGATTTTAAAAAAAAAAAAAAAAAAAAAAAAAGTCTCGCAAGATTGATCCTTGATGTGGAGTTTCTCTTTTTCGCACAGTGCCATCCCTAACATTGTGTACCAGCAGATTTGTGTACAGTCACCATTGTTGCCCTTAAAAAAATTAGAAGGGAACACTAAGTGGAGGAGGAATACTACCAGATGATACAGCGGAAATATTTGTGAACTGAAATGAGAACAGCAGAAAACATGATTTTCATTTCCAGGGTTTATTTATTTCATTATCATGATTATTTCCAAGGTTTCACCTGGTGTTCAGTAATACTTTGGCCAGTTCACTGCTGTGGAGTTGTCTGAGCCAGCGGTCATGCTGGATTGATTACTGATTTCAGTTTATGATGGAATAGTATAAGGTTGTGTCTCGAGTGAATCATCACACATTCTATCATAATTCAATGAATAGATTGCTCTGGTGTGATGTTCAAGAGACTCGTCAGCTGCTGTTCTTTGCTGTTATTTTTGTTTTTGAAACATGTTTTGATGAAAAGGTTCCTAGGTTTTCTGCTTTAATCACATAAATGCATGGTTTCTTCTCAAGAAAAGGGGATAGCTATCACACAGTATAGTCATCAGATAATGCGTCATCTTTTATCAGGTAAAATCTAATATCGCTCAGATGATGTCGAGCATGATCTATATTTTTTGTCTGAAACGTGTATGTAGACAAGAACTTGATTGAACAAATTGTCAGCAAGTGCGCTGATTTTGTTTTTCATTTGCCTTTCATAAGGTAGAATTGAAGCTATTGACAGTAAATGTGAAGGGAGAGCCTTTTATGCAAATGAGAGAAAAGGTGACTTCTGTTTGTTAAGTTCGAATGTTTTCAGTACTTCCATGACTTATCAGAAAGATTTTGTTAGATTTGTCACCTTGCTTATCACCTGGCATTAGCCTGCTGTTGAAATGGTAATATGGTAAGAATCTGTTGTCACAACACATCAGGAAAGATCGGGATTCTCCAAGGTCAAAGGAACATGCCGGTATTTGGGCTTCACTGCTCTCTTTTTCATCTTTAAAAATCATCTCTATTTATTTTGTGCTTTGTACCGTGAACTAGGCATACTGACATATCACGTCACTTGTTCAGGGCTCTGTTTCATGAATTAAGGAGGCTGACAAGTCAAATTACTAGTTCACAGGTTTATCATATGAATATTGGACACTGACATGTCACATTGCTGATGACCAGGTTTGTCATATGATTTGGGACATGGACGTGCCACATCACTGGTTTAGGGCTTTGACATATAAATTGGGGGCATGGATATGTCATTTTGTCATTGTCTGGGTGTGTTCTGATTCTGACCCAGTTGTGTGTGTCTGCATCTTTGCAGTGGGTACTTGGCTTGGTGTTTGACTGCTGTGCGTGCCTGTTTGTGACTGCTTGTATGTATAGATCAGTTGCTACTTAACCGAAATGTGTTCACTTCAGAGAGAACAGGAACTTTTCTCCGATGGCCATTTCCTTAAAGCGAAAATTTTTTTTTTCTTTCATAAGTTTGTTTGCCCTTAGATCTGTTAGCTGGATGATGCATTCCAATCTGACATAAGTTTTGTGGAGTCCAACCTGTTATCATGTTCAGTATTAGTTGGCATGTGTGTGTGCTTGTTTAATCTCCGCCTGACCTTCATCTGTTGACGTCGTTTTGCAGCTGTTGAGATTGACAGTGATGGAGATTGATGATATGTGTGCTATGCATACGACTGGCCGATTGGCTTTTACCTCTCCTTCACTGTATTGTAGTGAGTCTGAGTTGTAAACATCTCATGTCCAGCTGCTTGATTCATGTGCTAGGGTGGTCCCTCCTGGATTGTTCTCGATTATGTGGCATCCCTGAGGTTTGATTTAAAAGAGAAAATAAAAGATGTAGTCCCCATCCTGATGCCACATCTTCATGTGCACTCGCCGTTGCAGTAGCCATTATATTCCAATAACAAAAGGTAAGGAAGGTATTTCTTGCAGGCACAAACAAGTGTCACAGCTTTTGGATGTTTACTGTGAGAAGCAACGACAAGTGTCGTGCTTTTGGAGTATTGTGGCAAGCAAAGACAAGTATTAGGCCTTTTGACCCATATTTACTGTACTAGTATGTAGGTATCATGTAGGGCACAGATGTGTGCATATGTATATCAATACACAAGCAACTGGACTCAAAACGATCAAATGAAGAAAAGTGTCTAAAGAGGACCACCACCATTGAACTCCACATCAGTGAAAATTGTTGGATTCTGCATTTCACTCACTTGCAAATGTTTTTCATTCAGCATCAGGCTTGGTCCATGAGACAACACTATTTGTTTGGAGCATGTAGGTCATCCTGTAATATCATAATGAACGTCTGCCTGAAGGTTTTCAAGTTTGCCAGTCACGCTCACAAACCTACTTGTATGACTGAAAGCAATGTCCTGTTGAAGTGTTCCATAGTGCTTCACCTGCACACAGGTAAAGATACAGATTGATTAATCGCTTCTGGATATCTGTGGAACATGTTCATTTTTCAGGATATCTGCAGGACTCGTTCATTATTCAGCATGTCTACATATGTCTACATGACATGTTTTAACTGTTAACTTGCAGCTCCATTGTTTGTGGTGTCTGTAGGATTCATTGATTAAGTTGTGCACACAGCTTCCTTGTTCAGGATGTTGGTTGCAGGACTTTTTCTTTAATTCAGGATGTTAATTACATTGAGCTCACAGCTACATTATTCAGGATGTCGCAGGATTCATCGATGGAGCTCACAGATTCATTATTCAGGATGTCTGCTGTACTTGTTCATTATTCAGAATATCTGCAGGGCGAGTGATGAACAAAACAAACTCATAGCCTCAGTATTCAGGATGTCTGCAAAATTCTGAAACTATGGAAGTCATGAAAAAGTCTTTTCAGAAGCATAAGTCATGCTTAAAAACGTCGTTCATTGATCTGCAGGTTGAAGTTTTCAGATGAAAAGGAAGTGTTCCATTTAAGTAATATCTAAAAATGATCGTCAGAACCTTCCGACTATGATAGTTTAGCATTGGAACTATGCACATGTGCACTTCTGCTGCATTATTGAATCAATTCTTAATGTATGTTTTATATCGATTGCAAGTGATTTTTGTTGAAAAAAAAAAAAAAAAAGCCTCTTTAAATGAATCTTTGAAAATTTCAGTAAGAAAAATGTGGACGTTTTGTCTTCAGCCCTTTACCTTTTAGGACCTCGAATTGTGAATTGGGGAAACAAATTCTGTTTCACTTGCCATTTTGGGATCTATTTTCCAAGTGTGAAGAAGTAGAACTTGTCAAATGATTGTTTTTCTTTCAATTCTGACGGTTCCATTTTCAGGAGTTGAGCAGAATTGCATATTGTGTTTCTGAGACTTAATAAAAAGAGAGTTTGATTTTCAGGAGTTGAGAATAATTGAATATTGGACTTTGTAGATTTAAGGAAAATATTTTAGTTGGTTTTGGTTTATTCCGATACTTGTTTTTAAGTTTCTGTTCCAACAATGAATAAAAAATATTTTAAATGACTCTGGTGTTAACAAGAGCATAGAGGAGTTTAAAATCATGTTTTTTGTTTTGCACAGTAATTTGAATTTCACTTATGACTTTTATTTGGATGCTGAGGTTTGACAGGAAGAAAAAAAAAACTGATGTGTGAAGTTCAAAAATAATTTTCATATTTTCTTCTCATGTGCTTGCATGAAACTTGCACACGGTGAGCTTAGTGTTAACAAATGCAAACAACTGCCTTGTTTTCCTGTAGTCTGAGTGGCCTACAGTGCAAGTCAACCAGAGCAAGGGGTTCAGTTGCAAGTGTCAGAATTATCTGCAGTTTGTAGGCAGAGAAATTGTTGGAATTCTCTCATATGCCCATCCCCCCACCCCCACACCATTTTTAACAGTAAGAAAACACATTTAAAAATTTCATACTGATAAGGTTTGCTACTTGACACAAGGCCATTTCGAAATATGTGTTCTCTTCAATTTTATTATCATTCTTTTGTTCAAAGATTACTTTCCAGGGAGCTTGAACTCTGAGGTTTCTGCATTTGAAATACTTGGCAGTCCAGGTTTACTTGGTGAAATTTGTGTGTGTGTGCGCGAGCTACCTGTTCCTGTATATGTACTGTCCAGTTACAACATTGAGTTTTGTGGTTTTGTGGGTAGGAGTCTCTTAACTGCTTGAGCCAATCTGTCTGCAGTGTTCAGCTAGATGTGTGCATATTGTCAAGTCTTGTGAGTGTTGTGCATCTGTGTCACACCTTTCTGTCTCTTTGTTTTAGTGCAAGTGATATATGTGTGAACATGGTTATCATTTGTTGGTTCCTGCCTATATTGATTTAATTGGCAAAGATGTTCTTGTGAAGACCTATTTTATCATGAACAAAGTATTGCTTTGTTTAGCAACAATACACTTGTGCCAGATTTGGAAAGTATACTTTTCAGGCCAACAGTTTCATGATAAAAGGCAAAGAATGAAATCAAAATTCATATTTATAGAGAACACTTTCCTTGTTTTCTTTCTCCTAGGAAAGGATGCTGCTGTTAGATGCCATATAAACATTTCTTCATCTGCATTGATCAGCTCAATCCACTACACTGTACAATGTTAGATTGATGCAACTTTTGGTTGCTGTTGACAATTTTCACTTTAGATTAAAAGAAAAAGTTTTAGCTCATGTTTGACTTGTCGTAGTTGAGGTGAAATGACTCTTCAGACTGAAATAGACCTCAACCTTGATTATGACCAAGGAACTCGTTTCCTTCAAAATGATGCCAAGGTGGTTCTCTGTACTTTGCTGGAAGGAATCTTCATGGCCTTTTTCTCATGTGTATACTTAGTTCTTCAGTTGGCCCAATTCAATATGACTGTATTTCTTTGCATACATGGTTCAGATATTGTTTAATGTGGGTCGTATGTCTAAAGTGTGTGTTGTGTCTGGTTGAGATCTGTACTTGTTAACGTATGCATGCAGTGTATGTCGGGTGTCATGAATTTAGTCTGTGACCAGCTGCTCACAAGAGACAAAGCTGTACACATGTCCATTCTCTCTCTTGTGCAGAACAACTGGGTATTAAGAATTAAATCTGTTCAGGTGACTTCAGATACGTATGAAAGAACATGAGAAAATAAAGAGAAAACACACAGTGTGTACCATGTGTGTTACTGTGTGGAAGATCAGGCCTTTTTGACTGCATTTCTGTCCAAAGATTTGCGATCACCACAGCGGGTCAGAATAACTTGGATGTTGATGGCAACGAGCGGTGTAACATCTGTCGGTCAGAAGAGGGTTTGGTCATGCTTACTCCCCCTTCTCATTGCCATCAACATCCAAGTCATTTTGACCCATGACGGTGACCTTTAGTGTAACTGGTCTCCAACACTGTTTTCAGCTGCTTCCCAAACGCACAAGATGACAGTATCGGATATGAAGTTTGCAGCATCCTCTAACTACAGCCACGTGTTCTTCTGAGGTCTGTTTTTGAATCGGAACTTTTCCCATGATGATGTCATTCTTGAACCATGGAGTAATTCTGAACTGCACACAGGAGGCCCACTGACAATCACATATACATATTGGCACCCAAACTCAACTTGTTTCACAAGACCTTGTGAGGGTTTGTTTTGTTTTGTTTCCAATTCGTTTTTGTTTTGTTTCCAATTCATCAACTGAATTTACTTTTTTAGTCTTGATTTCAATTATGCTGCACAAAGTAAACCTCACATTCGTCCCAATCTCGATCCAATGCAAAGTCTGAAAAGTTAGTATATAATTTATTGGATCAACATTGTTAATATAATAAATATCTGAAGTTGCAAAAGTCAAGCAAGTGTGCCTCATTTATTCCAGCATCATCCTCAGAATCCTTAAAAAAAAAAAAAGATGTAAAAGAAAAAGAAGGCAAACATGTCACCAACAGTACATTTTGACACACTGTTCACACGTTACTTGGGAATGATGAAGACATGGCCTTACAAGTGAATTTTGCCTTATGACAACACTGTGACAGACACTACAAATTGAACAATGTGCTCTGAAAACATCGACATAGGGCAATAAAATGTGCTAATGTGCATGCTTCACTGACATGCCCACACAAACTCAATTTTCCATCATACTGACATCTTCCACCTCTCTACCCCCTCTGTAAAACTTCACTTCTTTCTTGAACATTACACGACCTTCAAAGGATTTGTAGATCTGGGAAATCAGGACAAATCTGTTGATAAACTAATGTGAGACCACTGAAAAACAAAAACAACTGTGGAGACCATAGTATATAACTCATCAATTTGTTTTCGCTATGTGCTGGAGGGGGAGGTGGAAGAGGGATAAGGTACCATACAAGGGTAAGCCATTCGAACAAATGAAAAGCTACTCTTCAGATGGATTCTGAAAGTGGATCATTAAACTTAAATGACTTCCTAACAGCACACCTTACTGTCCAGAACTTAACGAGCAAAACAGAAAAAGAACGCTGAATCAGATGCACAGATGAACTTCCAGCTACTCGTTTGACCACAAGCCATCGGCACCAGATCTTGTTTACACCAACCGTACAAGACGACATCAGAAAGACCTGTCTTCATGTTTTTGTGTCCAGCACATGGGCAGCACAGAATATTTCTACCCGTGGTGAACTGCAGTCAAGAGGAGGAAACTTGTTGAGAAGCAAATTATGTCAAAGGACTAGTAACAACATCTATTTGTTTCAAAGTTGGAGTTGGAACAGTACATGCTGACTGAACAGGGCTAGATCTAAAGATAATATATCAAGGTGCACTCTTTCGCGCCACAACATACAATCCCAGTTCTGATAAACACTGATATGACCGGCAAGATACCGCATATGATATTCAATGGGGCAAGCAACACAAAAATGATAAATTTACAAAAACTGATGGACGGCTGTCAGAAACAGCAAGATCCCAATACCATTTTTTTTTTCACATACACTATAAAGGGTACTGTGTTCAGATAAAGTGGTCACTAACACCATCCTTTTTGTCTCAAAAAAAGATGTCCAAGGAATCGCGCAGAATTTAAACAAAATATGTTGCCATACGCACACACTTTCTCTCCGAACACTCGATCCAAGTCACAGTTCCATTTCATGCAGGTTGTTCGTTGTGAAAACCATCGCTGGATATCAGTTATGTACATATTACATGAAAAGATAGGAAGGACACAGGTGTGTCAGCCCCTCTCTGTTTCCCTGCCTCTGTCCTTGTCACAAAGAAGATGGGGTAGTGGTAGGGTATGTTTTTGGACTCCATGTCAGATTGTTTGATTCACTCAAAGTAGTCCTGTTTTTGTGCTAGAAACATTAAAGTGAGTGAACTGTAAAGACAATGTTGACCATCCAATCTGAGCAAGAATGAAAATGACTGATCATAGGCTAAAAATTCTCTGTCCTGCGCTTGCTGTACACAATGCAGTGTTGATCATCCAATCAGAGCAAAAATGAAAATGACTGAATTGACCGAAATTAATCCCTGTCCTGCACTTAGTATACTAATGCAGTATTGATTACCCAATCAGAGCAACAATGAAAATGACAGCAGAGACAAACTTTTCTCTAACCTGCACTTACTGTGTATAATGCAGTCTTCATCATTCAAAGCAAAAATGAAAATGACTGAATAGAGACAAACTATATGCTTATTCTCGGTCTTGTATTTACTGTAATGCTTCGTTAATCATCACTCCCAGCAAAACGAAATGACTGAACAGAGACAAACCAAGTATTTTTCTTCTGCACTATACCTGGGACACTACTGGGGTGGGGGGAGGGGAGGGATTGTGACCATGCATACAGGTCTGGGTCCATTTTGACAAGTGCCAGCGAAGTTCTTGTCATAAGTTCTCGGTATGAAGTGTCAATTGTTTTGCCGACGGGAGTCAAATACTTGCAAAGAACGGGAAAAAAACTATTGTTTTCAAAATGGGCCCACAGACAAAATGTCAACAGATGCTGTCCTCAAAGAGCCTCTTTTTGTGCGACCGTTAGCAATGGTAAGTCAAATCATAACCAAAGGAAAAAAAAACAACACAAATAAGCAGTCAAATTGCTGAAAATACACCAAAATACAAATAAATACACAAAAATACTTTATGTGAAAAGTGAATGTGTGAAATGACAGCAAATCATTGCTCTGAACAGATCATATATGAGATTGTAGGACTGGCTGAATGTAGTTATATTGCATCTACAAATGTACTATGGATGTAGGTGCAGATGTTAAGACTCGTCCTGCATCTGCACAAAGCTGTGTTCTGACTGATCAGAAGAAAGAGTCCATTCTGATAAGGTAAAATGCTGACTCTCTGAACAACGAATGTTTAACAGACAACACTTTATAAATCTTCCATATCAGTGTCTGTCCATTCATTTATCATTCATTCCTTAGTTCGGTACTTCATGGAAGGAAAGCCTTGTTTGTCGCCTACTGAACCATGCAGACAGGAATCACACAGCAAGACACCCCTCCCCCCTCCTCCTCCCAGCATGCTGAAATTAACCACAAGTAGTTTCTGATTTCAACTGATAAAGTCAATGCTCTGAGAACTGGAAGTAAATGTATCTTACACAGGCCAATCCATGAACACACTGGAGGCATAGCAGAACCTGTGTGCCCCCCTCTGCTGTCCCTGACCTTGATTACGAGATGCCACAGGTCAAGACCAGTTAGTGAAACATATGGAACAATCAGTTGTAATTCAAATAAACTTCCCGACTGTCTTCTTTTACAGTAAGCGAGTAGATTTCTCACAATTTGTCTCCATGAATCAATAAATGGCGCTAGGTGTATGTGCAGGGAGGAAAGGGAAGGAACTGTTCACCATGTGACCCAGCTCACTATGAAACTTTGCAAATAAAGGTTCACATCAGCTAGACTTTGTTCCTTAATTTGTGGTGTTTACAGCTAGGCTGAGAACAATATGAAGAACTGAGGAACAAGGCTTTGCAGTCCTGGTCAGCCGAGCTGTAAACCTCACAAAATGGGGAGTTTGTGTTATACTCCCTGTTTGGCTAATATACTTACCATGTCAGACCATAGCATTCAACGGCAGTTAGCCAGCTCTGTCAGGCCAAAATTTTTTGTGGCCAATGCAGTCATAAGACAGTCGCGTGACTCCCACCCCACTTCCGCCCCCGGAAGAAGCCGGTGTCAGCTTCCTATACCTCATTCAGCGAGGCCTGTGTGTAAGGTAACCCCGAGAACCTTGGCGCTAGAGGGGAAGGTAGGGAGGGCATTAGAGTCTGACATGGTAAGTATATTAGCCAAACAGGGAGTATAACACAAACTCCCCATTTTGGCGTCATATACTGTACCATGTCAGACCATAGCAGAATTTAAAGGAATCGGAGGATGGCCGAGCGCCCTAGTGGTTCTTGGGGTTAACCGATATGGCTGCATTCGCTGCCACAAAGGAGATCCCCTTAGAACCATCAGCCCTGGTCATGCGGATATCCCTTAAGTAAAAGTTAATGAAGGGATTTTCCGAACGCCAATAGGCTGCCTCCAGAAGGTGGCGCACGGGGACAGAGTGCTGGAACGCTGCGGAAGTGGCCAGTGCTCTGACCTCGTGGGCCCGGGGTGATAGGATGGGGAGATCCTTGTACGCCTGAGCGTAGGCAGATCTCACCGTCTTGGAGAGCCACCTAGAGATAGTGCCCGCCGGGATGTCTTTAGTATGATTGGGGTTGATAGAGATAAGGAGCCGTCTCTGGGAAGCGCGCCTGGGGCGTGTGCGCTCCCAGCAGTATCTGAGACACCTGGAAGGGCAAAGGTCCATGTCTCCCCCTTTCTCTCCCTTTCCCAAGATATCCGTCAGGGAGTGGATGACGAGGGAGGAAGAAGGGTGCCCGGTTCCTGATTCTTAGCCAAGAACTCTGGAAGGAACTCAAGAGCGACAGAGCCATCCCTGTGGAATGCGATATCTCTGGGATCACCGCTGAGGGCGTGAATCTCACTTTGTCTTCTGGCCGAGGCCAGGGCAAAGAGAAAGGTGGTGGTCTTAAAAGAGAGGAGGTCAAAGGGAACAGATGCTGTGTTCTTCAATTCGCACTGTTCACAGTCTAGCTGACCACATCAGGGCTACTACACCTTGTTCCTCAAGTCGCATTGTTCAGTCAAGCCGACCAGATCAGGACTGCTACGCCTTGTTCCTCAATTCACATTGTTCAACGTCTAGCTGACTACATCAGGGCTGCTATGCCTTGTTCCTCAATTCACATTGTTCACAGCCTAGCTGACCAGGACTGCAACGCCTTGTTCCTCAATTCACATTGTTCACAGCCTAGCTGACTAGGACTGATGTGCCTTGTTCCTCAAGTTACATTGTTCACAGCCTAGCTGACCACGACAGTTCCACAATTCACATTGTTCACAGCCTAGCTGACCAGGACTGCTACGCCTTGTTCCTCAATTCACATTGTTCGCAGCCTAGCTGACCAGGACTGCTACGCCTTGTTCAATTCACATTGTTCACACACTAGCTGACCACATCATGGCTGCTAGGCCTGCTTCCTGACCAATCTGAGAACACCAAACAATCTGACCAGAGCTTAGGGAGGGGCCAGAAAGTAACCAACATTTAACACTTATAGTAAATACTCCAGTGAATAAAATGGTACAACACTTGTAGTAAATATTCCAGGAAATCAAATGTTGAAAAACATCCAGTTTCTGTACACATGCGATACAATCAGCAAGTAGGTTATAGTGCTGATGGATATATGCTTATTGTTCATAAATAATAATACAAAAATCAATACACGTTATTGTTAATATCATAAGTAAATAATGACTCAGTTATGAGGTCTTTTTTTTCTGTTCAACTCTTTGTCACATGTTTGTGATAAATATAATTAACGAAAATTCAATAAGATATCAACAAACTAAAGCCACAATAGGATAAACAAACAAACAAAAATGTTTTACGAATGAAATCCACATCAATACGGATTTACTAGATCTGTTTCCACCGAAAGCAAAATCAGTTAAAAAAATATCCATTCATCTCGCTATAAAAACTATGTTTAGTACCAATCACAACCTCATCATATCACTGTCTATTACAAACACTGGATAACTGAGAACAGATTTCAGTAAGATATAATCATTCACACATACATTTAAGTAGCAGGTACTATTCCTTTATGCTACAAACTGAAAGTAATACACCTATCGTGATCACCACTCCTTTCAATCATCAATCAGAAATACTCAGGTTGTCTTCTGAATTCTTTCCTCCCCTACATCAGCAGAGCCATGCACAATTACATACGTAGAAACCAGCCGGCCAGATCATATTCTTGCCACGTCTTCTGCAGGCTTTTCTCTGTCATTGTACTGTTCAATTCTAAGTGTTTCTTCTTTCTCTTTAAACTAGGCTTAAACAAAAGTGAAAAACAAACCAACTATCAATGAGGCGACAGTGAGATTTTCTCCTAATAACAGAGAGACTGATTCCTTTTCAAGAACAAATTTCTGCGACGTTCAATGGTTTAAATACAGTGGCAAGGTCTCATTTGTTATGGATACAATGTCCTTGATCTGGCAGATCATCATTTCTGTCCAAAGCAGTCATGAAAAAAATGTCTAATAAGATATTACAAAAGTAAGAATTCCTGCTTGGCTTTTGTTTGACATGTGTCCTTGACCTTGTCTCACATTAGCATCTTAATTTAGCTTGTTTTGCCAATTTGGGTGGCTAGTGCATGTCTCAATTCTGGAGGCAATCACCTTGCACAGAGACTAAGCTGGTCATGGATGTTGGGGGGACAGTTGATTGGCCAAGGGCCTGACGTCCCATAACACTGTATCCACCCCAAAATTAGCCAAACATTGCAAACACGGAGGCTGTAACTTGGCGCAGAATGTGTTACCAAACAGTGGTTATGGCACCTGTCACCATTAAGCAATACAAGTTGAAACAGAAACTGCACTAACCTGTGAACAGTCATACACCTATCACAACTAGAGATGTGGAGTCCAGGCCACATGCTACGATGGCCTTTTGCACAATGCATTCCAAAAAGTGGAACACATAGAGAGAGAGTGATGGAGAGAGATGGGAACAAAGAAGAAGTAAAATCAAGATTTCAAAAATTACTACCACGGCACTAACTGTGATGCAAAGCCAGTCTAGACTTAATGCACCATTCAATGCTGAAAATACCACCAGCAACAGAACGACTGACTGAAGTCTTCTTGGCGGTAGTCTGGAAAAGGGAGATAAGCCAAGTCATAGAAAGACAGTACAGCCGACAGTTACAATGACGTATGAAATATTCATTTTTGAAATAATCCTCAAGACTGTTTCACACGTCAATGACATGACCATGACAATAAAACCAAACCAATATCATTCATTAAAGCAAACTGCCGATCACCAACACTGCCTGATGCTCCCAAAGGAAGACATTCACACCACTGTGGTGTCATTCAAATGTAACCTCTTCACAGACATCTCTAATCTTGAACAGATGGTAACATTCAATGTCCCGTTAAATTCCTCCAGCAATGTGGAGAAGGGGAGAAAACTCAAGCATTTCATCATGCAAGCATTCCAACAAACAAGTCAAATACAATGTTAACAGTTCATGTATGCTTTGCCAACACTCACCACCATTATTTCCATACCCAAACATGTGTTAAATAAACTGATCGAAAATGTCACTTCTGCATGCTTTAAAAAAAAAAAAAAAAAAAAACTGTAGGGAGAGTGGATGAGCAGTAGTGAGTAGTAAACAGTGTCCACAGAACTGTGTCTTGAAACAGGATGGAAAGAGAAAAAGGAACCTCCACATGGCCATTTATCTTTCACAATGTCCATGTTAAACAGCAGTATGCTCATCATCAGGATCCAGTTTTCACTGGCAACCAAAATTCAAAAAAAAAAAAAAAAAAAATTTCCTTTACAAGTTCCAACACCTGATCCACTACCAATATGACAGCAGATTTCTCTGTGCAGATATGAAGGAAGGATATGGTTTTATCAAATAGAAAAGCATAGCACTGGGCACCCTGGGCAGTGAGACAAAATCCTCTGACAGCGTAAGAAACTATTTTTCATATTAAGTATGAGAAACTCTTTTAACCTCACAGACACCATGAGACCCCCCCCCCCCCCCCCACACACACACCCTCCCACTCCCCTCAGACACAGCATGAGAAACCCTCTCACATTTATACAGTTGAGGAACATTTTGGGTTTGGTGGGGGGAGATCAATTCTACTACCTAAAAAATGAAGAAAAAAATCTGCAGTCTACTGTGCTTTATGGCATTGATTTTACTATTCGATTTACGGCATTGATTACTGAGACGCCAAACCCCTTGAAATAGAACCAAAAGCAAAGAACCAAAACTTCCTGAACTCAATAGCAACCTACTTAAAATAGACTTGTAGGTTTGTCATGAAGCACTTTTCTGACTATACTTAAAAATTTAACACACACAAAATGACAAAAAGAAACAAAGGATACTTCAATTGAAAGATCATCATGTTTACTTTAACCTTTCTAATGGTTTCCTTATGAGCGCTTTTTGCAAATTTTCTTCACTTGAAAGCATTAAATCACTAAATTATCAAATTGTGAAAGATAAATGTGCTTCCCTTAGAATGTTTGTACTGAGCAACAGCAAATGTACAGGAAAGAATTAGTGCAATTTTACACTGAAGTAACCTTTCTTTGGTCATACTCCAAATGCAACTTCTTATCTGTCTCAAAACACCACCATCTGAAAGAAAACTACACTTTTTTGGTCAAGAAGAAAGAATTGTATGTTCAAATAGTCAAGCAATAAAACTGTGTAGTTTCCCTTACACTGAAGCCAGTGTGCACAGACACACACACACACACATACACACACAGTGTTCTACTAATGCTTAAGCTTTGGCACATGACAGTATGTGAGTGACCTTCAGCATACCACCACTGAGTAAAAAATGAAAATGTTTTACAAAAGAGTGGATCCCAAAAGTGTCATGGCAAAATATGAACATTTGAGGAAACCAGCCAAGCAATCAGAAGTGTGGATACTCTATATATGAACAGAAGCCGATGTATGCGAACATTTGTCAATTTACTGATGAGTGCCCTCCTGCAATGCGTGACACAGTAAAAGCTTCTGTCAAGTATGCAAGGCTCTCAGAACACCATACATTAGCAAGCGTGTTCATTTTCAACACAACCAAATGAAAAAATCTTGTATGTTAGAATATAACAGGTTAATAATAATAATAATAAACATAAATACAATATTTAAAAAAACACATACACACACCCTGTAACTTTGTACAAATAGAAAGGAAATACCATTGCTAGGTTTTTGTTTTCCCAGAAAGCTGCTTGTACCTGCCCAAGGAATGCAGGAAAATAAATGCACATTTTCTCATTAACCTCACAAAACCTTATGACACTGAGAATAAAAAAAAAAAAAAAAGATGTCCAAAATTAACAATCAAAAGCATTGATTGCTCCATCATTTCTCACCATTCCCCCTACTCCCTCCCTATCATTCTTGTCCTTTCTTCATCTCCTCCTAATCCACCAAAACTTGAAGGGCATTTCATCATTGATAATTCAAGTTCAAAGCCAATCTCATCCTGAACTGAAGTTCTACAACAGGTTAAGAAGGTCAGCTCAGAGCTCCAAAATACAGCCACTTTTGGACTCACAGGGAAATTTTCTTCTTCACGACTACAGGAATAATCCTGTAAATGTGGAACAGACTCCATGCCAAAGGGTGCACAAGATCGCCGTGGGATAACTCATCTGTCTCTGCCCAGGGTTCAAACGTTGATCTACTTCATTCTGACAACAGAAATATGTCTTAAAACCAGTCTGGTTCTGTTGACTGTACGTGTTCGTACCATCCTTTAGAGATGAACTGACAGCTGGGTAGGAGGAATCTGTTGTGGTGTCCTGTTCTGGCTGTTCCACAGGATGACTGCTGATGGAGGCACACATCATTGCTGATAGGTGCAATCCACAAGTATGGTACCAACAGCTTCAGCTGATGGCTTCCAGTCTTGTAGACTGCGACACTGTCCAAAAGGTTAGGGGATGTGTTTATATCAACCATATTACGCATGACTTACTACAATGTGCAAACCTTGTTTACAGCTCTTTTCTCTCGTCTTCATCACTAATTTCACTGCATGTGGCTGAACACCTGCCCATTAGACAGCAGCGTGCAGTGTTCAGGCAGTTCCAAACAGAATACAACAGACAGGTTCATTCTACTCCACCATCAGCAGCTTGGGTTTGGAAGACTAATGATACTTTTGATACTTAATGCAGCCTGTCTCCACTTCCACACTGCTTTCAACAGTCAGTAAGGAGCTCTGTGTACCAGTGAAGAGACAAATGTCACACAAATACAAATGGGCAACTGCAAACAGAAATGAACATAAAATCCCCCACAAAACCATAACTGAGGGCAAAATGTCCAAATCCTTATTCCTCACAGACAATCAACCAAATTGCTCATCCACTCATCACAGATGTCTTACTGAAGACAGACTCGACATCTTCTCATCTAGCAATTCTACACACATACACATACTATTATTCCAAAACCACATCATCACTATCATCTGCTATCCTTCACTCTACCTACAAACAAAAAATTGACTGTTCTTCTGGCTCATATAATAATAAAAAAGAATCTACTGTGTTTTACCAGATGAATCATAAAAGATTGTTGTTTCCCATCATTATATATCATTGAATGAAACCGAAGTAAATAAAATGTACACAACAATATTCATACATACTCAGATAAAGACAGCTTGTAAATTCTCACAAAATATAGTACTAAAAAAAAAAAAAAAGGGGGGGGGGGGGGGGGGAAGGGGGGGGAGAACAAATTGGCATGTATTTTGTCATAGACCAGGAGACAAGCAAAATGGCGCTTCAACATCCTTCTTTGGGCTCAGAGCAGACAGTGAACACCTGAGAAAGGCCTTGCCAAATGACAGATGTAAAAAAAAAGGATGGACGATCCCTCTTCCAGAGGTTGAGGAGGATAAGTGGAATTGGACAGTTTCGATTCAGCCCTTCCTATCAACCATGCTGGAGTAAGGGCTACAGCAAACACTAACCGAGTGAAAAAGGCAAGATTTAAACATATACTGGCCTGCATGTATTACAACAAAAAGGATCAAACACTCGACCAGGTAGCAAAACCAATTACCTGAATTTGTTCCAAGACTCTTCTGAAACCAAAGAAAAAAAATTCTGTATGTTTACACTGTATTATTAACACTGTCATTGTAAGCTTTCATAAAAAGAACTTGATGTGTGGGACATGAAAGACCATATTAATTCTTCACAAAACACTGAACAAAGAAATCTGTGGAGATATGTATGCATGTATTCAGTGCCAAAAGTAGAACTCCCCCACACCCCCTGAAAAGATCACACACATGAAAATGCTTCTCAAAAGAAAGCCAGTCACTGGGAGACATTCTATGGCAACCTGACACATGAACTTACATATGGTGCAACAGTCAAAAATCTCCGGAACCACACATGTTCTTATTCCTTCTTTTTTCAACATCAATTTTGGATATCGAATCAGAATACCAGATTTGAAGAGAAAGTCTAAAGAAGATAAACATTTAGAAACTGTTAGATATGGTGATGTGAAAAGGGCTATGAACAAGCATTGTATAATAATTCAGATGGACAAAAACTTAAATTTTTCATTTTTTTTGTTCTCGTGTTCAAAGAAATTTAAATCAAGTTTCTTTGCAGCAGTAGGTGTCTTGGTTTCATATAAATAGATGTAACATCAACATTCCTTTCAACCAGCCAAAAATAAGAAATGCAACACTGGATATGTAACATCCGGAAATTAAGGCAAATATATCAGGAGACTATTTTTGCCATCAGCACACATGTTAATGATGATGATGTTTTGAACGCAATAACATATCTTCAGTGTCAAGTCTTGATGTAAACACAATAATCTAACCTATGTTCAATGTTGAATCTTGTTTTGAACTGAATAACATAACCTGTTTTCCACGCTGAATCTTGCTCTGAGCTCAATAACACAACCTACTTTCAATACTGAATCTTGCTGCGAACTTCAGAACATAACCTATCTTCATCTGTCTTGTACTCAATAACATACCCTACCTCCAATAATGACCCTTCTTGTGAACTCAATAACATAACCAATTTTCAATACTGAATCTTGCTTTGAAATTGGTGTCATAACCCGTCTTCATTATTGAATCGTGCTGTGAACTCAGTTACCTAACCGATCTTCAATACTGAATCCTCTGAATTCAATAAGTATAACTTGAAACAAGCATACACACATGCGTGCGCTCTCTCTCTCTCTCTCTCTCTCTCTCTCACACACACACACACAACATGGCTGTGACTCTGCTAAGAAGGCAGCACTGAAGGAAGATTCATGAACACCACAAAGTGGTATCAATGGCAATGACAGATTCATTCCTCTCGCACATTTTTCCTGGGGATACGGTTTCATACCTGCTGGCTCAAAGGAAAGATTCCATTCCAGATACCAACAATACCTATACTTCCACCTTGTAAATCTCCACCTCTTCCCTCCCTCCCCCCCCCCCCCCCCTTCCATCTCTTCCTTCAGGGTGTCGTGGATTTAGGGATCCACATTCATTTAAGGAAAAAAAAAAGACACTTCCAGTTTTCAATTTCTGAGTGTTGCTACCTCCTGTCTGAACTTGCTGACAGCTGATTTAGGCCAGGCTTCTTGAATATATCCATGACATGCATTTGGCTAACTATGCTGCAGTAATAACATGCCCATAAAAAAGATTTCAACAGAGCTTATGCATGAAAGACCGATAAACTGTGTTGAGCAATGTATGCTTTTTGTGTGAAGATATCTGCCAAAGGTAAATTTAGGAAATTGCGTAAAGGCAGAGATTTCACAATGTTGATGAATGCCTCAGGGAAAGTTTCATCACTTCTGTTTATTTCCTCTTTGATGCTCGACCTTACCTTACTGATGTCACTCACACACAAGACAGGGAGCTCTGTGGATTACCTCTACTGCAGAAGGCACATAGGGCAATATGCTGACAACAAATATTCTAACGTTTTCTTTTTATGTCATATTATGCTAACAAGTGTTACCTTCCTGTTTTGAAAGAAAAAAACAATATTATCTTAAAAGAACGCATGTGGAGAACAACATGGGAGGTTTTTATTCTACCATGCAAGTGTAACAACAAAAAATCTCTCCTCACCTGTTCCCCCTGGATATTACGGGCCTTTTCTCCCTCCCTGTGTACTACCATGGATCCCGTTCCTCAGGTCTGTTTCTTACTTGGGAGAAGAGTAAGACTGGAGATGGAAAACATCCCCTGCATTGCACCATTCTTTAACCCCTTAGTAAACAGTAACTGTACAACACAAACAGCAGACATCCCTGATGCAGACTTCCATTTATAGAAATGAACTCTTGTATGTCAACCTGCACTTGACCATCTATGCCATTTTCAAGACTCTGCAAACTGTTACCTCTTTCAGTCAGCTGATATGCAAGTTCTACACAGGTTTGTTAGCTCGTACATCTTGGACTAAGTTGGAGAATCAGACGATTGGCAACCTTGACTGAGTGCCACAGATGAATACTGGTAATGCTTTGATTAATGATACAACTATGTGCTACAGGATCAAAATCTGTACTGAGAAGACACCTTGACAATAGCAGCATTGAACTGTTTACTGAATACATGAGTGAATGAGTGATTAAACCTTATGTTGTTTCTTTAGATCCTAATCAATACATCCATCTCCTCTCCAACATTCTTTATGAAAAATTTGTTCATCATGAAATGCCTTTGACACCTTTCCATTTACAAGAACGAAAAAACATACTGATGCCATTTTGAGTATAAGTTATGCACAAAAAATACATACCAACAATTCTCATTTTTACAAGCTGTACAGGCCACAAAGAATCTTGTTCAATCTTTCGGAAGTCCAGACACTAACTTGAATCATGCATCCACATATTCCTTTCCATTTTTTTTCCCCTAGGTCTGCCAAAGACTGGAAACAGCTCTCTTGCTCTCAACTCCTATCCACACAGGCCTTTGCACCATACTCATACATTCAGCTGAACACGGACAGTCAAGCCAGCCCTGTGCTAGCTGTGCGACTCTCGGCGGATGGCAGCAATGATCTGTTCATGAAGTTCATACATGTCTGTGATCTTAGAACCCAGCTTTTCCTGCAGACCCAGCACCTCCTGGGACTCTGTCTCCCGGCCGCTGCGAGTGTCCTGGAGCTGTCGCTGAAGATCCTGGACTTTGACCGACAGACCGTGGTTCTCTTCTTCCAGATCCTGGAAAGAAAGACGGCACATGCAGAAACAGAAACAGCAAGAGCATTCTATTATATGAATACTCTAAAGAAACAAAGTTACCTCCCCAAATCTCTATGTCTCGTACATAATTACTAATGATGAACATACAGCATTTGACAATTCTTGTAAAAGCCTTCATGTTAAAATGCATAGGCATATATGAACTTGCTGAACACATGTACACGCTCTAGTATGCAGTTACACACACACACACACAAACAGGCACACACACATGCACGCACGCATGCATGCATGCACACACACACAAACAGGCACACACGCACGCGCACACACGCACTCACTCACACACACACACACACACACACACACACACACACACACACACACACACACGCGCGCGCATGCACTGGCTTACTGCTTCAAAGCTGCATCAATAGGACAAATGTCCAGGGAACCAGGAAAAGAATAGGACATCTGACTTTCTAAATATTTTCAAGATGACTGGCTCAGGAAAAAAAAAAAAAAAACCTTGCTGAAAGTTGCACATGTCAATGCAATTAATTTATCTCCCTTTGTTCTCAGTTATATTTGAGTTTTCCTTTGTTCATTTCTGTGCAACTTTCATTTCAACATGCAATTCAAATAGGGCGCACAAAAATAACACAGTTTACTTTTTTAATGACAGCTTTTTTTTTTCCAATGGTTTTCTCTCTTTTTTCTGTATTCTCTGTGTTTTTCCTGTGGCACTGTTACGTGTATTCAGGAAACATACAAGGGTACGGGTTAATCATACAATGGACTTCTTTTTGCTAGTATAAACTGGACAGTTGAGCATTACTATGGGACTATATCTGCTGTCCAGACCCAAAGACATCCCTCACACAACCAGATCATATCATCACAAGGTATCTGCTGTAGTCCATTTTGGATTTTCATGATTAAGAGCTAAGTCACAACCACATCATCATCATTATCATCATCATCAAGAATACATATTTGCATTTTATGAGTGCTTACAAATTCACTGGGAGAGAAGGAAAGGAGGAGATATGAAACAACCACATCTAAATAAAATACAGGGACATTTTCACAACACACACTGATTGATGACTACCGTTTACAACCAATTCAACCTCTGGTTGTACCGACAACCAAACAAAAGAAAAAAAAAACAAAGAGAAGAACATGTGACAAAAATTTAATAACTGAATAAAATTCAAGTGCAGCTGAAATTAAAGTAATCTGACACACGCATAACATACACACAAACACACACTCACACACACACACACACACACACACACACACACTGCAACACCTTACAACCTCACCTGTATTCTTCTCTGAAGTGTAGGGATCTGTGTTTCTCTCACACTAACTTCTTCTAGCTGTTTCCTGAGTTGTGATATTTCCTGAAACAACATCTTCCATGACACAACATTGTATGAACCATCCTGGATTGAGAAGCTTAAAGACAAACATCCTCATGAATGCTCTCCCCCTCCCCCTCTCTTTCCTTCCTCCATCCCCCCTCCCCCTACCCCACTGGACCCCTCTTTCCCACATCACACATATCAACTGGTTGAAAACACACACATACACACACGCATACACACACACACACACACACAGACACACAGACACACACACACACACACTCACACACACATGCACAACAAATCCATGGATTTACTGTGTTGTGTAAATACATTATCATGCAAAGCAATCATTGGTTTTGTGTTTGTAATGCTGATATGTTTGTGTTCAAACAGTGCTTTGAGCTGCAATTGCAAAAGCAAATAAACTAGTCTCACATTGTAGTCGGTAACTTGTCTTACATATTAACCCTGGTGTAACCACCATGACAAAACAACAAAAACAACATACAGACACATATCATCATATCATTCCGTTAAAGTCTTAGTATTCTTTAAAAAAAAATAATGATAATAATCACTCCATTAAAAGGTTAGCACTGTCTAGAGACTATGTCAGCATAGTAGCTGTGCAGTGTAGCAGCACTAGTAACAGATGTTCCCTCAATAACATGCTTTTTTTTAATTCTTGCATTTCTTCCTCTACTTCTGATGCTTACTTCTACCCTGGTGGATGATCAAATACTTTTGAATGAATATATCCCCATTCCTAAGACAGACAGAGACAGAGAGACTCAGACAATACAATCACAGCATAAAAAAACTTAATCTTTACAACATTTTGGGAAACCCCCTAAAACTCAACAGGTAAAAAAAAATCAGGAAAGTGTGTGTGTGTGTGTGTGTGTGTGTGTGTGTGTGTGTGTGTGTGTGTGTGTGTGTGTGTGTGCCGCGCGCGCGCGTGCGTGTGTGTGTGTACGTCAGTACAACCATGAGTTAATCTGACAATAAATTGGTTTCTTTCTGTGTGTGTGTGTGTGTGTGTGTGTGTGTGTGTGTGTGTGTGTGTGTGCGCGTGTGTGTGTGTGTGTGTGTGTATGTGTGTGTGTGTGCGAGCAACTTGACAAATAAACAAAGTACCCCATCATTTATCCTAGACAGACCAAGTACCCTTTTTAAAATGTATAACCACACACGACCTACTTCCGGAGCACACAACACATGCATCATGCACGAATGTACAGCATTAAGCACAGGTTGACACAACAAGCAGACAGACCTGCAGTTGTGACTTATTGTCCTGACGGATTCGTGAGGCTTCCTCGCTCATGGCATGCATTTCTTGCTGTAATAGCTGAGAGCTGGCATCTGCCAGGCCCCCCTCATGCTCCTTCTCTGCTGCCTGCACCCACATCCCATCATCACATGCAAACACACACCACCCGCTGTGGCACCGGGCTTACTGCCATACACCCATGGCTTGAGGCTTGTCAATTCATTTTCACTACCGGCAAGAGTGTCGACATCGCTATTGTATACTGGGTTCGCAAACCTTTAACCTTTTTGCTATGTTCTTTTTCTTTTCTTCTTACTTCTTCTGGCAGAGGTATAATATTGCAAACATACATCACATCAGAGAATTTTTTCCATTCTCAGTCTGTAACGACACACCCTTTTGAACATTTTGTTGTTGTTGTTGTCCTGTTTTATACTATCTTGGGTTGGGCATGGTAGATATCATGAATAAGGTACAGGTCATTCAATATTAAAGTGTAAACAAGTGCAGTAAGTTTTCAGTTTCTTAGTAAAGCAAGAACACAAAACCTCTCAAGTCAACAATGCTCATCACTTCACACCAGCTTGCACAAAGATAAACAAAAGACAGGGAAGAACAATGGAAGAAGCTTCTAGAGATACGCCCCTTCATGTTATATTTCCCAGTGTGGTAGTGGACAGCAAGCCCAAAAACTACACTGGCCAAAGTTATCTGTCCTTACTGTATACAGGAGCTACAGCTATTGCATTTTCAGGGTTGAATGTTGGCGCTGGGGATAGAACAGATTGACAGTGTGAGCGGTTGTGTGTATGGGAGTGGTATGAGGAGAATGGCGATAATGGTGCTGAGAAGGCACAGAAGGCAAGACAGAATTTAAAAAAAAAAAAAAAAATAGCACAAATGATGTGCTGTGGGCTCACCTGGACCTTAAATACTTGAAAGAACTGCTAAATCATCTAACCCATACTGTTGTCTGTACATCTAGGGCCTAGCTGATACCAGTGTTTACTGTGCATGCCAGCAAAAAGAGCAGTTCCTTCACTGCTCCCATCAAGACACATACTCATTGTAGTCTTAATAATGTCAACACACGTACAGGGAAAACAAAACAAGCAAAACACTCTTAAATCCTTTGCCTTTCATGCTGTGAAGGCTCTCACCCCATCTGTGCTCTGCACACTGCATATACCTAATTCTTCTGTCAAAGGTGAGATCATTATCAGATGTGCTGAGTGACAGCAAACTCACAAACGGTGACAGAATGCATTGCAAAGGGATATTCACTCATGCACACCCTCTATGTGAATGCCGTCAATAACAGACGTCCATAGGCAACATACTAACGTGTGCTGGAAAAGCCTCATTAAAGGAAAGAACCAAGTGGCCACAATCACTCTGCGCTGAAAATAATTCCAGCACTCAGCTCTACACTACGAGACAAAAACCCCATGAACATTCAAAAACCGTACATGCAGATTTTCACACAAGCTTGATTTTTTATACACACACACACACACACACACACACATACACACACACACACACACACACTGTGTTGAAACTTGCACCTACCCTTTTTTTGAGTCTGGAATTTTCCTCCTTGTACATGGCCAGCTGTTTCTTCCACTCCTCTACATTGGCAGTACTTTCCTGCAAGGCTGCCGTCAGTCTGGCGTTGTTGTTCTTTAATGTAGTCAGCTCCACCTCCCACTTCTTGGCATTGGCAGAACTGAGATTAAAATTCATTGCTTTATTTCTCATAATTGTAGTTCTGTGTAATGACCAGAATTTTTTTTGAAAAAAAAGGCATATTTACAAAAAAAAATTAATTAAAAAAAAACTTTCTTTTTAATGTCCATGTATTATTGGGTTGTTTTTTCACTTTCTACAGTTTCACATATGTATAAAGTTTATAACAATTTTTCACAAGGTTCTTGGGCACCCCTCAGTTGAAATTTTTTTTTAATTTCATCTATAAACAAGGCACTTTGAGATCTTGACGCACCTCAGTTTCTGTAGGCAGCACAAAGCTGCTGTTCACAGCTGCACGTCTCATGCGTGAGACCATACAAATGGGACCATACTTGAGCATGCACGCTGAATGATAACATTCTGAGGCATGTCGACACAGGTACGGACTATAGTTGCAGGTCATGTGTGCAAGGTGGATGCCAAAACCGATCTTCATAAGATTCAGAGCATTTCAGAATATTACATGCTCCGGTGAGAACTTGAGAAAAAAAAAGAAAGAAAATTTGCATTACACAAATCTTGACAAGAAGGCTGCATCTTCAAGACAATCTGTTTTGTATGGCCTTCATAGATACAGCTTCCTGCTACCTTTCCTTTACATTCTCTGTTCATTTTGACCCTCACCCCACTCCCACCTCAATCTCCCCTCTTTCTTTTCATTCCTGACCTCTCCCTCTCTCACCTCTCCCCATAAACCCCGTACACTATCATGCCAAACATTCCCCCCCCCCCCCCCCCTCCCCAACCATGTTTTCTCTCCCTCCTCCCCCTTTTGTTTTTAAACTGGAGGCTTGCCAGCTGTTTTCAGATCAGCTGAGTCTGACTGCTCATTTTTCCCTCACAGAGTCCCCCCCCCCCCCCCCCCCCCCCCCCCCCCGTCTCTCAGTGTTGGAAAAGGCAACCTACCCATGGGTCTTCCTCGTCTCCCCCCACCCCCTTTAACATATCCTTGGTGACTGACAAGATTCAGCTCACTTTTTACCTCCCTCCACCATCCATCCCTCCTCTCTCTCTCTTGCCCCTCTCCTGCCCTCTGTTTCTGAGCTATTTTCACATCCCCATTCCTCTTTTATGCATTATTTTCATGCTGGCTGCAATCTGGGAAGAACTGTTTTCTTCATTTATTATGTCAGTAGTTTGTGACTTCTGCATTCACTTCTCTATATCATACTCTGTATTAAAATACAGACTTTCCACCTTATACAGTATGTTCACATGTTGTTGACAACACAGAACTGATTTCCATAACTCATACCTCTGTGCCAGGGCCAGCTTGAGTCGATCATTCTCATACTTGAGCTGTGCCTCTCCGGGGTTGGGGGAGCTACTGACCCCATTGCTGCCCTGAGTGAAGGAGTTTCGTCTCTCTCGAAGACTGCTGTTGTCCGTCTGTGGCAAAATACATCAGCAGGAAAACATGTCACATTTCAATGTATCAAAGATGTTCCCATTTCTGCGCGAGTATCTGATTTTGTTGAAAAACCAACCAACCAATCAACTCAATACAAACCCCCAAACCACACTGAGCAGTTATAAGAACAAAACTCATTTAATCCACTTTCACATTCTCTGTTGTGCAAAAGTTCACTCATACCCACACTAACACACATTTTAAAAGGCAACCTTGGTCATATATTAACAAAACATTTGTTTTTAGAAATGAAATGAATTGACAAGCATATATATGCATCATATGTATGTGACTAGCTAATCACAATTCACCAAACATATCTTATAAATGAATGTCAAAGTTATATAAAAATCCTCAAAAATATAGAGAAGTTTTATCTAGTTCTGTCCCTCTGGGCAATGAATTTACAGCACATGCTTGTACAGTAAGCAATCGAAATCGACAATTAACTGTTGAGGTCATCTTGTACTAGTACGAACAGAAGGATTTTTTTTCTTATGAGGATGTGGAGGGGAGGGGAGGGGAGGTGAGGGTGCATTTTGTTTTCAGGTTGATGTTAGATCCAGGTGAATGCCAAGAGGAAGCAGATACATGTGTGTGCTTGATTGAAACACTGTACTTCAAACAACTCAATGCATGGTCAGTGGGGGTGCGCGGGGGAGTTTCTTTTCAGCAACTGGACGGCGCTGCATGTAGCTGGGAATGTAACACAAGAGGCCTTCTTTCACCTGTATGGAGGAGAGACTGTTGGTTCGCTGATGGTGTGCAGGGCGTGCAGGGGTAGACTGGGGTGATCCATGCACATCAACGGCCCCGTTGATCTCAGCGGTGGGCTTGGAGGAGGCCACTGAACGTCGTGTCAGCTCTTTGATCTCCTTGAACTTGTCAATGAACTGGGCGTACAAATCACACATGCATTACAAATATTTTTCTTGATTGGTTTCCCTTGACATCACAGTCATGCAAGGCATCACTGTTTCAGATTAGAGTCAGTATGGTGTCATTTTATGATGACTGAGAGAACTGCCACAGACATGCTGTATCACCAAACATTACAATATACACCAGATATATTACCAGTCACTGACAAACGGCCTAAGACCGTGTTGATTGTTGTTAGTGGTGGTTAGTTTTTCTCTTTTGTTTGGTTTTGTTTTTCTTTAAAAGCATGCGTCACTTTTTTTTCTTTTTTTTTTTTAAAGAAATGTAAACAAAAACCTGATCAATATGTGAAGAAAACAGTGTTTTGAATATGTCCACTCAATGCGCAAACACAGAAATGAGAATCAAGGAAGGAAGGGAAAAGGAGCAATGAAATAGCCCTGCTTCTGACTCAACAGACTTTACAAAAGTATCTTATGTACTGTTCAGTCTATAAATATGTCAATTCCTTCTTCAAAGTATGGGTTGTCCATGTTTTTACTTGTCAAAAGTCTGTTGTTGTTTCTCTTTTGTCTTTCTAAAGTTTCATGTCAATGTCTGCTTTGAAAAATCTGAAGAGCCAAAAGGAACTCTTTTTCACATGAAACAGAACACAACATCAAAGAAAAACCCCAAAACAAACCAACTTACTTGACTTTGAAGCAGCATAGGTTATGTTCCAGGTTTAGTATGATAAGGATAATGGTAATACTACTACTATTACTAATAATGCACTAATCAAAAGAAAAAGATTCTCATGCTAAAAGAAAAATAAAATCAACTGCTGCAATGCCTGTAGCAATCAAACTCACCAGTTGTCAGCTCCAACTGAGGACCTTTCCATCCAGCTGGAACTGGCACAGATGGGGCTGATAACTGGTGAGAAGTATTATAACAGACATGGCAGCCACAGAAATATATCATCTTTCTCTTATCTCAAACAGTCAGGGGAAAGCAGGATCTTCCTTTTCCAACTCTCAAAACAAAGTGAAAGTGACTGCACCCCCATTCCTCCTACCCTGACCCATCTTTTTCTTTCTTACTTTTTTTTTTTTTTCTTTTTCTTTTTGTAAAGCATGCACTAGCTGTCAGAAAACGAACTTCCAACCTTGGTGAGTTCCGCTTCTGAAGGGAAGCCCAGACCATAAACAGTGTTGGCACGAGCGTCTGACCACTGACCAAACTTATTGGAGGTTTTGGTGAAGGTCATGTTGGGGGTGATGACGCTGTTGACAATAGCCTGCAACACACACAGCTCTTGACTGCATCACTTTTACCCACACACTCAGTGACTAAGGAAAAGCCCTCAGTTTGAACAATGTTAGAGGAATGACCTAAATCTGACAGACTCCCTAAATCTGTGAATTTTTAATAGTGCACAAGTGTGTGACTTTAACAGGTCCTTCACTTTCAAGTACCTGGTTTTGGGGTTAATGTTTGATTTTGAGAGGCAATAAGGAAAATGCCTGAATCAGAGAAGTACCAGGCAAAACAACAGAATTTCAAGGGCATTATGGGAGTTGCTTAATCATTTTAGAGATATCAGAGATAATGCCTGCATCTGACAAGTATTCTGGGGGGAGAAGGAATCTGAATTTGAGAGGTGTGACTGAATGGTGAAGGAAACATCTAAATCTGAGAAGTATTATGTGAAATGCTCGTCTTTATGGGTATAAGAGGAAGTACCTGCATCTGAAAGGTATTAGAGAAAATGCTGCAATTTAAAAGGTACTACTACAGATGACTGAACTTGAGAGATACGAGGAGAGGCACTAAATTTCACACATATGAGCAATAATGCCTGAATTTGGGGCGAGTGGGTGGGTGAAAGGCTGGAAGAAGAGGGGGGGGGGGGGGGGGGGGGTGGAATACGAGAAATATTTGGGCAAATACCTCAATTTGAATGGTATTAGGGGACATGGCAAAATCTGAGATTAATTAGGAAAGATGACTGAATTTGCGGGGTATTCAGGAAAACGGAAGAAACTGAAATGTTTTTACTGTTAAAGGGAGAGATAAAGAGCGTGAGAGGAAATGACTTGAGAGGTTTATTTTGGGGAGATGACTACATTTGAAGGGTTAGGTCGATTGCCAGAGTCTAACACAGTAACAGACATTAGGGGCAAATGCCTGAAAATATGAAAAGTATTATTTAAAAAATGCCTGAGTCTGAGTGTGCATGTGTGTGTGTGCATGTGCGTGTGTGTGTGTGTGTGTGTGTGTGTGTGTGTGTGTGTGTGCATGTGTGTGTGTGTGTGTGTGTGTGTGTGCATGTGTGTGTGTGTGTGTGTGTGTGTGCATGTGTGTGTGTGTGTGTGTGTGTGTGTCTCCAGACAGGCAAGGCGCCAGGCCCGGACGGAATACCTCCCATCATTCTAGCCAAGGCTGCAGACGAGCTGGCAAAGCCTTTCACCCACCTCTTCAGAATGAGCCTGGATAGTGGAAAGATCCTGGAGGACTGGAAGACTGCATTTGTAACTCCCGTCTTTAAAAAGGGAAGCAAGACGACACCGTCCAATTACAGGCCAGTCAGTCTAACCTGCATAGCATGCAAGGTGATGGAGAAGATGGTGAGAGAGAGAGTCATGGACCACCTACAGAGAAACCAGCTCATCAGTGAGGAGCAGCATGGCTTCGTTCCAGGCCGCTCAACTATTATGCAACTCTTGGAGGTCATGGACACATGGACAAGCATTATTGATGAAGGTGGGAGTGTCGATGTTGTCTATATGGACTACCAGAAGGCTTTTGACTCTGTGCTACACCGCAGACTCCTCGAGAAGGTTAGAGCACTTGGAGTGGGAGAGAAAGTATTGGGGTGGATACAAGATTTCCTGAATGAAAGGAGACAGAGAGTTGTCATCAACAGTATCCACTCCCAAGATGCAGAAGTAACGAGTGGCATCCCCCAGGGCAGTGTGCTAGGCCCACTCCTGTTCGTCATGTTCATTAACCATCTGCCCAGAGTTGTAAAGTCTGTGGTGAAAATGTCTGCAGATGATACAAAGTTGTATGGCAGAAGCGACACCGCTCAGAGCATCCAGGATATGCAGGACGACCTGGACCAACTCCAGATGTGGTCGGACCAGTGTTTGTTAAGGTTCCATCCACAAAAGTGTGCTGTCATGAAGCTTGGTACCACAAAATCAGAGGCATCATACTCCATGTCAGTTAAAGCAGAGGACGGAAGCACCAAGAAACTGACCTTGGCAGAAACGGTGGCAGAGAAAGACCTTGGTGTATGGGCGGACAAGAAGCTGAATTTTGTGGACCATGTAGCACATGCCACTGGGAAGGCAACCAGGATAGCTGGACTCATCAGTAGGTCATTTGACTATCTAACAGAGCGAATGTTCGTCCACTCTTCAAGACCCTAGTGCAGCCTATTCTGGAATATGGACACAGCGTCTGGCAGCCGTATCAGAAAACACTTTGCAGTGACATTGAGGATGTGCAGAGGCGAGCCACAAAACTGCTGGGATCCTTGCGGAACAAGACATATCCAGAGAGGCTGAAAGCTCTAGGATTGCCCACACTGGAACATCGACGACTCAGGGGCGACATGATTGAGGTTTTCAAGTACCTCCATGGATACTATGAAGTCCAGCGACCCGAATTGACACTGACAAGTGGGAGGGCCCTCCGTAGGCATTCTCTAAAACTGCAGAAGAACAGGCACCGACTGGACCTCAGGGGGAACTACTTTGCGCACAGAGTAGTGTCTACCTGGAACAGTCTCCCTGAAGCGGTTGTAACGGCGCCATCCACCAGTGCCTTTAAGGGTCAACTGGACCACCACTGGAGGCACCTACCCAGCCTGTATGAACCAAAACTTATGTAAATCTAGTCACTCAGCTTGCAAGCCACGCATGACAGTCTCTGAGTGACAAGTTTAAATGAGGATCTACGAACAGACCTTTCAGATCTCAATCGCTGAACAAGTCAAGTCAAGTCAAGTAAGTGTGTGTGTGTGTGTGTGTGTGTGTGAGTGTGTGTGTGTGTGTGTGTGTGTGTGTGTGTGTGTGTGTTTGTGTAGGGTTGAGACAGACAGATAGAAAAAAATGTGCTGTGGTTTGTGTATGACAATCAAGAGAAGTGCATCTTCATCAACACCTGTCTGCGAAGTATCCTCCAGATACCCCTACCTAATACCATCAGCAACAATGCCTTGTATCTGGCAACTGACAAGGTGGCTGCAGACAGTGTGATCAAGAAAAGAGGCTGGAGATGAACTGGCTGCATTTTGCACAAACTTCTCAAATATCTAGTCAGACAAACCCTGACCCGTATTCCAAAGGCCAAAGGAAAAGAGGTCAACGAAGATAAACATGATACCAGGACCATGAGGTGAACTCCAAGAAAACAGTGTTCAGTTGGAGCCAGCAGAAAAGAAAGGCCCAGGACAAAGGTGTCTGGAGAGCCTTAGTGGCTTTGCAGGATTGTCTGAGAGAGAAGAGAGAGAGAGAGAGAGAGAGAGAGGAGAGAGAGAGAGAGAGAGAGGAGGTATGCATGTGACATGTGTATGCATGTGAATATGTATGTTTTGTAACCTGATACATGTATTCATGTGTGCTTGCACTGGTATATGCTGGGTGTGAATATGTGTGTACAAGTTTTGTGAATACACCCAAATGAAAAAATATGTATTAACAAGATTTCAACTCTATTCCCTACACAGTTTTTGATCCAGGTGACAAGCAACAAGCACTTGAAGGTAATCCTGTTTCTTACAGCCAGGCGACTACAGGGCCATCTCAGGTTGTTCAGGAACCAATCTTTCCAGCTCTGTGTGCTCATGGACAGAATGAGGGATCTGCATGATTCTAATCTTGTACAATCATAAGAATGAGGACACACTGAGACCCATTTCCAGCTAAGCATCATTTTCACTGCCTCCAAATATAAACATTTGAAATTAACTTGCAAAGGAATATCTGCATGATCCAATCATTTCCAGTTTTTACCACATCATACCAGATTTCACTCAGCAAATGCGAAAGGGAGGGTGGGGCATGGGGAAAGTGGTGAGAGGCATGGGACTTACATGTTACCTGACCTCAGAGTAAAATTCTAAAGGATCATTGTTCAGCATCGTTTCACTTACATTTCAACCATATAGCCAAAGTCACCAATTATGCCTTCGGTAAGTCTGGAAGAATGCTTGGCTTTTGCATACTCTTTTATACTTGCCTTGTGTGAGATGCATTGTACACAAAGCTACCAGTTTGGGCCGTGTCAAGAAGTAAGTTACGTCACTTTCAATTTCATACTGACTGTGAAAGCTTCACTGATCATTTGTGGGGTCATGCAGCATACTTCAATCAGCCATGCTAAGTTCACTGCACAACTGTTAAGGGTTGACAAAAGTGTCTGCTACCGTTCGTTTGTTTGTTTTTTTCAATTCTAAAGGGTCATATTTTAAAAAGCATTCTGTGCATCATGACACCCATTTTTTGAATCAAGTGGAGCCTGAATAACCTACAAATGATGACTTGTTCGGGCACATTTCTTTGACTTCTTTTTCTTTACTATTTCACTTTTGTTCTTTACCCCATTATTTTGCATAGGTAATCCTCCACCAAAAGCTGCCAGTCTCTCTTTTAGAACACATGTAATTAAATGGTAGCCCATCTGATTTTGTTCACACAGGTATGAATACATGCAAGCTTGTATTTACTCTGTGCTGATTGCATCTAATTAAAAATGATTACCCCAGAGACTTTTTGCCCCAACTACAAAAAAATAAATACCAAGAGTAGAAGTGGAACAGCGACACAACCAAGGCAGCTAGCTCATACACCTGTTCTGTAATCATCAAGGATACAGGGAATGATCTACCTCAGAGATGAAGTCGGAAATGGAGAAAAAGGCGAACAGGGTCTGAGGGAAGACCCATAAGCTGGGGGGGGGGGGGGGGGGGGGGGGGGGGGGGAGAGAGGGAGAGAGAAGAAAGAGGGAAGGAAGGAGCAAGAGTGGGGATGGAAGGAAAGGAGAGGGGTGGGAGACACTGGGAAAAAGGGGTGGGATGAAGACAGAAACAGGTGTAACATTTACCCACCGAGCTGAGATTCAACAGACAAGATTACAGCAAAAACAAATTTACCAGGTCGGCTGTTTTCTCTAACCTCCTTCCTCTTCATCAGTGACAGTCTGTGTGTGTGTGTGTGTGTGTGTGTTGTGGCGCGCGTGTGTTTGTGCACAGGTGTGTGTGGGCCTGTGTGTTAGTTTGCATATGTATGTCTGTGTATGTGCACCTTTGCTAAGGTGGATCAGTGGATTAGAAAAATGAAAAAAAAAAAAAAAGACAGAGGAAAAAAGGAAGACAGGCATGAAAGTCAATACTTCATTTTATTAAACTTTTGAAAAAGTTTTGACATACATCAACATGAATCAAGTTCACCCTCTACCCTCTCTCCTCCAATGCTCTGTAGAGGAAGAAATCCAAGACCATGGCAGTATCAACTTACTCAGACCCCAAAGCAGCGAAGTTGGTTTTTGTACAGGTCTGAAAATGTGTGCCGATCAGGAGACCCGATAACACTTTCTTGTTACCCCTGCCAAGCAAGTTATGTTTTTGTTTCTTCTGTCGGTTGGATTATGTGTCCTCCTGTTCCTCTGCCTACAATATTACGCAAACTTCAGCAACGATTTCAACAGAACTTGGTGGTAACATGGAATATGGCTTAGAGACAAACCCATTTGGTTTGGGGGTGGATTTGTGGAGTGGTCAAGATCAAACAGCAGATCTTGGAACGTTTAGCAAGATTATTACATGCCCAGGGAGCAACTTTTTTTTCCTCTATTCTTGTTTATTCATTTTTGTCTTTTATTTTCATTTTGTTATTCTCATTATTTTATTTTATTTTTGCTGTCTCATCTTTGTGTCAAGCCCCTCATTCCCACTCTCTGACCATGGCCACATCCTGGCCTATTGCACTGGTAGCAATCCACATGGAGCACTCTACGTCAAGTCATCATAAGGCAAACCCATCAGAAAAGGCACTGCACTGCTACTGAGTCACTTTGGTGGTGTTCAGTGATGCCCACCCTTATCCAAAACACACTGGACACCACCTGCTAAGCCCCCTACTGACAACAATAAATGCTTAGTTGCAAACCCAGTATGAGGAGGGGGAAATAACCTTTCTGATCCATAGAAACTATCATTAACAATTATTTCCCTTGGTGACTGATTCTGTGTGGTGGAGATATGCGCTTTCAAGAGTGCCCGTCCAGTTTTTCTTCCACTACTGGTCTGAGCCAACAAGCAAAGGCTGTTCCTTGAATCTCCAAACTCTTCAACTGTGAGCCACACACACTTACTCTGTTTGTCACCTGGTTACTGATAAATATTTCTCAGCCGAATTTTCATTCTGACTCATGTAGAAGACACAAAACTTGAGAGTTAAAGACAAGAGAGACAGACAGACAGATACACAGACAGACAGAGTAAAACAGAGAGAGAAGAACTCTCATTCTAGCATTTGGGGGGGGGGGGGGGGGGGGAATCTTCAACTAGAAGGGCACTCAGGAAAATGCAGACCTCTGTCATGGAAAAGAATGCTATTTTTGATGGCTGAAAAAAAAAGGTACTTCACCTAGAGAGAAGAGCACTTGGAACCATGCGGCCCCAGGTAATGTTCAAACAAGTCTTTGATCCTCCCTTTGTGTCAGTTCGTAAGTGAAAACAAAACTAGTTTTCCACCAAGGGAAATAATTGTTGCTATTGACTGAAAGAGTCACTTCCTCTGCATATTTTTTTTCAAACAGGACGCGCAAAATACAATATGCCAATACTTAAAACACTATGAAGTTTTAATCTTCCATGAAGTGTATCACTTCCAGGGCAAATATTAATTTGTAACAGCTACTTCACACTGTTCATGTTCAGCTGAAAACAATCATCAACTTAGTTCATGTTAAGCTGAACATCTATAATAACCTTATCAATCTTTTGAAAAAAGCAGAATCTCCAAGTTTCTCTGAGCTGTGCCACTCATCCACACCAAAGTATATGGGGTCGTCCGTCCACAGGTAGGAGTACTTGTCCGGCCACATGATGAACAGTTGATAATTATGCTATGTAGATGGATACACATGTTCATTGTCTTATGTTAATATCTGATTTACACATTCCTCTTTGAATCTTAAGGGAATAAAAGAAAAATTATTAGACCACCAAATGAAGGAAAAAAAAAAGAGAGAAAAAAAAAAGAGAAGACGAAAATACTGAAACAATATACATCAACTCTAATGTCTTCTATAAGCCAAACAAAGAAAAGTGACAAAGCAAAACAAAACAGCGACTTAACTGTTCCTGGACAGCGCCTTTGTTTTGCTTGCTTGTTCTCAAGTTTTATACTCCTCCTCTTTTTCTTTTTTTTAGTCTTTTCCTTTATTTTCTTATTTACAACATTTTCTAGCATAATTTGAGAAGTTCACAGATGGAACTAATGGGATTACACTTACAGTGATGCGATATCATACTGTCTGTGTTTTAAGCAGAGTGAAAGGCATTCTGACCTTGGAGCCATCAACGCTGATGATCCTGTAGGTGTTGCGAGTGCTGTCATAGTAGTAGGACACATTCACAGCCGCCTTGCTGGCCGGCAGCCAGTTCTTCTTTGTCTCAGGGTCAATCTGAAACACGTGGGCCTTCGTGGAGAAAATAGGCTGCTCCCTGAAACACACAACCAAAGTTTTTTTTCACTTTGTTCTTTGAATAAAAGAAATTCAAATGATGCAGGCGGAGAAATATGGAGCTATCACCTTCTTGTATTATGTGCTGCTTTAAATGAACGAAATTCAAATTATTTCATGACTTTTTGAGGGTCAGATTTGTTTTCCATCAACATCATGAGCAAATGAAGTAATATCACAGTGAGATAAGAAAGAGGAATATAACATTAGAGTGAAGTAATTATTTGATGATGTCATGGTGGACGATCTTAGGAAATGATTCTAAAACTATCCATGCAAAAGCCATACATTTTTACGTGACTGTAGGATACAAGTTTGACTAATGATGTAGTTGAGTTTTATGTTTGCAACTGATTAAAAATGATGGTAAAACAATCTGTCATAATAAGATATTGATGAAGGGATGGCGAATCTGTGTAGCTGGACAAACCATGGGTTGCTGGATTTCATACACCATGAAAATGTGACAGATTGTACAGAAATTCGATTTCTCAAGTTGTGTGCCTTTTTTTTAATGTGCCAATCCAGAATTATGAGTGTTGGAGTAAAGTCACCCCAATCTTCCAAATGAACAGTAAAAACGAGCAAGACTGGGAAAGTTTACACAGCTAGTCGCTAAATCAGGGCTGAAATGGTAAAGGCAGAAGAAACTTAGCTCTGCTGTGCAGACATTCCATCTGATGTATCTGATGTACCTAAACACACACACACACACACACACACACACACACACAGAGCAAAAATACAAAAAAATTCATATTACCAACAAAAGCACTTGTGTTGCAAAAATCTGGTAAAAAAAAAAAAAAAGAAAGAAAGAAAAAAAGGACCTTATTGGCTAATAGCACAACAGAGCAGACGGCTCGCGTCCAAACGAAAGTCGGAAACCTCATGACTTTAAACTTTAAAGAACAGCTGATGAAAGAGAAAGGATGGAACGAAAAAAGCAGATGCAAGTACAGGACAAATAAAACAATGGAATCAAAGAAAGTGATAGTAAAAAGAAATCTTCTAACTCTGAATTTCCTGAGGTAAAGATACAATCTATGCTGACACAGCATCTCCAGAGAGGAAGATAAGTATCACAGAACGATGACAGACAAATTTGGATGAAACAATACACAATCCTGTCAATGAAGAAACAGTGCACTGAGTCTGATTATTCCATCTGTTTAAAGGAAGTTCTCATTCATGAAATACTGGCAAACTATGGATTTTATAAATGATCATCTACATGTGATTTAATTTGCTCAGAGCTGAAAACTAAAACTTTGCAAGTGCACTTTTCACTTGTCCTACTCTAATGGACTGAAGCTTGTGCTTGAAAATCCTTCATAAAACTGAAGGAGGAGCAAAAGTATTTATAACTTGACATCAGCTTGTTTTACATGTCTCTAATGCAGGATTTTCTTTCACAGTTTCTCAAAATGCAGCTCTGTTTTAAAAAAAAAAAAAAAGGCTAGAGGAAAAAGAAAACGAAACAAAATATATTCACCTTAAATTCAATAAAGTTGCTCTTCATATCTAACATCTATCTTTATCATCACACCTCTTTTCCTTTTCGCATAAAAAAAATATTATCCAAAAGATTTATCTGAAAAGATACTGCTGGGAGAGCATACCTAAAGTCACACACCCCACACACACACACACAACACACACACACACCACACCACAAGAGTTAATATCTATCAGTTATTCAGGGCTTGAAGCAGCCTTTGGATGTCACAGCCCAGCATTTTTAGCCTCTGCCTCCTTTCCTCTATCTAAGGCACCTTCCTCACCCATCCTGCTTACCCCCCACCCATCTCCCATTTCTCTACCCTCCCCCCCCCCCCCCCCCCCCCCTCATCACCCACCCTCTACCCAGCCACAGCTTTCATTGCTGATGACTGGTGATAACCCTCTTTCAAAGTTGGGAGCCAAAGTCTTCAGTGGCGGCCTGGTTTGGATGGGAACCAACTTCTGGACTGATATGATAGCAACTCTCATCTTTTATCTTAGTAACCGCTGCCTCCTTTTAGCTCAAAAGCGTTTCCTTGATTATGTTCAGCAGGACTTCTGGGGCCTAAAGGTGTGCAGACATCATGTGCACCGTGGCACTGTGGCACAAAGCTGCATCAAACAGCCTCTACCATACATGAAATTCATGACAAGTTCACAACAGTGATGAAAGAAGCTCAGGAGAAAACAAGTCCTAAACAGTACACTTTTCCATCAATCCTGAGTACCTCTGAACTTTTGTTTGAATCCGATACAAAGGCCCATAAAACTAACTCCTCCTTCTCCCGCTCCCTTTTAATCAGACACCTGTTTGTGAGTTTAACATGCTTTAACTGAAGTAGTGGCTAAAGAAAAAGATGTGGTTGTGACTGGAATTCTATAAATCCTAGAAAAATTCACTTTATTATTTTTGCCTTCTGTTCAATCAGTATTAGTGATACTGTTTTTCTCTTTTTTTTTTCTCTTTAGCATTTTACAAATATGTTTTGTGGGAAATTCCAGTCAACAAACTACGCACCTGGTAAAAATTCAGGAACCTAAATCTGCATTCAGATGAACACTGGACATGACAGATAGGTGGGCAGGGGCTAGTGGAGTTCAAGCCCTGTCAGTACCCGGTGAGTAAAGAGTGGTGTTTGTTCCTGAATCCCCAAGGCAGTGTATGCACAGACCTGCTCACACATGTACTCCTGAGATGTTTGATATCCAATACAAGTGGAAGCTTCAAAAAAAAAAAAAAAGAAAAAAAAAAAGAAAAAAAAAAAAAGATGAAAAAGCAAAATGAAAATACACGCAAGTTATGCTTTTGTTTAAAATCCAGCCCACCCACTAAAGGAAGTAACACAGCATGTCTAGCTGTTGGTTACGGTCAAGCAGTTCACTTGGGGAAATATCACAGCATATCATGTTGTTGTTACAGTCCAGCCGACCACTTAATTTAAAGAAGGGAAATAAACGTTTTCCTTACTGCTTTTCAAACCGAGGGTCTCAATGACCTTCTATTAAAACATTTGAAAGTCTTTAAGTGAAATCAGAGGCTTCCTACTGTAAAGACTAACTTGGAAAAATTCTTACCTATTAAAAAACTAACACATAAAACCTGCGCCAATGCTCGTTAGGTTTTTTTTTTTGCAGTCTTATATCATTGTCACTGACTGATGCTCTGACAGAGAGAACTGCTCCTCTCTGTAAGCTAATCAGTGAGACAGACCTTTCATCACAAACATCAATCTCTGCTGATCTGGAATCACTTCTTTTCAACCATGAAAGTTCACTGTCACTGCCTCAGGTATATCAATGACCTTAGTGGCAGCAGGAAGACCACTGCTATTTTGTCAATCTCTTTTAAGAGACCAGGACCTATCTTCTTTCAAGGGATATTCTGAGGATGAAAGGTACTGAAGCAATGCCATAATTGCTTCTTTCCTGCAAGCGATAGAAGACTCAGATCTGGACAAAATGAAGGTCCTGAACTCTGATGCTGTGTCCTTTGATTGCCTTTGCCGATGAAATTGAACTCTTCACCTCTTGAGAGTTCACACACTTTTGTCTTTGAAGGATGGGGGCTGAAAGCCTTTAAGGAGTAAAGGCTGGGTGCTTGTCAATACCAGAATATCCACATGTCAATAGGAAGTTCACAAAGTCACACAGCAGCCTCAGAACACTAGATATCCATGACGAAATTATCAGGTGATCATGGACTGTCTAAAGCCCTCACCCAGGGGTGGGACCCCTGGAGAAACAATCTCTCTGTGCTCTCAGGGCAGTTTGTACCAATACGGAGCTATGGGTAAGGAACCCTAAGAGAAAACTCAAGCTGAAGTCAGAGGTTTCAGGACAACTACTTACCTCAAACCATGACACCATGCAAAATGATTCCATGATTCCAACTCTTTTTTTTTTTTAAAAGGAGACAGACAGGCAGACAGACAGACACAGACATAGAACAGAGAGAGAGAGAGAGAGAGAGAGAGAACTAAGGAAGTGAACAGAATAATGGAAGGAAAGAAAAGTGAAAATATGAAAGAATCTTACTAAATGGCCAGCTTACATGGATCCAATTAAATGAAAAGTTTGTAGCTATCAACACCATGCCCTTCCATAGAAAATGTCTAAGCAACAATCCATAAATAATGGCAGTTTCCCCACCATTAACATTACTGTAGAAATGTACTTCCTCCTTCACCCAACTCATCAGTCACTGGACGACAACATACACTGATGTAGCGCTTGCAAGTAACTAAATCTGGACGCATCTTGAAGTGACCTCTGGGTGACCAACGAATCTTGCTTAATAACTTGTTGCAGTCATACCCAACTTGCCTGAGGGATTCCTAAACAACATGAAAAACATGGACATTTTGTCAAATTTAATTCTAAGATTTTTTTTTTTTTTTTTGTGTGTATGATCTATCACAGAAACATTTCTGCAGTGCCGCGCTTTATCATTCAGAAACTCAGCACTGATCTTTTTGCCAGTAGCTACTTTCAATGCTTAAATTGGTCAATCTTCTGCCAAATAATACTGACACGGTCATAACAGCATTTTCAGAGCCAACCTGATTTCCTGTACACATACACACAAAGGAGGTCTGACAACTACTGGACCTCTTTTAGGCTGACTTGGAAGACCGCTAAAATCTAACACCACCCATTACCAACTGGGCCCTGAAGGGGCTTCAACCCACAACCAGTTTTCTGCCACAGAGTTCTGGGTTCTTCACAGTTCACTACATGGCTGTCACAGCTGCAGAAACCGTAAGTTTTTAACATACTTCCAAATTATACCACCCACAAACACTATCACTCCACATCCCATCCACATTCTTTCCAGCTATGTACATACACCATGACTGTTATACAGGTTCTCTCTCTCTCTCTCTTTCTCTCTCTCTCCTTCTCACACAGAATGTCCAACACTGTCCCTGAAGCCATACCCATCCAGTAGATTATACAGGACATTAGTGCCAATTACATAAGGAGACCTGAATTCCTGTGGGCTGCCCTGACCATGGGGCAGAACTGCTGTTACCTCACTAGTTATTCTGCTGGATTAAAGGAACAGGAATGACTGTGCTGCCAAAGGAAAGAATAAACAAATTACAAAACAGATCAAGTTGCAGAGTGAGGTGACTACAGGTGGAAACCTAAACAACTATGAAAAATTATTGATAAAGCTCTGCCCAAAAATATGTTGACAAACGAATCACAAGACAAACCACAACATGTTTTGACCTCTTAGGTCTTCTTCAGACACAACACTCAGGACAACGAAAAAAAAGAAGAAGAGCAAACACTTATCTCCATCCAATTAAGCGCATGTTTACAAAATAGTTCTCTTATCCACTACTCTTGAAAATACCTCTTTTTAGTTGCACTTCAAAGACAGTCCTTTGTTCTCCATCTACAGAAACATGGAAATCACTTCTAGTCCACAACATTCTTTGCTTGGTATCAATTAATCATGGTGGCTGACAAAAATGTGTGCAAAGCTCAGCTGAAGCAATAGAAGCAGTAACTGATTAAAACAATGAACAGTAATCATAAAAATGGAAAATGATTCTTGACGCTGGTACACTTTACCTAATTAAAAAAAAAAACAAAAAAACCAACAACAACAACAACAACAACAAGAGCAGACTTACTATGCACATTATATAAGTAGCCACTGATCAAATAAAACTGACAAAACTATTAGATTTTATATGACAAGCCAATGATTTACACAACTTAACTTTAGCACCAAGATGGAATAAACTTGAGAACAAGGAGAGGAGATGATGAAAGTGGAGGATGGAACTGGATGGGGAAGTAGGGGTTTTTCAAAAATCTCTGATACTCAAAGCACAGCAAGGACAGGGGGGGGGGGGGGGGGGGGGGGGGGGAGGTATTCAGTGCCTTCTGTTCAGAGCTGTGTCAATAGGCCTGAGGCCACACGTGATGGACACAATAGCACAGTGACTGTCATTGCTCCCGCTCTCCTGGTCACACACTCCCTGCACCACTTCACAATCTGCTGGAGCACAAAGACAGGGCCACTCCACCCAACCTTCTGGTTGCTTTCTCTGCTCTGCATACTATCAATAATGTGTCAAACTGGCATCCTCATAGGGGCTTGACTCTATGACTCTTCGGTCATCTGCCTGTAGGGAAGCCAGCAGAACTGATTCACTTGAGAGAGGGACCTGCAGGGAAGGCTACATGGTGTGTGTGTGTGTGTGTGTGTGTGTGTGTGTGTGTGTGTGTGTGTGTGTGTGTGTGTGTGTGTGTGCGTGCGTGCATGCTGTGTGGTGTATGTGTGTGTGTGTGTGTGTGTGTGTGTGTGAGTGTGTGTGTGTGTGTGTGTGGTGTGTGTGTGGAAAGAGAGAGAGATAAGATAGATAATGTTGCTTATGCTGCCGACGCAAGGGCAATCAGGGCTGTACCGTTAAATCAACTCACAAGTCATTAAAAAAAAAAAAAAAAAAAAGAGAGAGAGAGAGAGAGAGAGAGAGAGAGAGAGAATTCCATCAAAAAGGTACCAACAAGTGAAATTCAGCACAATTCGTTTCACTCTATAATACTCTGTAGAGAAGAAGAAGAAGAAGAAGAAGAAGAAGATAAAAAGGATGGAAGTGAAAACATTGCAGGCTTGTAGTGCAGGCCTAATTTGAAGAAACACCATAAAACACACAAAAGGGAAGGGGGGGGGGGGGGGGGGGTCCAATCTTCCACATTCTCCCAATGGCACAGGATGACAGGTGAAAGTGAACAAATTCATTACTTTCAAACAGCTGTGGGAAAGGGGTAGGCTAAGTGAATTAGAGGAGAGGAGGGGAGTATGAACAGGAGGACAGAAGGGGAAAGGACGGGAGAACAGGGTGGGGGGAGGGACCATCACCCCAGTGATGCATTTGAAAGAGGGGGGGGGGGGGGGGGGGAAGAGGTCTGAACACAAAGCCTCTCATTCCATTCTTCCAGCAAATAGCCTGGTCCTCTCTATCCAAACAGCAGCCTCTGTGTACAGCAGCAATAAAAGGTGGAAAGGCTAAGCTCCTCAATGCATACTGGGTCCCTTTGATGCCTGGCTGGCTGGCTATCCCAGACAGGCCACTTGTGAAGAAATACTAAAACTGGGTCACCAACCCTCCCAAATGAAGTGGTGGTCCAGTGGACAGAGCACCTCACCTCAGATGCCAGCAGACTTCAGGTCAATGGTCTGAGTTTGGGGGTGACAATTTTTCTTTTTCCCTCACTCTCTTTGATCAACTCATAGCAATGGTCTGTGTGCACATAATTAAGATAAGATATTACATTAATGCCCTGTGTACAGCATGCATAAGAGCACAAACCCATGGCAATGATATATATCAGGAAAATGTTTCTTCTAGACTTTGTAAGGTGAAAAAGAAAAGAAAATATGCAGACTGAGAAGCCCAAATTTCTGACAATTTACATCTCTCAAATATGTTTGTCAACTCTTCTTCATTAGATCTATAAATATTTGCTCAGTGAAGTTAAAAGTGAACAGCATTCAACACCTTTGCTCTCATTTGGTCAGTTCAAGTTAGAATGTGTGTCAGAGAGAGAGAGAGATACAGACAGACAGACAGACAGACAGACAGAGAGAGTCTATATCCATATGTATGTGTGTGAGTGAGTCAGAGAGAAAGAGAGAGAGAGAGAGGGTGTGTGTGTGTGTGTGTGTGTGTGTGGTGTGTGTGTGTGTGTGTGTGTGTGTGTTGTGTGTGTGTGTGCTGTGTATGACAGATTCACTGCACTATGTATGTGCACATGTTATGTATGGTGTGTGTGGGCAAACGCACATGCACCCTTTGCAAGTGTGTGTGCATGTGTGTGTGCATGTATGTACATGTGAGTGCATGTGCATGAGTGAGTGAGAGAATGTAAGCATGTGCACATGTGAGAGTGGGTATAAGGGAAGAAAAGGCTAAACTTGAGCAAAACCAGAAACCGGGAGGGAGAGAGTGAGACACATGGGAGCAAAAATTACACACACACACACAAACACACACACACACTCACACACCAACCCAGCAAATAATCAAGCATGATTTCTTCACATTCTGCCCTGATATCCACTGCACTTTTTTCCCCATATCAAAAGCAGCTTGCCGGTGACAATGACCAGCCACCAAGAGTTAAAAACTATGAACTCCACCCCCCCCCCCCCCCCAGCCTCCACTCCTTGCACCCTTTGACTTTTGCAAATAAGAAAGCAAATACACCAAAGGACAGATAAATCTACTATTTTTCAGATGTAGTGCATCTGACAACATGATTCTGCCTGGCTGTGAATGGTCAATTTCTCGTTCAAAATGTATCTGCTAGTTTGAGAAAATGCATCTCACATTCATGCATAAGAGAGAGACAGAGAGAGAGAGAGAGAGAGAGTGAGAGAGAGAGAGAGAGAGAGAAAGAGAAAGAGAGAGGAACGCATCACTACAAATTCGCTGTGTGTGACTTTAAGCCATGAGCTTCCAGAACTACTGATGTAAAGCACTCTCTCTAACTTACAAACATTTCAGACTGTGTGGTCAAAAGACAGGAGGGCGGTATTCACCCTGAGCCTTGGCAACGAGCATTGCCAACAACAATTAAAGAAACTGCAATACTTGCCCAGTGCGATTGTGGCTGACAGGCCCCCCATCATTGCCGTAGTTACTGAGCCAGTTGGGGTCGACAGGTACCCCGAAAGTGTTAGTAGTCCCCCCTGCTCCCAATTCCCTCCAGCTGCTGGCACGCCGCATGGGAACGGCCGGGGGGCCCGGCTGCAACTTCTGCCCACTCTCTGACCACATCCTGCCCGTCACCAAGTGGAATGCACACCACCAGAGCTCGGCACGCTTCTCTTGAGCTTCAGTCACTCACTCGCTCAGGTTCGGTCTCCAGAGATGCGGCACTCGCTTGCTTGCTTGCACACGCACCAGCACAATTCCTATAAATGTCTGATGGCTGAATGGGCGCTAACCAGATCAAAGACCGCCCCCACTTCTCACGACCACTTGACCTAGCCCATCAATTTGCCAGCCTCCTGGCAACCCCACTCACTGCACTTCTGCTCCCTCACTCCGAAATGACCAGCAGCTTTGCCGGTGCCGAAAACCCTGGCTACGTTGTTCACACATTGCTTGCAGTGGCACTGCACACTATACGTTGGGGGAAAAGGTCAGCTGCATTTGTCGCATCTCTCTCGTTTCCTTCACACATCAGGTCAATCACAGCAAATGTAGAAATTATTTAAAAAAAAAAAAAAAAAAAAGGCGTCTGAATATATATATGGACTTTCGCTACGTGTCGGGACCTTAACAACACACTTTCTTCTTCTTCTTTTTTTTTTCTGTTCGATACCTCGAGTGTAACGGCAGTTGCGCGAGGTTTTTTTTTTTTTTTTTTTTTTTTTTTTTTTAACACCTGTTTTCTTTTAATCGGATGTCTGGCGCTTTTCAAATCGACTTAACTACCCACCCCAGGCGTTTTTGTAATGGGGTCTATTCCTCAAAGCATCAAATCATCATTTCATTGAGTCATGACCGCGAGTCGATGGAACCTTTCATAACACTGGCTGGTTGTGTACTGTTCACAACTATATAGGGTAATGTTAATCGTCAGAATCGAATCAAAAGTATTCAAACTCGCTGAATTCCTGTGTCAGTTGAATTAAATTTGAACACACTCGACATTTTCCCTTGAATATGGTCGACACTGTTGCTTCTGAAAGCTGAATTTATCATTTTTACTGGTTAACGAGCGTACATTTTCTAAATATTTTTTTAACGTTATTTGAGGGTAATGGTACCCTTCAAAGGAAATATATTATATTTTCGGTTCTTAGCTGTATCAAAGTGTACCTCTTAAGCTGATCGTGAAACCATTTGTGACAAGATTCATGTACCACGGAAGAAGATACAATAACCGCTAGCATAAAAAAAGGCAAATAAATCTACTTCCGTTATCAAGACCAGTTGTAACACTTTTGGCGCTAATTAATGTTCTTATTCTGCCATTTTATATATGGATAATTCCAGAGTAATCTTCCTTTATAAAAATTTTTTTTTTCAAATCGTCACCAACTTCACCTGGTAACTGATTCCACGGCACATCCACAGAAATGGGGAGGGAAATCCCATTAGAAGCATGAAACACGACTAATGTGTCTTGCTCGAAGCAAAAAAGTCACCTTGCTCCGTTGGCTTGATAGAAAGCACGTGAAACGCGGAGGAGGTATGTGCTCTACCACCATATCCGTCCTGTGGCTTTTCTCTTTCCTTTTTCTTTTTTTCTTTTTTGTTGTATTTTTTTGTTTTCTTCCTTCTCCTGATGCAGCTTTCCCCTCTAATGGCAGCAATGTCGGCTGGAGTTGGGGGCTTCTTCTGTCTGTCACGCACAGCCTAAAGTGGCAGGCATGCAAGTGCCAAGAAGTGATATCCAATTACTCCGTGATGAAGGGGCATGGCCAGTCCACTGAGCACTGTCACTGCTGCACCCCGACCCCCAGCCACTGGAACGGTTCAACTTGCCTGCAGCACGCGAACCCCGACTTCTATTTCCCGGCTTACCCATCATCATATCAGTCTCTCTGCTTCCCTTGCCCTGGTCTTGGGCACCCAGTTGAGGTGAGAGAGATAAGCCTGTATAAATCACTTTGCACTCCCAAGAGTTCTGATATAAAACGCACGATGTGCCCTAACTGCCTGTCTATTGGCTGCAGGCTTTATGGGGCACCTTAAAATATATGACTGAATAAATCATTCTGCTATGGCATTTTCCCCCATTTTTTCCTTCTTTTTCTTTTTTGATTTACCTATTTTCTAGATGCTACCCCTCTACCCACCATCCCCTACCCCTCTAGCCCGGCTCCCTGCTGGGTGAGGAAGATGATGGGAATCTGTCAGGCAGAGGTGAAGCAGATAGCCCAGAGACTAATCTCAATCTCACGCTGGTTCCTATCTCAGTGATTTTCCAGCTACCGTCCTTGGAATCTAAGTCCATGATGAACCCGTACTCCAGTCTGAGAGCGATGGTCGTCTGTTCACGTCTTTCAAACGTTTCAACACTAAACATGACCAGTTATTCATTCTTTTTTTTCTTTTTTTTTCTCACGCGCGCTCACTGAGTTTGCAAATATGAAACCGTGTTTGAAAGCAATAGATGAAAACATACACAGTGACACAAGCACACAACGCACGCACAAACAACTCCAAAGCATAGTTCATTCCAGAATAATCTCCGCCAGGAGGTTAAAGGTTTCATTCATATATCTGCTAGTTTTGTATTTTCATTCTTCTTTCTTTTTTCTTCCCCCCCCCCCCCCCCCCCCCCCCCCATCATGATAAACTACAGCAATGATCATAGTAGAACTTGGTGAGAGGTTGGCACGTGGCACACGCTCGGCCCCATTCTATTTTGGTGCGAATCCGTGTAGCCAGTCGGGATCAAAGGGCAGATCCAGTAAGTCCATCCGTGGCAAAGGTCTAAGATCTCCCGAATGCCCTCCTCGGTTCGTATAGTTCGCTAAATGGTTGGTTGGTTGTTGTTATTGTCATCCCCCCCCCCTCCCCCCGATATGGTCCAGCATTTTTCCCCCTTTCACATGAAGATGCTAAGAGCGGTCGTTCTAGCGCTATCGTTCTACATCTCCTTCCAAAAACCTGAAGGAGAACAAGCAGGTTGCTGCCTGACACTGACACGCGATTTCATGGAAATGCATACAGCTTGTAGTTCTTCTCGAATTCCGCTTTCTTGTTTTTGTCTCAACAACACACACACACACACACACACACACACACACACACACACACACAACACTCGTGCCCGCGGGCAGTATGATGAACTTTCTGTTTCATGGATCCTGGACAAACGGCCTAGGAACTGTGATACTGATAGCCCGATAGTTTGGGAAGAAATATCAGCACATACATGACGGGGGTTCGGTTAGGATTCAACTGATTTTGAGAACTGTTCAACCTTGGTGGGGGTACACGCTCTCCCCTGTGCCCTTCTAATTTATTCATGTATTCATTTTGTAGTTGTTTTCGGGGCCCCACGCATCACACCACGCGCCAGTTCGACTCAGTGCTTCGCACTATCTCAAGTCTAATCAACATTTTAACGGTGTCTAATACCGACGAACCACGTTATTCCTGATCACGCCCGGGCGCCACCGATACAAAGGCTATGGTAATAAACAACCCCGGCTTCCCGATCGCACCCTTGACGGTATCACTTCCACAACACGGAACTCACTGGAAGGGTAGGAAAAAAAAAGCGGCTGACACTACCACCACCACCACCACCTGCATGCACACAGCTCAAGCAGAACACGGCAGAGTCCCGAAACCTGCTGGTGCTGTACAAATAACCCTGGCTTGTTTGCTATCTCAGTTTGCTTGATGAGGATGTAGACAGGTTGTAAGCAGCGGGGTTCCCAGTGCACTGCGCCGCTCGTCTGGGTGACCCTCCTCCCTCCAAACCCCTTTTCCACCTCACCCCCCTTCTACCATTTCCGCCTCACCCCCTCCTACCAATTCCACCTCACCCCCTCCTACCATTTTGCACCGTTGCTCGGCAGGAAACCACTTGCCGGCGGGGAGGGGGGAGGAGGAAACAAGGGGGAAAAAAAGAAGAAGAAGAAGAAAGAAAAGTTGCGGTAAAAAGGGAAATGGTCATTTGAAGTGAAAAAAAAAAAAAAAAAAAAAAAAAAAAAACCCCGCTATCAAACAAAACCTTCACGAGAAAATTCGTGAGCAGTTCGTGGGCCTCTTTTTTTTTTTTTTTTTCTCAAAAAACAAAACAAAACAACAACAAAAAAACCGCTGCTGCGGTGCTAATTAATGAACACAATCAAATAACAACATCCGCAGGACTTCGAGTAAGAACGTAAGAGCGTAGAAGAAAAAAAGTTAGGCTAGGCCTATGTGAACAGAACTCGCTTCCCGGCAACGAGGGGCAATATCGCCCCGTCGATGGCACAGATGATGCGGCCGTCGGTGAGGGAATAGTGGAGGGAAAAGGAGTGTGAGAGGAGGGGGATGAGACCGGGGGGGATGAGAGACGGGGGGGGGGGGGGGGGGGGGGGAATGGCAAAGTGAGAGTGGGGGGTTGGGAGGGTGGAGGTGGACTAAGAGGGGGAGATGGGGCGTCGAATCCCTGGAGGATTCGGGAGTTGATCTCAAGCCAACACCACGTCCCACGCATGCGAACATCATCCGGTCCTCATTCTTCTACCTCAGTCGTTGCCTGTTGTTGTCATCAAGAGTCGGGGAAACTGAATGAAGGGAGGTAAATGGGGTGTTAGGGAGCAAGGGGAGGGGTGGGCGGGCTGTTCAGACCGATGCCGTTCGGAACATTCTAAATTGTGGACTAAATTGCCACGCTGTACTGTAAATCTACATGAAAGAACGACAGAACCTTAATTTTCCTCCGAGTCTGGGACGCTAATCTTCAATTCTCTATCAAAACAAACAAGAAGAAAAAAAAAAAAACAACACACCAAACAGGTTGCACTTGTTATTCCAAACTTGGAAGTCAGTAGAATACTCAAATCAACCGGCGGATTTTAAAAACTACAGCAAGTGTCATTCTTGCCTTGTTGAAAACATGTAATGCTCATAAAAGAAAGAAAAACGACAAACAGAGCCATTCCTTACCAGTATATCAATCAAATATTTAATTAAGAGTCACTTATCCGATGCAAGCTTACTTATGGTAAATGGGTTAAGGGGAAAGACACACACACACACACACGCACACAACACACACACTCACACACATACACGTACACACACACTCCAATGAATGCAAACACAGGAATTCATTTGTCTGCGTACAACATATGTTGTGTGTGACTCATTCATAATGACCTTCAAACTGATTTCTCATTTTGAATTTATCTTAAAATTCTGCATCTGTATAGTATTTGGCCAAGGGAGTGATTGATTTCATCCCTGTGCAAGCAAGTATATTTGGAGACACGCCCCCCCCCCCCCCCCCCCCCAACACACACACACACTTTCACTGCAGTGATAGAAATGATAACCTAAACGAGCCAGCTACAGCCAAATAAGTAACAGCAGAAAAGAACACTTGCTCTGAAACTTGTCTAAAAATCTGAACCAGAAAAATGATCAGAATTTTACAAACCCCTACCTTCCCATGTGATTTGAATGCTCCCAATGCCAAGGCAACTTCTAAGAAACGACACAACTTGGCGTTCGTCATGAAAGGCATGACCAGGAGAAATATATGCAATGGATAAGACATGAAACTGTTGCCACCATCAACACCCAGAGCACTGATTGTTGTAACTTGTTGTTCTTTTGTGGTTGAAAATACTGTGGTCAGTCACTGGCATATATTCATCTGCTGCTTTGTATACATATTTAATCTCCAAGTATGGATGCAGATCCCAAGCCTGTGTATTTCTTTCTTTCTTTTTCCCAACACTGAGTTACTCCTCTCTCTTCAGTCACAACCCTCTCCAAATGACCCTTGCAACAAACACTGTACACTAGTAACACAATTAGTCTTTATTTGCTTAAAGTAGGAACTTTAGGAAAAGCTTGACAGTAGATCTTCAGACAAGAAACCCCCTCAGAAAAGTGTTTTGGATAATAGTATAATGCTAACAGTAATACCTATTCACCACACTGGATAATCCCCAGACATAGACAAAGAAGGAAAGCATGGCAAGAACAATCGAGAGAGCAGGAGTGAGGAGTTGCGAGTGCAACTGCTGCGGGTAGGGAAGTGCAAAGCAGCGAAGTTCTCGTCATTGCACTGACATGCAGGACAAGATCAGCCTGAAGCAAAAAGATTTTCCTCACTGTCAACAACAGGGTACAAAACTCCACCTTTAGATTGCTGCAGACAGCACTTTAAAAATCTTTTTTTTTTTTTTTTTTTTTTTTTTTACTAACCACCCTTCCCCTTTCCTCCACATGATCCATAACAAGCGAATCGCATTTTCCCTGTCTTGTTTGCTTGAGGTAAGGACAAAAGTGTGTCACCCACCCAGCCAGGTGCACGAATATGGGCGCGCACGCGCGTGCACACACACACACACACACACACACACACACACACACACAGATTGCTGCATGCATGTGTGCACAAATACAACTGGAGAGAGAGAGAGAGATTGCTGCATGCTTGTGTGCACAAGTACAACTGCATACGCAGGCATGGGATTTCACTCATCCAAAAGAAGGAAATTCTACAATGTGAAACTAATGAGGAGCAAGGAAAATAAGAGAGAGAGACTGGGGCCCATGGGACGGCTAGGCCCCATGTGGAGTGCAGGGGCAAGGCCTCGCTGGGAGGTTAAGGGGGCAACTCCCCATAGCAGACGAAAACTTAGCAAAAAAAAAAAACAAGGAACAAAAAACCAGCCTCACCTTGAATTCAATATCAATTTTATATCACCTGATACCTTTAGTGGAAAGCCCACAAGAGTATGGAACCAGATAATATGCACTACACAGAAGTCAAACTCTCTCCTGTTAGTTGTACATACACACACAGAAAGAGAGAGAGGGAAGGAGAGGGAGGGAGGGAGGGAGAAAGAGAACGAGAGAGAGAAGTGAGAGAGAGAGGACAGGTGGGCATGGGGGTTAGACAGAAAGCGAGAAAGACAGAAACAGAGCCCAGTCGATTCCACACACAGAGAAGGAAGAGAGAGAGACAGACAGAGATGCAGCTCAGCCGAATGGTACGGGCATCTCACAGGATCAGTCAACATTTCAGCCTTTATAGACCAGTGACCACAACAGGATCACATCATGGCTGCAAGTAAGTTAAAAACAAAACACCAGCCGCCGTGGCGAAGTGGTTAGCGTCGCGGACTCCCGGCTGGGAGGTCGTGGGTTCGAATCCCATCAGAGTCATGTGGGTTTTTCTGCCCCGACCGGCTCCTACCCAGAGTTGAGTTTGCTGCGGACTCAGTTGGGAAGACTGGGACCACACAGTCGAGTTTCATCCACTTAATGGATGCGTTTCTGAGAGTGTTGCTCAAATTTTCTGACCAACACTGCAGGTGCCTGTATCTCTCGGGCCTGGTTGACGCCGGGATATATTATGAAAGGAAGCGTAGAGTACAGCCCTGTCATGTAGTCTCACACCGAAATGGAAATCCGTAGCATCATCTTAATCATCCTCATTCTCATCGATCAGCATTAAAAAAAATGTCTCAAGTTCTGTGGCCCTTCATGCCCTGCTCTCATGGTGACCTCAATTTTGATGTCCTCTCCACGTCTGTGGCCTTGGTTTGGTTCCGTCGGGGTCACCGGTATCGGCGAATCCATGGGGGCTGTCGTTGGACGGACGTGGTGGCGCCCTCCGGAGGGAGAGCTCACTCACGCCGGCTCCGCGACTAAGCAATTATTGTCGTCAGTAGGGGGCTTAGTAGGTGGTGTCCTGCGTATGTTAGATCAGAACAGGCGCCACTGAACACCACCGAAGTGACTCGGCGGCAGTGCAGTGTCTCCTCCGGTGGGTTGCCTCTTGACGACTTGACATTGACTGCCCGCTGTGGATTGCCGGTGCCGGGGCTGCGGCGGGGCCGACCGGGCTGTCGCTGTGGAGAGGATGTCGGAATGAGCGGCGTGGGTGCACTGCCTCTGAGGTGGTGCAGAGGTTGGGACAGCCAAAAAAAAAAAAAAAAAAAAAAAAAAAAGTTAAAAACAAAACCACATACATAAATTAAAATGCCCAAACTGAAAATCGTTCCCACACTTTAAATGTTCAAGTTTCACAATCAGGTACAAATCAGATCCTTGACATGAAACATGACTTTTTTTATGAAAAAAAAAAAAGACCCAATCACATCAGAAAGAATATCTCCAATCAAGGTCATCATAAAATCTGCATAAATTTTTTTTTTTTTTTTTTTGCATGTTTGATCACACACATCCCAACGCTCAAGAAGAAGGAAAAAAAAGAAAGAAAGAAAAGAAAAAGGAAGAAAGCATACCAGACAGCCACAGATACAGGTAGCAGAATATCTTAACAGAGACAGGGACAGACAGAAAGATAGACAGCGATACAGCCCAGCAAGACACTCACAGCATCTCATGCAGGCAGTATAGGAACAAGAAGGGAGGGGGGGGGGGGGGGGGGGGCATGTTTATGGAGGCACTGTATATCTAAAGCATATTGGTTGTTGTTGGTCGTTTTTTTTTGTTTTTTTTTTTTTTTACAGAAAGCAATCTTTCAGCACAGGCCACTTGCAAAGCACCATAGTTTTTAAATACTGGACTCATGTTGTTAAAGAATTTTTTTTTTTTTAAAGACAGAAAACACACACTCCAGACATTTTCTAAACACAGGATTAAAAAATGCTTACAGACAGAGAGAGAGAGAGAGAGAGAGAGAGAGAGAGAGAGAGAGAGGAGAGAGAGAGTGACAGAGAGAGAGAGAGAGAGAGAGAGAGAGAGAAAGAAGGGCACTTCCACTTCTAGTTCTGAGCACCCAAAGAGGAGGGAAAGGGAACAGGAGGTGAAGACATGAGGAGGGTTGTGTGAAAAGGGAAGGTGAGAGATGGGGGGGGGGGGGGGGGGGGGGTGGAGGTAGGAAACAAGAAACATAGGCCATCTTATCATCATGATATTAACAATTGTCAAACACTTCCATTAACATAAGAGCCCTGCACAAGTACATCAATCAACAATGTCTTTGACTAGTAGATATTATTTCCCCTGTGTCATTTTCAATACTTCTCAATCTTTTTAGCTTTCAATGATGACTTCTGCACTGTGCAGAGATTAATGGAGGCGAGTTATCAACAGCTCTGTGCATACTGTGATTGGAAAGAAAACCTTCAGACAGTGTAACTGCAGTTTGAAGACAGGCTTAGCCACCATTGGGCAGTCATGCCCAGAAGATGTTGATTTCAACTTTTTTTGTTCTTAAACAAATATCTTTAAATGTGTAATTATGAACAGTTGTGACACACTTGTTGCCATACTGTATTCAGACAGAAACGGGTTTGTCTGGTTAATGTGACACAAGGTAAAACCAGACTGAAGTGGCCTTGACCCCTGCTGTTGTTAAAGGAACATAATGATGGTAAGACAAGTAAATATATTGTCTTGGTTGTCAGCCAGCAGTGTCACTCCATCTTCAGGAGAGAAACACACACACACACTCACATATACCCACCCACCTAGTACCTACCCAACCACACACAGCCAGGCACATAACCACAAGGCCAGAGGAGGATGGGAGGTGGGAGCATGGGAGGCTATGTGATGGGTACAGGAAGATAGGAGGGATTGCTTAACAATTTATAGAGCACTTTCTGAGATTAAAGTGAAATGTACAGAAAATAACAATAATGAACATGTTGTTAGCTGTCTCCACAGAATGGAGTTCAATATGAAATATGCAACCATAAGCACACTTCATACACAAACATGGATTGAAGTCAGACACCAAAATAAAAACAAAATGATCACAGAGTGCATTATTCAAAACAAACAAATACATACAATGAATACAAAAAATAACCAATGTTAACTATATGAACAGACATCATAACCCTGTTGGTAGGCATATGAGCTTCTGCTTACTGCATGAATACCACAGCGCTCTGAGAGAGAGTCCACCACAGGCATCTTCCATTCATCACAGACTCTTCAACAATGTCAGACAATGCTGTGCCTATGGACTCATGCCAAATGCTATGACAGACCACGGTGAAAACAGATATCGTATCTGGCCATACAAAAATGCGGCACAAAGTCACAAACTGATAATTCTGCTAACCATGTATGGAAACGGTTTATGTTGATGCAATGTTTGTTATTTAGTGAGCAGGATCTGTTCTTGAAGGTCACATGAAAATAAGCATGCACGCATGCGTGCGCGCGCGCGCGCGCACACACACACACACACACACACACACACACACACACACACACACACACACACACCTCATTAAAATTAAGGGATGAATATAAACAATACTACTAAATCATACAAACATAAAAATGAAATTATAACTGCTAAGCATATAATTATCATCATATCTGTAACTCTAGTGAGTGGTTTCATAAGTGTGAACACTGGATGAATGGGGGGAGGGGGGGGGCAGAGGGGGGGAGGGAAAAACAACCACTGGTCACAATCTCGCACACAGCAGACACATGGGCAACACACACACACACACACACACACACACACACACACACACACACACACACACACACACACAAAATTAGCCACTGGTGACCCGGAACGTCAGTGGAGCGGGGAGAGGGGAAAAAAAAAAAGCCAGCTGTGGCACCGCTGGTGGTCCGTCTGGAGGCCACGGAAGTCCTCGTCTGCCTGTATGGTACCACGGTGCAGCCTACATAACTCCGCCTATCACCACAATACAATGCCCCCTTGCATGATCTATTAAGGTCACGCTCGTCGGCCAGTCTACGGCTGGTGATTACACAGGCAGGTCCATGCACCGATCTGCTCAACGATCTGAGGCCAACAAGAACGGTGCCAACACAGCGTATGGTCAGTTCCCAGCTGCAAAAGCTGTGTGTTTTAAACCTTCATCCGGAGTGTTTTCTTTTACCCTTCAAGTTTTCAATGCACAGCACCGTGAATTCTTTCGTTATTGCTTACTGTTTCAAGCTCTGATCACTGCATACGAGCCCATATCTGGGCAGTCGCCTGGTCAAAAACGTAACAAATGATAGTTTTGAGAGAGAGAGACTGAGAGTGAGAGAGACAGACAGACAGATAGAGAGAGAGACAGAGAGACAAACAACACTTCAGGCATCGATCAGATCTTTTGGAAGTAAAGGGATGTAATGGGGGAAGGGGAGTGGGGAGGGGGGGGGGAATGTTTGAAAGAACTGATGACACAACGCGTGTTGTTGACAAGAGTGATGCATCAAGCCTGTGAAGACTGTCAAAATAGAGGGTGGAATTCTAACTCTTTGAACACAAGAGAATCGTTCATCAAAAACTGGAGAATATCAAATTAGTGTGCATCTCTTTGACTTTCCAACTGTGGTGCAAGGGTACCATTCACCATATCTGTAAGTCCTGCACATTATCACAGGATGCTGTTGGAAAATTACAGCTGCCCCATGTCTTCTTTTCTGGCATGCAAGACATTTGTTTACTTGTTTTATTTTCATGCCCAGAACAATTCTGAAGGCACAAAAATTAAAAGTTTCATGACACAGTTTGATGTATTTAATGTATTTAAAGTTGTTACAATTAATACTGAATTACACACTTTGTTTCAAGTACCTGACCAAATGATGTCAGGAGTTACAAAGTGGACTTGCCTCATCCCTCTTGACCAACTGATCTGGATTAACAGATACAACGCTCAGCTACTGTCTCTCTGTAGACGACATTTAACCACAACTGCAGATATTAATCTTCTTTTTCTTTTTTTTCACACTCAGTAGTCCTTGTGAAATTTACTTGATTGTGAAATTTGAACAGCTTTTTTTAAAGTATGGACACAATCCATGACCCATTTACTATTTCCTTTGGACTACATGTGAGTGTATATTTCACCTATCAAAGTATTTTTCCCCTGGAGATTTGGCATTCCCCCCCATCCCCTTTTTCTAACCACTTTTCTCTCAAACACAAGTCGTTAGATGCAATGGGTTCCTTTGGAAGCATGATAAAATTGCTACCAAATTACCTGAGCATGTTCAAAGTTGCAGGACACTGTCTACACTTGACTGACCACTAAGCTGTGTTGGAACTTTTTTTCTGGTATTACAGCTGTTTGGACAATGAAGAAAATAGGAACAAAGACTTCTATTTCAACTTTCTGGGACACTTGCTCAGGATCCGTTATTCACCTGTGGGCAAACCAGTGACAAAACACAGCCCAGCCGTAAGGTTGAGTACCTATGTTAAAAGTAAACATAAGCGAAAAATCCTTCACTTATACAAACTTTATCTTTCAGCAGACTGATTTTTGGTTTCATATCACGGCAAACTCCACATATTTCTCATAAAACGCCACATGTATAAAAACTACGACTGACTTGAAACAGACATGATTCTGAAAGCAAGCTCAAAAACACAGACATGCATGCAGCTAAACATGAGACAAAACTACACCAGACTATATCCCAGTTTCCTATCTGCTCCCCCCTCCAAGCAGCAAGCACAGGCGCCTGAAAGCACCAATATATCTGAGGTTATCGGGCTTTGCACCCATGTCCTTATCTCCTCATTCCCTGAAACTTCAGATTTGCTGGTCCCTGGAGGCTAGAGCCAAAAACGACTTAGGTCTGGCATCTGATCAAAAATAACTCCTCAGACTGGAAAGACTATCTATCTACATGCCAGTGGGTGCAGAATACCTGTTCTACGTATAGCACCAGACCTGTGGTTTTCACACGCAACAGATTCCTAGTGATCCTAGCTGAGGAAAGACTTGTGTCTGCACCTGACTCCTGATAGACAGAAGGTTTCCTCTTCCAGAAGAGGATCCATCAGATTTGACTTCCGCACACAATGTACAGAGGCACATAACATATGTATGTGTACACTTTAAAGCTTACTATAGTATTAGTGAGCTAGCAGTGCTTAGCCTCACACACACACACACACACACACACACACACACACACACACAACACACACACACACAAAGTTACATTAAAGCAATACGAAAACAGCCTGTGAATCAGGATTCCAAGACCCTGAACTGTAACTTCAGTAAAACATTGTCAATCCATGAATTTTGTCTCCCACCAGAGTCTGTAATCACAAACATACCGTTTCCTTAAAACATACATTTTCATGGCCGCACACACACTGTTCATGTCCCAGATCAAAACGAATGTTTTTAATAATTTTACATTATTTTCTTGGCCTTACATAAATTGCTCACGGTCAAGATCAAAACAACTGTTTTATCAATTCTACATACATTTTCATGGCCGTATACAAACTGTTTACGGTCAAGATCAAAACAATTGTTTTACCATTTTTACATACATGTTCATGGCCCAACACAAATTGTTCATGTTCAAGATCAAAACGACTGTTTTATTGATTTTCCATACATTTTCATGGCCCTACAGAAACTGGTTATGGTCAAGATCAAAACAACTGTCTTATCAATTCTATATACCTTTTCATAAGCCTACATAAACTGCTCATGGTTGAGATCTTAGCAACTGTTTTATCAATTTTACATACATTTTCATGGCCCTACAGAAACTGTTCATGGTCAAGATCATAACAACTGTTTTATCAATTTTACATACATTTTCATGGCCCTACAGAAACTGTTCATGGTCAAGATCATAACAACTGTTTTATCAATTTCAAACCATGACTTTTTCCTTTGCCAAGCCACTGATATCCTGTTGTTGTTTTTTTTTAAAAGGCTTTATTAATTTAATGAACTAGAACAATATTTTTGGGATATAATTTTGGATACAATAGTGTGCCCTATGTCGAAATGAAAGCATGTCTTCTTAACTGCACATCTTACACAACTTACTCTTAATTCTGAACACCTGTATGAGAACGCAGTGTGAATGATATAGGACCAGTTTAGTCACCATCATTCCTGCAATATTTGTGGAAGATGTCAACACCATCCCCTCAGTAAAGCAATGGTAACAGTGCATGTTTGGGATGGGGTGTGTGTGAAAAGTTACGAAATGTGCAGGGTTGCAAGGCAGATGAAATAAAGAAAACAATGACTGATTTACCAAGAATTTACATGCAGCAAAGCTGAACGTAAATGTTATGTTGTGAGGCTAGCTCTATACTGCTTCAGTTGAGATATTTCAGATACAACATGTTATGTTTATCATACTTTATGATTAACTCCTGAGTGTGGGCCACTATGTATGACTAGAACAGCACCATATTACTAACTTCAGTTGAGATGTTTCAGACACAGAAAATCCTATTACTGATGTTTAAGCACAGAGTGACTGTTAGTTCTAATAATATCAATGGTTCAGACAGAACTTTGTATTGTTTACGCTGATTAATTTTCTGTGTCTCCGCATTTCTACTCTTTGTTTTTGAGCTTTTTGACCACCAGTTAACTCCTAATCATATTCAATATCTTAAAGAACTCTTCAGAGAAGTTCCTCCAAATGTAAGTTTAAAGTCTTCATATGAAATCAGTATATATCATTTTATTTGATCCTAAGTGATTGAGGAAATATTTTATGCCTGTATTTTTGTGTTAAACACATACCAAAGTTGCTAATTAAAAAACGATTTGCTTTGTCAGAAAATGCTCTTGTATCTTTTGGAAATGTTAACTGCACTTACACTGTTACAGAGAGACGATAATCTGTTTATTCACTGGTGTTGGATGATGAATGGAAAGATAAGTATTATGATACATTTGTTATTGCTATTCAGCAACAACAAGAAGCAGTGGTAAATATATCAATCTGTGATTAAAAGTTGCAAACTCCTTGGAAACCCATTATCCTATTCACAAATTTAGGTAATAATGTGTTTTTTTAATTATGAGCAAAAGTTTATAATAGATTTAAATGAATAGCATCACTTTTACAACATAGTTCAGCTATCAATGTGACTGCCTTGTTAGTTTTAGCAAATGATGAATGTTTGTGCATTTGCTATGGAAAGTAAGGAACTCGCCATGTTACCTTTAAAGCAGATATAAGTGGGGTAATATATTGATTTTTGTCTTAACAGGTTATTTTTCTGAATCCAGAGAAAAACGATGGAGCTCAAGAGGAATCCAGCACATGATTCAACTTCTCAAGAACTAGTGATCGACAAGCAGCACAGGAAGAGGAGGCTGGAGTTCCTTGGAAATGGTGACAGCGTGGAACCTTGTGCTCCTCTGAACTGGTGATGTACAAGCATCGAAACGGGTGGTCCTTTGAACTGGTGATGTGCAAAGGTAATGTTGCTTATAGCCCAGCCAACCGCAAAGGGCTGTATCAGGGCTGGGTGACATGCAAGCAACAGCATGGAGATTGGTGCTCTTTTGAACTGGTAATGTGTAAGCAACTAGGCGCTCCCAGGAACTGGTGACCTATGAGCAGCATAGCATTGAGATTGGTGCTCCTGGAAAATGGAGATCCATAAGCAGCACAGCCCACACAGCCTGTGCTCCTTGGACATGGTGACCTATGAGTATCACACCCAACAGGCTGGTGATCCTGGAAACTGGTGACCAGTGAGCACCACCACATAGATGCTGGTGCTCCTGCAGTGTACTATCTGGAGGTTGGTGCTCTTTCGAACTGACGCGCTGCACAGACTATAGGTTGGTGCTCGTTGGCACTGACCATCTTTGAGCTGCACAGCCTCTGGGCTGGTGCTCCTCAGAGAACTGATTAGCTGCACAGCCTAAGAGGTTGGTGCTCCTTGGACCTGGTGACCTATGAGCTGCACAGACTACAGGTTGGTGCTCTTTAGAACTCAACTAGTGACCTATGGGCTGCACTGACTATGGGCTGGTGCTCTTTAGAACTCAAATGCTGACCTATGGGCTGCACTGACTATAGGCTGGTACTCCTTAGAACTGGTGACCTATGAGCTGCACAGACTATTGGCTGGACCTCTTTAGAAGTCAAATGGTGACCAATCGGCTGCACAACCTATAGGCTGGAACTCCTTGGAACTCAACTGGTGACCTATGAGCTGCTCAGTCGAGAGGTTGATGTGCATTAGCAACAGAGACTTGCAGTTGCAACTGTAAGCAATACAGCCTGCAGGCTGTGCACCTTTGACCCCTTCTTCCATTTCAAAAAGAAAACAAATGCTGAAATAAAGACAAAAACAAACAAACAAAACAAAACAAAAAACAGGACACCTAATCATCCTGTATAATGAAGCCAATAAGCGAGTTGAGTTTTTTGACTGGATCTTTTTTTTTTCACTTAAAGATGGTAGCATAAAGGGGCTTTTGTAGAGACTATCTTCCCCAGGGTAACATGTATGTAAATGACTTTCTATAAATCAATCAATCAATCATTCAATCAATCTAGCGATTTGTCCAGCTTTTAACAAAATGTCAAGCACACAGACACACTGGTCTCTTTACTTCCCCCTCCCTCCCAGCAATTTAAAAAACTGCTGCCAACATTCCAGCCTGAAGGCAAAGATGGTTCACCTGTCAGATTTTCCACCGAATTCTTTCCATCAGGGTCAGGTAGCCATCAAGTCCCTTAATTATGCATCGTTTGCCTTCTGGCATTCTGACAGCGCATCAGATACCAATAGAGATGGATGCTTACACCTTCTACATTGGTGCTCGCTTAACACTTGTGCTCTTGCATTTCTAGATAAGACACCACGATAGCAGGCTCCAAATTGGGTTGTTTCAATAGTTTTTTTCCTTTCTCCCGGCAGACTTCTGATGTCTATCAAATCAGATAATTTTTCTTTTTTAAAGAAAGAAAGAGGATGACATATCAAATGTTAAAGGAGACAGGGCTGATGTAGAAACAGGTGGAAAGACATGTCTAAGTGGAACGGGAAAAGTTGCAACTCATATTATTTGCAGTGCTCCCACAACCCTGGTGGGCTCCAGGGCCAATGACAGTGATATTATACACACACACACACACACACACACACTCTCTCTCTCTCTCTCACACACACACACACACACACACATATTCTCTCTCTCTCCCTCTCTCTCTCACTTAAAACACACAGTCATACAGCTTGCGACACAAAAAATGATCAAAGCTTTTTCTAAATAAAAAGGTCACTTTCATAAAGTTGAAATTCCACAGAAGTGAATTTCAAGGCGAATTTCATACAGGTGAATAGTTTAATAGTTTTTTTTTTTTTTTCTGTGGTCAAAGTTAAAGTCAGTAAGTTTTGTGTAAATCAAGAGACACAGAAATCGCATGACTGACACTCAAATTTAGTGTTTGAACATTTTTTTGCTTCAGAGAGTGAAACTTTCTCTTTAAGGTGCGATAATGTTGCTTACAGCCCAGCGGACCACAAAGGGCCATATCAGGGCTGTCACCACTTTCAAGTCAACTCCACACAACTAATTCACACAACTCCTTAAAATACAACTTCCTAAAATACACTGGGAGTTTTCTTTAAAATCTTTCTACTGTGTGTAAATCTCACATCATATGAAAAACGTTAATCTCTTTCAGAAATTAAAGTTAAACAATCACATCAGGTGGAACATCTCTGAACAAGGTTTTCATGGAGTCTGCTGTAAAATGTTTATGTCTCACATCATGCAAGTCCCACACTTTAAAAGAATATGTGTCATTGTGAGCAGTACATGACATAGAATGCACCACAGAGCTTCTTCCCTCTTTAAAAGGTATGAATGTGTTGAGTTAAAAACGAATGGCCAGTGTGCAGCTGGCATAAAACTGTTTCATCTTTGCGGCCACCATCAAATTTCACCCAGAAGTAGATGGGCCATAGTCCCCTTCCACCATGTGCAACACTTTGGCAAACTCTGCAACTGTCTCCCCCCCATGTCAGGAGCATGTATTTTTCTGTGAATATCTCTCCACCTACAACAAGCTCTTTGATCAGATAGTGATAGGTTCTCTGTTGCCTTCTGAGTTTTATTCTTTAGTTCATCCAGCATCGCTGCTGTCTTATCTTAAGTGCTGCATTTTTGTGTTTCTCAGCACTATCTAAAATGGTTTCTACAATCCATCGATTTCAGCTGAAACTGCTTCTCTTGACTGTGGTGAAAAAGAAAGAAAAATGTATATATTGTGATAAAACAATCACCCTATAATTTTCAAGAGTGAATTTTGCCCGTTGAAAAATCAAGTCTGTAAAATTCCAGCTTTACTAGAATGAATAATGCTAATAGTGAAAACCACCTGATACAAATTTGTGTTTGTGTGCGAGTTGGTGCATACATGTGCATGCACATGTATGTTTGTTGTATGTATGAGTGTGCATGTGTTTGTGTGTTGTGTGCATGTGTGTTTGTGCATGCCAGTTATGTTGTATCTATGAGGCAGACAAAATAAAAGGTCACACTAACCAGGAAAGAAATATATCCATACCCACACAAACACTCACACACACACACTCTCTCTCTCTCCTACAGCCCAGGTGGTTACATACTTTATCTGACCATGCTATGTAATCATTGTCCTGAAGCCTGAACTCCAAACCTACAAAGGTTGACCAAGGCCAGTAGTCACTTGGACTCTAACCTGTCTTTGTCAATGACCATGAAAGGCCAAGAGAAAGGACAGTAGGTGAGGGAATGGTTGGGAGGGGGGTGATGAAGTGGGCAGAGGGGTTGGGGGTGATATAGAGGGAAAGTGGGGGAAGGGCCTGGGAGGAAGGACTGAGAGGGATTTAGAGCAGTATGATCGATTTGTGACTTACAGGGTGACTGTGCTAGTGGCTGGCCCTGCGAAAGGAAGAAGTCATGAAAACCATGAACTTATGTCGGTCACATAATCTGGAGAGGATGGGTTTAAGGCAAAGGAATAACTGTGGAATGGTAGTAGTTGGTGAATTAAGAGACAACAACAGAGATCCCAGTGAGTGTGTGTGTGAGTGTGAGTGTGAGTGTGAGTGTGAGAGCGTGTGCGTGTGCGTGTATGTGTGTGTGTGTGTGTATGTGTGCATGCACGCGCGAGTGCATGCATGCGTGTGCATACGTGTGTGTGTGTGCTGATATCAGTGACTGCGAATTAAAAATTCACAATTTTGATCAATGTTAACTGAGGCAAGACACGGCTGTTGACACCCATACAAAACATACACTGACATGTTCACAATCACAGATCTATGCATTCCATCACAAATCCATTCATGTCAGTCAACTGTCTACAAGCACATAAAAATTGAATGTCACAAACACCCATTTACATTTGTTAAAATTTTTCAATGGATAAATGTTGCTACTGTATCAAATAGAGAATGTTTTCTACTATGACAAACATGCATATCATCCATACACAAAGTGAAAAACAGAGAATCTTTCTAGTTATACACATACTTCTACTCACATGGGTCAAAACGCCACAGCCAAACACAAACAGGATGAAATACTTCCCTTGTGGGAACACAGAGATCCAAATCCAGTGTATCACAATGACACTACAGTGAACCTGGAGTGCACTCGAAGCCTGACAGTGTCTTCTCTCAACCTTCTCAAATACTGATTCAAGTCTCACCATCTGCACTTTTTGTGATCTCTTGATGTGTCACCACCTACAATGCATTCCCTGCATTAACACCAGCCAAGCCCATCAGCTATCATGTCTAAAAAGCAATAGTTTTCACAACAAAGTGTCAGACTGATGCCCTAGCCTGTTGCAACTTTGGAGGGATGCTATCAATCAGATGATGAAAGTAGTCATACAGACATGGCACACTTGATCACAGGAAAAAAAAATCAGTCAGAAGAAACATAGAATACTGAGACTCTTCAGCCATGTTAAGTGCCTGCACAAAATGAAAGCAGGTATAGTAATGGTGTCAGTGATGTGAGGATCGTGTCACAAGCTCTGACGAGGTTAGCAAAGCTGACAATCCCTTGAAGAGGCCTATTACATGCCACAGGCGGTGATAGGTAGGCGTGAGGGGTCGGGTGACTGTATGTAGAGATTGGCCTGCCCATAAAAAACACTTCGGGGGACAGACAAATTGGACCTGTCTCTGTGAGTGAAAGGCTCATCTATCTTGTGTCATGTTTACGTTTCCAGTATCATACGCCTATGATATCAGATAAGCCAAACCAGGCAAATATTCCCAGGGACTTGACATCAGTTACTGCTTTATTTTCTGAAGATTTTACCAAAGAACGTTTTTATTATTATTATTTTTTTTGTTGTTGTTGTTGGTTTTTTTTTTTGCTTATTTCAATTTTAATCCATTTGATGAATGTGCATGTTCTGTAAAATTCTTCTGCTGTCCATTAACGAACATAAATTTATTATTCTCATTACCAATACAATTCCTGTCCTCAAACATACCAGTAAGTATGCTTCACCTAAAATTCTGAAAAACGTAACACTTAAAAAATGTTTCCTTGCACTGCTCTACAAAGGGACGAACATTTCAGACCAATGTCAGACAGTGTAGGAATAATTTCCACGGCCAAATGAATATTCCTGGAAAACTGATAGGGCAGCCATCGCACAAGTTCACACCTAAAAGGCACCCCTTCCCTCCCTCATTCACAGGCAGTAGCAGCCTGGCTGATGAAGACCACGATGGTTGCATGGCAACAGCAACCTGTAATGACAACAATGCCACTTCCCATGCCTCTGGTTCTCTCTGCACTCTCCCCCTCCTCCTCATTCCCTTCCCTTCCTTCTCCCCTCCTCCCCAGCCGGCCCCTTTCCTGTCTCCTCCAGGAATCCACCACACACATTGGCCAGGCAGATGGGCATTTCACCATCCCATCTAATCCCCCCATTTTACATTTCTTTCCCTTCTGGACCCTCCTTTCTTCTCCCCCGCCTCCTTCCACCATCTCCCCTCCATACCTGCCCGCCCACAGCCAAGGAGGGCTAGTTTAGTCACTGTCTCCCATGCAATGGGTTTGTCATTGTCAAGATAAGTACAGGCACTTGAATCTTTTCCCCCTTTTCTGTTGCACTTAATTTTGGAACATACAACCGATATCGAATTCTAATCCCTCTTCTCTGTGCTTTTAGTTTCAATGGTTAGCTTGACACAAAACTGACATGAACTGCTGGCTGATGAATGCTGTTAAACTCCTGTTCTTCATACCCTATGTGACCATGACAGATCATGACAGGGTTGTCACCTCGTCAAAGTCAGTTTCCTACACTGTTTTTAAAAACAAATACAAAACAAAAGATTTTCTTAAACATGCAAAACTTACTTCAGTATCTTTCTTCCACAAATCTTAGATGAAAAGAAAATATTACTATCTTTCTGAAACAAAAATCACATCTGATGCATCACGTCTGAACAAGGGTTTTTTGTGGAGTCTGCTGCAAAGTGTTTGTGACTGACATATCAGTCCCATCACTCCATATGAACAGGTTTTATGGGGAGAAGTGTAACACATGGAGGGCACCCTAGACCTTCTCCATCTTTTAAAAGATACAAAAGATTGAAAATGAGCGGCCTTGGTGTATTCAGCACAAAACTGTTTCTTTGCAGTCAGCAGTGGCAGAAGGTAACTTGAAAGAATTTGTCGTCCATCTGACTCTTGAGTGTTCCAGTCCTCTTGCCAGAGGTCTTTGACAGACGTCTGAACTCTGGGTGTCAGATCAGTGTGAAGGCTAGACAATCCATACAACTCTTCATTTGTGGTATTCTTGGCAAGTTGATCAGTCACTTCACTGCCTAAAAAGCCAACATGGGGAGAAAACCAAAGAATAAACTAAGCTGTAACCATCAGATTTCGGAGACGGCCAATGCATGCAAGAACAAGTCAATGGATTAAAAAAAAAAAAGGCAAAGTCTTAAGAAAAACTAACACTCCTTAAATGTAAAAAGTAAGGGTAGATTATCAATCATAACTCTGAAAAAAAAAGGCAGCAGGCAACCAGTGGCATCCAACTGTTTATAATTATGTTGACAAATCTAATGTCTCCCATGTTGTCAGTCCATCATTTTGTTTTTCTGTCTCTCTCTCCATCTCCCTCCCTCACCAGTTAACTGGAGGGTGGTATGCATGGCAACTGGGTCCTGTTATGTGGTTATACCAGCACAGTTTTGTTCTTGGGTGATGTCAGCAGATCTTCACATGGTCCAATGTGCTGCTGGATGGTTTGGTGCATTTTACTGGTGACATGCTCAGAAGTGTATCTAATGTTATATATATTATGTTTAGTACCTTAGGAAAACACCTCATTTCTATACCATAGATTCTTTTTTCTACATCTGTTGCGAGGATCCACATATTGCATGCAAACAGGAAAAGTGGAATATACCAGTGCAAGCAGGAGCCTGGTGCTGCATATCAAACCTCTTCCCTCAACCCTTCCATTCCATAGCTTTTGTTTTTCACCCATGCTACAGTGCACCCAGACTGAAGAGCTAAGTGAATGTTTGTTTGTCCTTTGTCTCCATTGATTTGAATGAATGTTATTCTCCCTGAGGAGAACCCAAGAGGTCAAAATGCATGGTGTCTGTTTTGTTAATTTGTTTGTTCCTTCGCTTTGAGGTTCAGTAATTCTATTTTTATTTTACCTTTGATTTTCTCACATTGACTATCAAGCAAAGTGGGAAATTCATAAATGTTTTACTATTTATTAGCTGGATCAGTGGATGCAAAATAAATTAGATTCAGATATGTGCTGCTCCACAGCATTAAATATTTTTGCATGAGCTGGAATCTACATGAATTACATGAAAACTAGTCTTGATGGTCTTTTTCTGGTGTTGTGTTTCATCCTAACATCATCCAATGACTGGGAGGGGTTCTTGAGGTTGTAGGCAAATATATCTGGATAAAAAAAAAAATCAGTGGAGGGTTTTTTTTCTAGAGTGACTGAAGGTACTGTAACTGATAATATATTGACTGAAGCACCTGTGTCAATCAAAATACATTTGTGTTTTCATGCGAGAAATGTGGGACTTTCAGGCTTTGCACTGTTAGTTCTGTTACTGAGAAAACCTATTCTTCTGTCTTGCTCTCAGGATCATTTTGAGGGTCACTGAATGAAGATCAATATGTCTGACTCTAGCTCTTGAGAGACAAGCATGAGCATAATCTTACTGCATAAAAAAACATTTCTGTTTGTCCCTGGGATGACAGTGATTTTTTGAATGGAGTATGTGGCTGCCACAGTATTGATAGGAATGTTGTCTGCCAGTATTCTGTCTTGACTGCAATCACTTGTGTGATGCACAGCCATAACTGGTTGTTAGTATTTTTGCTGACTAGGTGAATTACTCTGATGACTGAAGGAAATGTTGTGCTGTCTGACCTACTGTTTGCCATTGGAATTGTACAAAGAGTTACTTGTTGAACCTTTTAAGCACTGGCACAAGCATCAGCAAAGTTTGTGCTGCACTTTTTTTTTTTTCTTTTTTTTTTGATGATTGCTGCTCCACTTTCTGCAAGTTCTAGACTTCTGGCTTCATCACGTACACTAGTAAAGTCACAGATTGTCTTTCAGAGCTTACCTGCGCATCATGGTTGATGTAACCTTGTAAGCACACTCTGACCTCAAATTTCTCTAGCAGTGTCATGAAAGTCACAAAAAGCTGCCAAACCAAGTAAACATGTGCGGAGTGTATTTTTGCTCTCCCCTTCCTCCTGAATGGTTTGGTCTTGAACTTGGAAAATTCATTATAAATATTCTTCTACACAGAATACTCTGCAACTACTACCATTAATTAAGAACATGTATTTATATGCCTAATCTGCTGAATGCCCACGGCATTTACAACAAACAAGAACAGACATCAAATTACAAGCCAAACAAATTATAACAGGCAATACACAAAAAGAAAAAAAAAAACATTACAATAATCCATATGAGAGAGTACAAATGCACAGACAAGGCTTTTAGTTATGTCTTTGGAAAGGAGGTGACAGATGGAAGCAATGTGACATAGGTCATGAAAACAAATCCAAATGAAATAAACGACAAATCGATGAAAAGAAAGAGTTTGTACCAGTGTCACACAAAGGTTAGGAGCTGAAGAAGAAGGTGCGATCAATGAGTCAATAAGGTCAACAGAAGATAGAACAGATGGATGATTCAAGTTTCAACAATCCATTCACGCTATATTCACTCAACTGTTGGGCTGAACAAAGTCAACTAGCTGTTGCACCAAATAATTCCTTTCTTTCACATTTCAAAGTTGTGGAAATATCAATGTCACTACCAGTACTACTGGAATGAAACAACAGAGATTTGCTTCCAGAATATCAGTGTCACCAGTATTACTGGAATGAAACAACAGAGATTTTTTTTTCTGCAATCACTGGAATTATGATGTCACAAGCTAACAGAAGATTCTCCCAGTTTGTCGGTCCACTTTTGCTAGCCACCACCAGCAGTAGTTTCTTTGCCACGTACAATAAACTTTTAACAATGAGAAAAAGAAACCACACCTGATACTGAACAGAGGTAAATGAAAAATAATGTGGCTATTGACAACATTGTTGAAACTTGAAAACAGTCAGTCAGTTGTGTTATGCCACTGTTCAGCAATAACTAAAACCATACAGATCATTGACAATAAAGAACGAAGTTTTCTTTACATAAATTACAATGTTAAATGATGGTTCTTTTCTAACAGGTTCATGTTTGTGATCCTCGTCACGTTTACAATGCGTCTTGAATGCACTCTTGCAATAAAAGACAGGACACACCTCACATGTAATTCAAAGATGATCAACTGTAAATGTAAAGTGTTCATCCATAGTTTACTCATATTCTGGAACTCTCTATAGTAACTTTTTTTTTCACTATCTTGCATCAAATTGTCTACAAACATGATATATGACGTTTCTGAACAGTTTACATAGTGATGATCCCAGTGGTAATGTATCTAATAATCTAAAACAGGTTGGATTGTACAGATAATAAGAAATAACAGGGCAGGGGAAGTAACTTTGGATGGGATCATGTTGAAAGGTGACAGTTGTGTGTCAAATCTGGCATAAAACGTGTTCAGTCCTATCTGGAAGTGTTTGGAATGCTTCATTTAAATCTGCATGCAAACCAGCGCTCATGATTCATTCTTCTGTGGCACTGACAGTGTGATGAGTTATACAAAATTGAGTCTTAAAATACAATGTCATTACTTTTCCATACTGAATCATACTAAAATGTTTGTTATCCTGCAATGATGTAATTGTTCATTCAGCAAAGAAACTGACTGAAACAGGCTGTTGAAACAACCGAAGGTGGATTCTAACTGCAGCCAAAGCACTATAGTTCTTAAAAGTGTAAAACCAATTAGCACGCAGTATCTGACATTAGTGACAAGCCAAACAAGTGTTTATTTTAAAGATTTTGCGAATCAGTCATGAAAGTTAAGAATACAATCAGATCAGAAACTATCGTTGGCATGTTCAAAATACCTTGTCATCATTATCATCCTTATTTTTCAGTCCATGCATCTAATTTATAATCTGTACATACCCTCCCCCTCCTCCAGTGATAAGGAACACTACAATTCATTAAGTCCTCATAAAGCTAAATTTTAAACAAAAAGCTTGATGATGCTAGAATGCATTTGATTTTGATGTCCTATGTGACACCCCACTACTGGGTTTTTGGGGGGTTTTTTGTTTGTTTTTTTTTGCATCATCCTCTTCCATTTACAAACATCCCGAGATAACTCTCCAGACGTCTGCTCTCTCTCTCTCTCTCTTCTACCATGCATCAAAAGCTGAAAATACACCACACTCCTGGTTGGCTGGGGAAAGGGGGGGGGGGGGGGGGTATGCTTCTTCTTCTTCTGCGTACGCAGGCTGATACTCCTGCGGACACTCCCTATACGGACAGGCAAGTATTAACCCCATCTACCCAACAATGGGAGTGGTATATGCATTATATAGGTATAAAAAATAATAAACTGCATTTTCTTCTAACAGATACCAAGTTCTGATCCATAGCAGAATGGTTTTAACTGCTTTGCTGTTTATTCACCTTACCTTGTCACATACATACAAATGTATGGAAAAAATAATGTGGCCTAAACTGTGATTTCATATGCTAAGGGGATACTTTATATGCACACAGTAAACTCCATCTATACAAACTGACAAAAAACACTTTTGTTAATTCTAACTAGTCTACTTTGTCAGGACTCCAATTTTTTCACATTCTCTTCAACCATGAAGTACAGAAAAGCAACTTTTCTCCAGGTAACATACTCACACTAGTCACAGACCTGTACATGTATGCAAGTTTGAAAAAACTGCTTTTCCATACTTCAAGCAAAAGAGTACTTCTTCTTCTTGATGTAATGCCCACAATCATCAAGTTGATTATTTTGGCATACATGTAGATATATGTGGGTATTGCCTCGTTTTGTTTAAGTTTGTTGATTGTGCACTGCATCGTTTGTTTGTTTTTTGTTAGCCCATAACTAGTGAAGTTGGGCGCTACAATTCTATTAGTCTACAAAAAATACAAATATATCTGCCTTCAAAAGAGATTGCGATGGTTCCCTTATGCAGCTAGTGAAGAGTTTTCATATCTGTAACATATTTTCTTAATTTCATGTTCCCAGTTTCTCCATCTTCAAATTACCCCCCCCCCCCCCCCCCCCCCTTAAGTCCAAATCTTTGCCAAGTCATTACTATGAAGATAGTTCAGTTGTTGGCCTGGCTTGTTTTTTCCCCCACTATTAGATTGTTCGTCTATGTATTTGTCTGAGTTTATTCAAGTTTAAAAGGCTGTGCCAGTCTTGAATAAAAGTTACTCTGTGTTAGGTTTTCTTATGGGAGCAAAAAATACCCAACTTGTTTACTGTTTATCGTTTACTGTTCCCTGCCTCATTTCATTTCCGATTTTTGTTTTGATTAAATTGAGGTTATTTGTATTTGTTTCTGTCCGTCTGTGTGTTTGTCTTTTGATCTCCCTTGCATCTTTGGGTGGATCCTCAGGCGTAGGCTCAAAGATTGTCCCCTTTATTTTATACTGTTTGCATAATGTCTTTAGTTTTTCAGCAACTTTTTTCCTCCCCACACTTTCGTTTGGTTTCATTTACTACTCTTCGCTGGCTGCTTTGGGAGTGCTATTGGATTCTTTTTTGCACTCTTGGTGGTGAGAACACCGCAGTATTATGGACTGTGGTGTGTCTCTATTTGACGCCAGGAGCGCAGACACAACCAGCCGTGTCTCCCTGATGAGTTCCGACCCAGCGGACGAAAGGCCTCGGAGCAGGCAATACAAATATATCTGCCTTCAAAAGAGATTGCGATGGTTCCCTTATGCAGCTAGTGAAGAGTTTTCATATCTGTAACATATTTTCTTAATTTCATGTTCCCAGTTTCTCCATCTTCAAATTACCCCCCCCCCCCCCCCCCCTCCTTAAGTCCAAATCTTTGCCAAGTCATTACTATGAAGATAGTTCAGTTGTTGGCCTGCGCTTGTTTTTTCCCCCACTATTAGATTGTTCGTCTATGTATTTGTCTGATTTATTCAAGTTTAAAAGGCTGTGCCAGTCTTGAATAAAAGTTACTCTGTGTTAGGTTTTCTTATGGGAGCAAAAAATACCCAACTTGTTTACTGTTTATCGTTTACTGTTCCCTGCCTCATTTCATTTCCGAAAAAATACTTTTTAATAATGCTCCTTGCTGGTGCACCTGTCACGAGTTGTAATCTTATCACTTGTCACGTCTGCAGAGGCCTCAAAAAAGCAGGTCAAAGACTTAGTTTAGAGTTGCAATCATTCTGATTCATGACGATGGTCATGTTGATCATCCATCCAATAATCCATCTCCTCATTCTCCGACTCATCTCATGATCACTACTAATAGTTTTTAGCAGTAATAGTACTACTGTGTAGTCTCATGTGAACTGCGAGTGTGAACGTGAAACTTTAGAATTTTTTATGAGCACCTTAACAATGCAAGGCAGCTTTCAGATAAAAAAATAACATGAAATAAATGTAACATACCCGTCACTCATGCTGAATGTTCAGAAGCTCATCTCTTACGCTTGTTTTCACTTTCCTCCTTTCCTTCTCAACTTGTTTTCCCCTCGGACGACCACCAGCGGAAATACAGAGAATGATGGGAACGGTTTTCATCTCGTCGAATCTCGTCACTCGTTGAAAGGCTTTTGTCTGCCATTCTGTTACTGATTCCAATATTTTTTTTGTGTGGGTTCCTTTGTAAACTACAACGATTGATCCCAACTACGGTGTCGATCTTAACCCAGGGCTAACGATGGCAGCGGCAACGTTGTCACCAGGCCCGTCGGGATCAGGTATAGTGCAACTTTTCAGTTTGTCATTAGGCCCTGCTACATAGAATCACTGTCACTGTTGAGAGCTGGAACTGAGACAAAATAAACTGTAGTAATACTAATCGTCACGAGAGAACAACAGGGCTGGCTGTTTTGGTGACATTAGACACTTGCCATGACATAACTGGCAAAATTGAATCAGATAATTCAACGTTTCATGATTCATTATGAGAGGATCATTGATGATGATGACGATCACTGTAAGTGTAACCGACGGATAGTTCAGCAAATTTGGCTGTACAGAAATTAACACACACACACACAAAATAAATGAACAAACAATCGAATTAGTGAATAAATAATCCTGAAACACAAAAGAGTCTGCCCTCATATCTTTTAGGTATATGAAGAAGAAAGTTCAAACAGCAGTAGCAGTAACTATCTGGGGAAAAAAAGCGCTGCCCTTGCTGATCATGTATGTGGCCCATTTAGTCAGATTTTAGAACAGCAGACTAGTTGTATAGAAGAGAATTTTAGTGATCTTGTTGCAAGGACATAAGCCCAGCTACAAGCAGTAGTACTAGTAATATCTAGAGGCCCTGAAATACGATTTTGTCACCCCACCCCCACCCCCACTAAAATTCATTCACCCACTGGGTTTTAAGTACCACTGAACCCCACCAGGGCCTGGGCAATCCCTGGGACCCAGCCTTAAATACAAGTGGCTGGACTTAACGGTATTCAGTACTTTGATACCCGGATCATTCCCGTATTATTACACACACACACACACACACACACACACACACACACACACACACACACACACAGAGTTGTTTTTTGGGGAGGCGGGGGGGGGGGGGGGGGGGGGGTGTTGTGCCTGCCACAACGCGATACCTCGGAGCTGAACTCAGGGGTATGCGGTTGGGGTTCTGAGACTACTTTAGATCCTCTGCTATCTTTTTGTTGCCCCTAATAGATCCATTTTCTTTTCATCTTACGCCTCTGCACACACAGGTCAATAACAGTCAATAATGACGGCTGACCTTCCAAATTGAAAAAAAAAAAAACCCACACACATACAGTATAATATGGGCTAATCTTGGGGAAAATCCTATGCCAAACTAAATTTCTTTTCTTGCAAAAGTATTCTCATTTTGCAAAACCTTTTCTACTTGAAAGTTGATGCTAGAAATATGTGAGAATATATTATTCATTTTTATTGGTTATTTGAGGCACTATGGAAATGGATTCCGTTGTGTTTTTTTTCTTTAAATGTTTTATTCCGCAACAAAACCGATGGCATTGAAAATGTTTTGTCATGGCGGACTTTTTCCTGCCACTGGCTGGAAATTGTTGCAATGGTTTGTGGACAACTAGTACCATACCATGTACCACAGAGATTGCCTAATGACAGTGATGAAAAACACAAACACAGGCAAGTAGAAGTAAGCCTTATGTAATAATCATGAAGAAATTTTAAATGCATAATCGCCTTGTTTTGTGGCTGACTCGCTCATTTTCTTTCTGTATACACAGGCTGATACTCCTGCGGACACTCCCTGTATAGACAGGCAGTGGAGTTTTGTGTGTATGACCGTTTTTTATCCCGCTATTAAGGCAGCCATGCTCCATCTTCGGGGAATAACTCTCATGATTTGTGATAGGAGCACTACTTATTCAGGGGAATGTAGCATAAGATCTCTTTACATTGAACACGTTTGATGAGATCTTTATCAGTCAGTATTGGGCACCTGTAGATAAAAATAAGTCACATAGCTGTCTTCCACAAAGTCCTTAATCGCACATCATCATAGTGCCAAACCTGATCCAGCTCAGAGATCTCATCAATTTATGGCCTTGTGATCTTTCATCAAGCTTATCTTTTTATGCGTTAAATCCAGAGAATTTTCAATTTTCAGAATCTCTGATAGAATGGTCCAGTTGTAAAGAGTGAAGTTCAGGCAAAAGATAACATGCAAATCTTCAGATTTTAGTAAGATTGAAAATATATTATTATCCTCTTTATTGTTATTATCAGTGCTTCAGATTGTTGGCACTCCCACAGCATTTTTGCGTGAAATTTGTAAATGGTGCATCACATATAAAGCTTGTGCGTCAGGCAGTCTTGCGCCTTTTATAACAGTGATGAATTGGTAATCATCCTTTTAAAAAATTTTTCTCTCATTTGATCTTGTGGCAAATCAGAACAACAAAAAAAAAACAAAAAAAAAATCCAGGAATGCACCGCTCATTCTGAGATATTTATTATCCAAAAGCATATTAATGGACACTAATAATGAGGGCAAAAGGCTTTTAGCGTATAGCCAAATATTTCTGTGATGATTGGCTTTCATTATCAATTTGGAAATCGAAACAAGCAAGAAGAGATACCCTTGGGCTCCAGGAAGACTAGAATAGCATCCCTTTGTTTTATTGCCAGTATTACCTCAACACACCTACACCTTCAAATCATCAGTTAGAAAAATGCTGCCAAGCTTGCACAAGGTTTTTTCTTTCTTTTAAAAAAAAAAACCAAACAAACAAACAAATGTAATGTTGCGATTTGCATATATATATAGAGGAATGATAAATCTTTCACAAATGGGTGGTGGTCATTCTCTCTGTCTCTTCTGTCTCTGTCTCTGTCTCTCTGTCTCTGTCTCTCTCTCTCTCTCTCTCTCTCTCTCTCTGTCTCTTTCTCTCTCCCTCAGTCTCATGCATGCATGCACATTCACTCATGTGCACACTCGCATGTGCACACACACACACACACACACACACACACACACACACACACACACACACACACACACACAATCTTGCCATGCATACATGCATGCATGCATGCATGCACAAATGCATGTATACACACACACACACACACACACACACACACACACACACACACACACACATGCATGTGTGTGCGCACACACACACACGCACTCTCTCTGTCTCTTTCCCTGTCTCTCTCACGCACACATACACACACAGAGTCACACACATGTGTGCATGCCACACACACACACACACACACACACACACACACACACACACACACACACACACACACATGGTAATAAACAGTCTACAAACATACTGTGCACATTTTGAAATGAACAGTCAGAGGAAATTTATGATGCTTACTGCTGTTAACTAACACAAACTGCTTTAGAGCTCCATGTATTGATTTTGAAAATTTGTCCTGTGCTTTTGTTCTTGTCCCTTCAGTTTGAGCTGCCAAAGGACATGTGACCCACTGTGACTAAAAAAAGAATCTGAGGTGATGATGATGATGATGAGTACTTTATAATGAGGACAATAATAATAATGAGGACAGTTCTATAGCGCCCATCCTGACAGTGTAGACTGCAAGACCCTTTACAAAGTTTAACAAATCAATATCTAATAATAACTAGTATCTATGGAGATAATGAAGTGCTCTTGCATATATATATATATATATATATATATATATACTCCTCAGCTAGAGACCAAACTGTAAATGCTTTACAGTCCATGCTCTCATTTATATAGCTGGCTGAGACGTCTGAAGAGTTGTCTGCTGGTGCTTCTTTCAGTCACTTCCCATTACATTCATGGAATATCAGTCATCCTGTTTTTCTTTCTTTCTGTCGGTGCAAGCGGTCGGTGTGCATGTTATCTGTACCAATGGCTAAACTAGCCTTCTCTTCCAAATATTTGTGATGGGATTTTATATATGTGTAAGATGTTATGCATGTGTTCACTGAACCTTGGTTTATAGTCTCATGTGAAGGAGTTTTTTTTGTTTTTTTTAAATGAAGTCAGAATCTATAATAACTCGTGTGAAAAATTCCTATGTACCAAAACTACCCAGCATTTTTTTGAACCAGCAACCCCAGGATCACCAAGATTATGAGTCCAGCTTTTTACCAGCTGAGCTATTCCACCCTTTTGTTAAGAAAAAAAGAAAAAGAAAAAAAAGAAACACCAAACCACACTATTCTAATCATACAAACCGCATCTCAAGCTTTAAACTAGGATATAACGTTTTGGGGTTTGTGTGGGTTTTTTTTTTTTTTTTTTTTCAGAAGAGTAAATTCTAATGTTGATTTTTGTTCTTGTTGTTGTTGTTGTTGAGCATGTGCATTAGGTTTCAGTTATGATGTATGTTACCATTCTGTTTACATCATTTAGAATTAGTTTAATCATACCATGTGACTATTTGGCGTGAATGAAAATAAAGATTGTGTCTCTTTGCTTCTTACACATACAATGTCACTTGCTACATGGATGGAGACATCCTTTACAAAAGAAAGATTTTTGCATATGCCTGTGCATTGTGCATTATATTTGAATTATATAGTTGAGCATTTAGTTTCTTGTCAGGAGACAAGCACAATTTAATTCTTTTTGTCTAGCGTTTGATCACTTGAACCTGTATGTTAGCCTGTGCCCAACTTGAATCTCAGGTCAAATCTAGCACACTTAACCCTTATTCCATTAATAAATAATAAAGTAAAGGGATGATATTCTTGAAGCTACTTTCTTCTTGTATATTGTATCATGTGCTGCTTTGAGTGACTGAATTAGGAATGATTTGGTGATTTTTTTTTTTTTTTTTAGTTTTTTTTTTCTTCTGACACAATGAGCCAGTGAAATTGTATTAAAGTAAGGAAGGTTTTTTTTTAAAGATGTAATCACATTGGAAAATCTTCACAAACAACTTTTGAATGTGTCAGTATAAAAGCCATATAAATGTAAAAAGTTGAAGAAATATGTTTGAATATAACACAGTCAAAGTTTATTTACATTTTATCACAAAGATAATAATACAGCCTGTTGAAATAGTAATGAAGAAGTAATGAAGGGTCTGTTACAGCCCTAAATCATCAAAGAACGATCTCTGGACAAATCAAACAGAATGAAAAGTTAGAAAACCTGTCTTTCTGTTGCTGACTTAACTTTGTATGTGTTGATCCAGATTTATTACAGTTTGAATAAAGCAGCCTCAGTCTTTTGCCTGTTTCCTTTGTATGTGTTGATCCAGATTTATTACAGTTTGAGTAAAGCAGCCTCAGTGAGTTAGTCTTTTGCCTGTTTCCTTTGTATGTGTGTGTGTGTTGTGGTGTGTGTATGTGTGTGTGTTTGTATGGTGTGATCTGTGCCACTTCAGTAGTGTTACCCCCTTGCTGCTGATTCAGGACCTCCATCCACAGCTACAACCTAGCTTGTTCAGCCATCCACAGGGAGCAATGTCAAATTACCATGAGGCAAATCACCAGAGGAAACACTGCGCTGCTGATGAGTCACTTCATTGGTATTCAGTGATGCTTGTTGTGACCCAACATACCCAAGACATCATCTAGTAGGCCCTGTATTGAAAATACATGGAGCCAACTTGAGTGAGCATCCCCTTTCTGAGGGTCCCACCACATCGGTCCACCAACAGTTCCCATGAACTTGCCGATACTGGCAGTCTCGATCATACAAACTTACCAAGGGCATAGGAGAGTGGGGAAAGATGGAAATCCAGAGCAAGAGCGAGTACAGAATTTGACAATTTCTTTGTACTGTAAAGTTCTTCAGTGAGGATGAGGATGATGAGAATGATGCTTTAGAGTTCCATTCCAGTCTGAGAGTGCTTGACAGTGCTGTACTCTACACTTATTTAATTAATTTCATAAAGTATTCAGGCACGCTCAATCAGGTCAGAGAAGTACAGGTGCCTGCAGTGTTGATCTGGACCTTTTAGCAAAACTCAGAGATTCATCCATTAAGTAGCTGAATCTTGACTGTGTCAGTGTGTGGTTCCAGTCTTCCTAGCTAAGCCCATAATAAACTATAAACTGTGGGTAGGAGTGGATCAAGGCAGAAAAATACCACAATAATAGACTCTGATGGGAATTAAACCCATAGCCTCCCATCCACTTTGCCACAATGCTTTTTTTTTGTGTGTGTGTGTGTGTTGTTGTTTTTTGGTTTGTGTGACTGCTTTTTGAGGGAGATGTGGACAGCGTGAGGTTTCATTGCATAGCAGAAAATGATAGGAGATGTGAAGCATTTCTTTGTTTATACATTTGATAAAGAATAAAAGAAAGGTTTAATTGCATTCATTGATTGAAATAACTTCTTTGAAATCATTTACTAATTTGCATATTATGCCAAACAGAATTTTCAAATATAAGCTGGCTATTTACATGTATGTTTTAAATGTCGGTAGTCATGAAACATATTGTAAGGACAATTATTTTTGGGGTGCATGGAAAGGTGTTAGATGACAAAAATACACAATATCAAGTCTGAATTCCACCAGTTTCCAAAACTTAAAGAGCAACGTGTTAGCAAGAGTAGGAGGATATGATAATGTCTAAAATGGTCTAATTCTGAAAAGAAACAGGTTTGTCAGAGGCAGTACCTACATAAGATAATAAAGTGTTGAAAATCATGCCAATCCTAGAACAGTAGAATAACGTTTGGTGTAAATGCTGTTCTGGTTTCCAAGGTTGATATTCAGGAAAATACAAGTTGAAAAAAAGGTGTGAGATTTGCAAAGTGCCAAAAAAAAAGAAAAGGTGTGAGATTTGTATTTCTTTGCAAGCAATACATGGTGTGAGCAAGTGCATGCTGTTACATGTCAGCAGCCAGGTTTTCTGAGCAGTATTGCATCAGGTTCAATGATTTTCAATCTCCGCGTTGTGTGGGTGCAGTTTTCTAAAGAGAGCTCACACCAAATTTCACTTGAAGTAGAGAATGCCAATTAGCTCTAACTGAGTGCGCTTCACTGTCAGTTTCACTCAATCTCTGTCTGAGCTGGTGTGTGTGTTTGTGTGTGTGTGTGTAGGTAGTGGTGGTGGAGGGGTCCAGTTGTGTCAGTATGAGTCAGCGAATTTTGTTCTTTTTTTTTTTCCAAACAAGTACATTATTTCACAAGCCATGTCATTTAAATTATAAAAAAAAGAAAACAGCTATAATCAGATATACAAGCCAGAAGTGTTTTCAACTGAAGTTGCTGACCAAAACAAAACATGGTGGCATGACATGCTGTGACCCTTTCTTCTTCATGTGAAACAAACAGGTTTTATTTGAAATACAAATGAAGCCACCTGTAATTACCCCTTTCTCTTTTTGCAGCCCTTGCTCATACATTTAATTTGATTCCTGTTCTTTTTACTTAAATTTGGCAGGTTCATCAGCCTCTACAGATTGGATAACTAATTGCAATTTGGTCTTCTGGAAGTGTTTCAAGGTGTGTGTGTGTGTGTGTGTGTGTGTGTGTTGTGTGTGTGTGTGTGTGTGATGGGGGGGGGGGTGGCTGTTTTATGCCCATTTTTAACACCTGTCTGCATCAAGATCCTCTTCATCAAAAAGAAAGAAAAAGAAAGTTGATCTGGTTTTGTGTGTTTTAGGCATGGGTGCCTGTGTGTATGCACAACATACATTTGTATGGTTTGTGCACTGAATAAATGACTAACATTTATGATATATTTTTTGTTTCTTTTTATTCCATTGAAACCTGGGCATTGCATCCTTGTGTAGCATTGTACATTTGTGGTTGTCCTGATCCAAAAAAACAAATTGTGCCCATTGTTCTGGTTGTTGTTAGTGAACACTATCTGCTCATTTGCTTCATATGTCATCCAGGTGACTTGAAACTGTTGAGGTTGCAAGCAGAAGTTCAAGTGTGACAACATGGGATTGAAACTATTGGAGGGAATACAGAGTGGTGATTTCTGACAAACATTGTGGTTTTTACAAGGTCTTGGTATTGTTAATTAAAGTAAAGCCTTCTTTGTTTTGAAGTTTAGATTAGGGACAGAAATCCCCAGTCTCTCATCTGCTTTCCACATAAAGTACACTTTAGTCCTGTACATATTTCTGTCAAAATACTGTCCTCCATGAGGTGTTAAGCTGATGGACTGGGTGTATTTTTCAACACTTGCAGTGAAATCCATCAACACTTTGTGGGTCTGAACACTGTGTAGTCTTCAAACCTCGATGAAGGCTGGCTGTCAGTCCAAATCTACATACTAGTGTGTAGCAGTCATAATCTCAGTCATTGTTGCAAATATGTACTGTTAGGTTTAGGCTACTACAATTGCAAATTTTGTTTCAGTGAAGAAAAAAAAAATGCCATGTTCAGTTGTGTCAAAAGACACTTGACGTTACAAAAATTGTTATTTCATTTTGATTATTACATTGGAAAAGAGGGTTGGGGTTGGATGCCTTCTCAGTCTTGGGCCATTAGGTAAAACATTGCAACTTTTGTCAGACAAATACAATGTACAAAATCTACAGTGTATTATAAATCAGTGTGTTCAAAATGTTAAAGTTAGTATACTAAGTGTGATAGTTTAGAGATTTTTTGAAAAATGAGACTGGGAGAACATTCAGTCTCTGATACTTCGCAGGTGTCAGTAGGCACATTGAGGTTCTTTTTTTTTTTTTTTTTTAATACATTTCAGTACACGTGTACCAATGTTTCTCCACACAGAACTGACACTTGTCATTACATATGTGAGAACAAATTATGCAGCGTTGTAACTGTTGTCTCTCTGTTTAATTATGTGTATTTTATGAATGATACCTTTACGCCTTATATCATTTCTAAAAGCTAAATGTCATAATTTTATTGTCTCGTTTAATTCAATTTTTTTCTCCCTCTCTCTTTGTCTCTCTCTCTGTGTCTTGTTCTCTCTCTCTCATTTTAGCTGATTTTCCTTATTTGGCTGACTCAGTTAGTACAGTAACATTATGTTCACCTCTCCCCCCCCCCCTCCCTCCCCAACACACACACACACACACACACACACACACACACACACACACACACACACACACACACACATTTCAGTTGATTTCCTTATTTGGCTGTCTCCATTAATTCACTTATGTGGTGTTCACCTCTCCCTTACTCCCTCCTCTCTCTCTCTCTCTCTCTCTCTCGCTCTCTCTCTCTCTCTTGTGACTCCTTGCCTTCAGATAGTTTGGTACCTTTTGCTTGTAGTTTCTAAGGAGGAAGAAAAATAAAGATACAAGCCAGGAATATTGATTGATCTTAACTCATCAAAATGAAATACAAAATGTCCTTTGAATCATTTGATGAATCAGAATTGACTGGGATTGACTGTTGAGGGAAAAAAAGGAGCTCTTTGAGAGATGAGATTTTTTGGATCAGAGGGGGAAAGAGAGAGAGAGAGAGAGAGAGAGAGAAAGCCAAGAGGAGGAGGAGGAGGCTGTAGAAATCAATATTTCAGCCTCATGGTGTCACAGTGTCACGATTTACTGTCACTTATTTGCTGCCCGTGCAGATTGCCTGCCTTCCCAACACTCTCCCAGCAGACGCTGCCGCTGGCTTGCTGTTGAAACAGCTGTCTCCATGTCATTACAACTTGATCATAATCCATATCAAAAACATCTGTCTGTCGGTGGAGAACTTATGTTGCACATGTGCAGAGCTTTGCAACACCCATTGCTAATCTTTGTGTTTTCAGCCTCCAATTAAGTGCGTTTGTTGGTGCTGAGTGGTATGACAGTGCAGCGGTTTTTACTTGTAGGGGAGTGAGAGACGACAAACTGTGATTAAATTTGAACATCCGTGTGCTTTTGAGCGGAAAGGAGTAGAAGGGTAATGATGTACTGGAATGGATGCATGGGGATGGAATATTTCCCAGAAGGTATGGTAATGTTTGTCAGTTGTGGAAGGTTACCAGTTTGCTTTTAATTTCTTAACTTTTTGTTTTTAATACTTGCAGTTTAATTGTTGATTTGCTTATGAATCGTATTTTGTTATCTGTGAGTGTGTTTTAGTGGTGTTCATATCATTATTTTTTATAAATCTATTCATTGATAGCAGATTCTGTTGAGTGACCACACAAAATATACACATATGTATGCATGTGTTAGGGTAGACGATGACCGACCGTACAGAGCAGTATGTCACAGCCAGCTTACCCCACCATCCCCCACTTCCACCCTTGTTCACCTTCTGCACCCTCTCCTCACTCCCCCTTCCCCACCCCAACCCTCAGTCACACACAGGATTTTTTTCATTTTCCCCTCCCACTCTCTTCCTCTCCCTCACTCCTCCCATTTTCTGTCTCTGTCTCTTTTAGTTTTATTTCAGAAGAAAAGCGCTTGAGGGATATGTGAAAGGGCATGAAGGATCAAGAGAGCAAGAGTGTTGTATTTGATTTTTTTTTAAAGAACACTTATTTTTTAACAGTATTTTGTCTGTCTTTTTTTTAATGAAGAAAAAAGTATGCTGGATAATATGTAGATGAGTGACTCAGATTCACAGGTTTTCTTTATTTTTTTTTTTAAGGTAGAATAAATACTTAAATAAAATCACAGGTCATGAGGAATTAAGATTGATGAAGTGGGCAACCTGACAAGTGCATTTATCAGATGCATCTGTTGGCAAATGAAAGAGAAGGGTTGATGGGAAGGGGTGGAGGGGGCATGGGGGAGGTTGGGGGATAAGTGGGAAATCTATGATTACAAATTCAGAGCTGTCTTTGAAAATGGTAAATCAGTGACTGTGTTCATGTAAAGAAGAAAATAAAGCATTGTATTTATGATTTTGGAATCAAAGAAACTGTGTGTGAGGTGGTCACATAAAAGAAGTATGTTATTTTATCCCATGTTTGGGCGGAATGTTGGTTTCACATTCTTGAATAATTAAGTGATTTTGCATTCATTTTAGTATTTCATGCAAACATGAAATCAGTTTGCTTAAAACTTAGAACTAACAGATACACAGTTTGGTGAGAAATTTCTTCATGATAATGATTGTTACTATTATTGACAATGATTATTGATATTATGATTTTTGCTGTAAAAAAAAATCATAAAAATGTGTGTGTAAATGTCACAGCTTATTGAGCATTAGTCTGCTGACTGCCGTCAGTTAAAGTAAACGTATTCAAACTTTAAGATCTTCAGATACAGGTTGTTACATTGGTAATATATATAAATTAATGATGACGACACCCAAGTGGAATCCAGCCATAGTTGGTAATGTATTTAAGTTAAAATTAATGATGAAGACACCTAGGTGGAATCCAGGCATAGTTGACAGGGCAAGTTGACCTGAGAGAGAGAGAGAGAGAGAGAGAGAGAGAGAGAGAGAGGAGAGGAGGACAAGCTGACCTGTAACTAAAGTGTAGTCAAGTGGCAGATGAAAGCAAGATAACCACAAGGCTAGTTTTGATGGTCATTACCTATTGTGTGTGTATTACATACATGTGTGTGTGAGAAGGAAATAGAATGCTGGTTTCCTCAGTCTCCACCAAGAGTGCGTAGCTACTGTGTTTGCCATGAGAGTGCTTCCTGTCATGATGGAGTGTCAAATGTCAACATTAAGTGCCCACTGCTCTAGCATCTCAGGAGAGAAAGATGGGAAGAGTGAGGGGAGGAGGAGGGGGGAATGGAAGAAGGGGGGGGGGGGGGGAGCTTTTTTCTTTACAGCACATGCACCTGTTCTCATGTTTCTTGTCTTTTGTTTTCTTGATTTTTTTTGTTTGTGTTAGACATTTTTTCTTCCCCTTCTTTTCTCCATCCTCCAGGTTTTGTTTGGGGTTCAGTATTGTATCAATGCATAATATTCCGGAGGAATATTCTGGTTTTATTCTATGGATTTGAGGTTGTTTTTATTGTCGTTTCTTTCTTCTCATTCTGTTGATTAATGTTACTCTGATTCTTTTTCTTTCTTTCTTTCGTTTATATTGCATTAAACTTATTCTTTCTTTCGTCTGTATCGCATTAAGCTTACATGTATTGACTGGATTTTATCTGCAGATGAAAATTAAGCAGAGGGTGCTGTCTTGTTTACAAATAAGGAACTTCCCTTTGACAAGTTTTATAGAAATTTTCTAATATTAGAATTTCCACTTTTCAAGGACACAAAATAGAAAAGGTTACATAAACGTGATTGGTATAACTGAATATATGACATGAGTGCAAGCACACATTTGTTAGAATGAACTCTGTTTTCATTGGTTTAGATTGCATGATACTGCTAGCAGTAATATTGTAGGTGTCCGTGTGCAGGTGTGTATGGAGTTGTATGCTCTTCTTTTTTTTTCCTTGTGCGTGTGTGTGTGTGGTGCGTGCGTGCGTGCGTGCGTGCGTGCGTGTGTGTGTGTGTGTGTGTGTAAACATCAAATGTAAAGAGAGAGGAGACATGGTAGATGCTATCTCTCCTGCTGCCCTGGCCATGTCACGAATGTTCGGGTTATGTCACTTATGTTTTTTAATCATCAGGTGTGTTATAATTTGCATCCTGATCCTTCATTTTTCCTGCTGAGGTCAATCATTATTTGCACACAAGTATACAAATCACGATTAAAGAAAAAACCATATGGCTTACAACCAGATTTATAGTTTTGCTATCAGATGTAAAAAAATTGGTTATGAATTATCAGAACAGATCAGTGTGAATATGAACCAGATGCAATATAATTTCTTGATGAAGTAATTATCTGAATAGATCAATGAGAACATGAACCATAAAAAGTCATATAGTCAGAAAGAAAATAGAGTAGTTTTAAGGGGAAATACTTTTAATTATTCCATGCTTCTTGCATGAACATATGAAAAATCAGGAGGGCAGCTCAAAAACACGTTTTTATGCACTTAGCTTTTCATCTTTAAATACATGCAACTGAAAGTGCAGCATTGTATTGATATGAATTGGGTTTGGGAGATCATGGGTGCAATAACAATCAGTAACAAATGACTGCTGTTGGCAAGTGTCCTATCCATTTATCTTCTTTTGGCACTCCAAAATTGATCTCTTTGTCTGCACAATGTATCCTCGTGTGTGTGTGTGCATGTGTGTGTGTGTGTGTGTATGTGTGTGTGCGCTTGATGTATCCTCAGTGTGTGTGTGTCTGTTTCTGTCTCTGTGTGTGAAAAAAACATGCAATTACAGAAAGTGACATTCTTTCTCATCACCATCCCCCCAAACAGAAAAGAAAAGGCTCTGTGTGACTCTTTATGAGAGTATTCATACTAACAAGCCCATAGATTTGCTGGTTAGGAAAGTGGAATATAGCAAAAAACAGTATTGATAGTCACAAAGCAGTAAATTTGAAAGTTTTTCGGAAATTGAAATACAATAATAGATCATAATTGCTGTTCTCAACTTGACTGTGATAGTTTCAGGGGATTGTTGTTCACAAATTGATTGCAATGGTTTCAGTACCAGTCATCAGCCCCAAAGTTTTTTGCTGTGTTGTGATCATGAGGAACTTTAGCATGCAACATGTTTCTGCTTTCATGATGAAGTCACAAACTAACTGGTGATGTTTCATGGGAACCTTACTGATTCTATGGAATGCAGCATCAGTTTACATTTCCCAAGCTCACTGCCAGGTGCCTATCTAGATGTGGTTGTCATCAACTCACCATTCCTAACTTTGGCCCATCATTCCACCTTGCTTCTCCCCTCCTTCCTCTCTCTCTTTTTCCTTCTCTCCCTCCCCCCTCCCTCTCTCTCTCTCTCTCTCTCTCTCTCTCTCTGTCTCTTTCTCTTTGTCTCTCTCTCTCTCAGTATGAAATATTATCTGTCATAAAAAATGGACATCCTTGGAGATTTTCCAAAAAGCTTATTTTTTTTAACCTGAAAATCCAGAGAAACATATTTTTGGAATCCCTGTGTAGTGGCCTTTTTTGCATGTCTGTGAAAAGAGTTTGCATTGACATTTTGTGCACTTAAACAAGTACCAGATGCTTCATGCTGCATGAGTATGGACAGCAATGATGCCTTGTCATATGTTCTCATAACCTTTCACACTTGAAGCAACATATTTCTCATCATGATTGGTGCCATTACTGACAATCATTTCAGACATACCCCTATGTCTCTGCATTACTGTAGGGGCTAGTCACTGGGTGCTGTGTTTTAATATGATGCTGGCAATCACAAGTCTAGCATTTAACTCCTGACAAGCTTGATTGGTGAAATGAATGATTGTTCCCAACACTGCAAGGGCTGAAATGGAAAACTCTAAACCACTCTAAATCTTAACCACGGCTATTCCACTTGTGACATTTTGCCATACCTTTGATGGAAGCCCCACTGCTGTAAATTTAGATCATGTTCCTATCCTCTTCTTTTCTCAGTACACATTCATCTTTTCATATTTTTTCTGTTAATGATTTCTAATGTCAATACAGAGATTTAAAAAATGGGAAACACTCCAGATTTAACAGATAATAGATAAGCTTGATGAAAAATCACAGAGGTTTTCTGTTTTAATAATATATTCAGAGAGAGAGAGAAAGAGATCGAAGAAGGGGGGATGGGGATAGGGTGTCTGCAATTACATGCCTTAATTGGGAACCAAGATGACAGCTGCATTTAGATAGGCATAAATTAGCAATGAAAATTTCGGGTAACATGATAGTTCCAAAGAGGGCTTATGCTGCACTCCACTGACTCAGTCATGTTCTTATGATAGGGCCATGACCATGTCTATGACTTTGCAGCAAAAGGTGTGCAGAAACATGTGAAGATTCTCTCACCAAATCTTGCAAAGGCCTATTTCGCACACTAAAACTTGACAGTCACAATGGGCCGCATGCTGTTCACCTAGTCTTTGCTGCAAGTGGCAAGCACTGCTGTAGCCAGTAGGCATACTTGGCACTACTATGGTAGTTGCTTACACAATAGTGCTAAAAGCTTCGGGCCAGAGAGGGGTGAAATCTTTCATGATGGGAAATTTTCAGTGCTATCGGGTTTGTTTCTTTTTAATACTAAAAACTACTGGAACACCTGTAATGGTACAGGTTCTACCCCCATTTATATGTGATAGAAAGCCCTGTTGTGTTGTCATGCCGTTTTGATAAAACTTAAGTCAGTTGAAGGAAGCTTTTATCTCCTGTTGTGTTCCTGTATGCAGGCACCCCTGATGGAAAGTCGAGGAAGCGGAAAACTGGTAGAGAGTAAGTTTGTTTTATTTACAGGTTCTCTCTCTCTCTCTCTCTCTCTCTCTCTCTCTCCTCTCTCTCTCTCTCTCTCTCTCTCTCTCTCTCTCTCTCTCTCTCTCTCACACACACACACAAAATAAAAGAGCTACTGATTACATACTGATCATTTTATAGATGAATGGTAAATGCATATCCTATATCAGATTCTGATTTTAGCATTGATGAACAGATAATTTTTGATTGGTGGTTTTACAGTGTATGATTTATGTTTATCTTTTAATTCTTGTGATTTTTTTTTAGTGTATTCAAATTCTTGTGATTTTTTTAGTGTATTTTTTCTTTGTGACTGATGCAGTGTGAACATGTCTTTAAATCCTGTCTTCAAAGGATTTCTGTATCATTTTCAAGTCAGCACTATTTTAAGCTTCATAATGCCTGAAACATGCTACGGACAGTTTAAATTTCTCGTAAAATGTACACGTATGTGGTATAGAGATTTTTTTTTTTTTATGCTCTCTTGTATGGTTCTGTGAAATTCATGATCAGTCAGAGTTGCTCTCATTCACTTTCAATTGCCTTCAGCCTGTAGGTAAATTTGTGACAATTTATTTAGAGTAGCCAGTACATTTGGCATTGTGATTATGTATGGAGATTGTATTTTGCTTTGAAGAAAGCAAAACACAGCAGCCCTGCACTGAAAGACAGGGAATAGTGTATCCCTGAACTGCAAAAGTATATCATGTTGTAATCAATTCTGCGTATCAGTGCTTCAGTGTGACAAAAGACTCATGTTTCTCACAGCTCTGATGATGAGGACAGTCAGGGAGGATCCTATGGACATCCCAATGAGGCTGCCGACAAAGAGCGCTTTGCCAGGTGAGCTGTTATGTAGTTGATACATGTTTTATAAAAGAGGAAGAAAAAGGTCTGATTCAATAAGCAAGCAAACATTGTTGCTACAAGTCAGTAAACTTTCGTGATGGCTTTGAGTGTGTACAACTCCTTTCCATTTTGATGGAAATTCATCTGAATTGCCAACAATAAAAAGAGAGAGAGAGAGAGAGAGACAGTACAAAACATATCTAGATGATTTTTTTTTTCTTTTTAAAAATCAGAAACAGAACTCGTCATTACCAGAGGTTTCACAGTGTGCTAGATGTGTGAACCCTGTGGAACAAGAGTGGCAGTTGTTATAATGTATTTAAAAACAGCAATATTTCATTTGTGTTTTTTGATTTCCTGTAGATGGTAAAGAGAAAAAAGGCAATGTGGCGTTCATGAAGGTCAGGGAAGAATTACCAGTAGCTGTTTTCAACTCCACAGTTAAAAACAACAACAAACAAATGGATATAATGGCAGTGACTTGGCAGCAATGACAGAGACAAAAATCAGCCCATGTGTGGAGCACGAAACGTGATTGCTCTGGAGCTTGTTACTGTCTTGCTGTGTGTTTTCACTAGTTCCTGTCCTCCTTATTCTCAGCCATGCTCTTTGGTCAAAAGACGTTTCAGATGCTTTTTGTAAGTTTCAAATTGCACACATCTTTTCTTCTCTTGTATCAGGGAAAGACATTAAAGCTGCTAACCCCTCCCCTTCCCTTCCTCTCCTGAGTCTTCCAGCAGGGGCACTAGCTGTGTCCCATGCTGGCCCCTGGAGTCCCATCGGTCAGATTTGTTTTCTTCCAGTTTTCAGTAGTTTCATCCATAATAGAGGGTGTGAGCATAAGGAAGGGATGGTATCGTAGGATTAGGGGTGGGAAGAGGGGAGATTCTTCTGTGTTTTCTCTGTGTGTGTGTGTGTGTGTGTGTGTGTGTGTGTGTGTGTGTGTGTGTGTGTGTTGATTGTTGACTTAATATAACTTTGGATGTGTGTGTGTGTGTGTGTGTGTGTGTGTGTGTGTGTGTGTGTGTTGATTGTTGACTTAACATAACTTTGGGGGTGGTGTGTGTGTGTGTGTGTGTGTGTGTGTGTGTGTGTGTGTGTATGTTTTATACCTTGTGCTGTTGGAGAATTTATTCCTAAACTAAGGCTTTTTTTTTTTTTTGAGGGGGGGGGGGGGGGAGAGTGAATGTTGTGTTCCATAGACTGACAGTTTTTTTTAAATTACTCCTGCACCACTTAAATCAAATTTTCCCATGAGCATGCACTGATTGAGTACAGAAAACAAAAACTGAGTAGTTAAGGGGAGGATGTACCTTCATCAGACTGATTCATAGCAGTTACCTGTGGATAAATCTAGTTTACCTTCTGTAAGGCTTGCCTGTCTGGTGAGATGTGACACTTTGGATGTTCAGTCATTATGTAACCAAGACACCAAAGGTAAAGAGAAAAGAATTTTGTTTCTGCCCTGGCTTCCCACCTTTTTGTTTTTTCTAATCACAGGCAAGCCATTACAGCAAATGGTATTGCTTCTTCTCATGCAATGTTACAATTTGGAGCTCGACCAAGTTCAGCCCAAGGTCCATCCTAAACTTTTTCATTTAAATGCATCTAATCACATATCATTATTATTGAATAAATAAACTCTCTTTGGAGTCATCAACAACTCACTGTATATTTGAGGTGGAAGGGGGGGGGGGGGGGGGGTTCGGTACTGACATCTAAAAGCCAGAACATCAGCTTTTTGGTAACAGTGATTACAAGATCAGTTAATGTGCACTTTAACTTGTTTGATGCAGAAAAAAAAATAGGCTAGCAATTTTTTTTTTTCCAATTTTCTCCTTAAAACATAGTACATAAAACCAAAAAAAAGAGAGAAAAGAATGTAGAGAAAAGGGACTGAGAAAAGAAAAAAAGAAGGGGAGGAAAAATTCCTCATTTGCCCAGTGTTTCATCTGAAAGTTCAGAAGTTGAAGACGTTTGTTCAAACGCAAGGGAAATCAGTATGACGTTTTGGATATCTAAAGGGCAAGGATGCATAGGAGAGAAAATTTTACTACGGAAAAAATCATATAGAAGATTGTTGCAGGCAAGCAGTTCAAAACTAAGACAAATTGTGACTTTTTTGTTTCAAAGTGATAGTTCAAGAAAAATGGATAGGATGTTTGGAGATGTACAGGACAAAAGAAATGGATGCTCAGGATTTTTTTTTAACTACTCATCTGCAAATAAGCAGGGAAAATTTTTTTTTAAAAAACAATGCGGAGTTTTGCTTGTAAGTCATACAAAGCTGAAATAAGTTAAAAAGATTTTTTTTCAATGGTATAACTTAATTTTACTGGCTCTATCACTTGATATGGACTGGACTTGTTGCTACTGTGCACAGCTGTAACTGTTCTCATTGTCCTAGTGTATGACCATAGAGAAGTCTTGTTTAACTTGATTTCCACCAGTTCAGAACAGTCAAAAATTGAATATACACTTCCCTGACAACAGTTTCAGGTTTTTCTTTGTCAGCATGGTTTGGGCCATCAGAGGTAGTTCCCTTGAACAGTGAAGTCACATTCACAATTCAACAGTAAACACTGTGAATGGAGAAATAAGATGCATAAATGCTGGTGTGAAGGAACTTCGTCAGATTAAGTCAATAAAAGCAGATTATTGATAATAAACAGTGGATGATAAACAGTGACTGCTGTGTCCATCATGGCAAAAAGTCATTTGATCAGGCGAATTAATTATGAGGATGGGTTATCAGTTTGATTAAAAACATTTCATGTGTTTTCAAAACCAGTCTGTCACTGTCCAGTGTCCAACACTCAGATGACTTCCTGTTTGTGAAACAACACTTTCTTGATAAATAAACACAGTCAAGGGACTGCTGCCAAGGGTTCATTTGTACATGGCATGAACTGATAGCACAAGATTCATTTAACTTCCAGTGAAAGCTAACCATAAGTTACACCCATGAAAGTCTGGTCTTAATACCTATCTGAACTGTATTCTAGGCTTTATTTTGTTTTTGAAATTATATTCCACACCCATGCTTCCGGTCAGTTTTGATCAGTCTGTCAGCTTTCTTTTAATAACTTATTTGTATTTGCTTTTACTTGGCGCCATTGCGTTTTCGAAATTACATTCCACACCCATGCTGCTTATGATGAGTCTACATTGACTTGCCAGTCGACCTTACGATGAGTCTAAATAGACTTGTCAGTTTTCTTTTCTTAATTAGAGTACCTTTTTTTTTAACTTGTCAATGATGCAGTCTCTTTGCATTACAGAGAAAGTCACTGTGAGATAGAGAGGCGGCGGAGGAACAAGATGACAGCATACATCAATGAGCTGTGCGACATGGTCCCCACCTGCAGTACCCTGGCACGCAAACCTGACAAGTTGACTATCCTCAGGATGGCTGTCTCCCACATGAAGTCATTGCGAGGTATGTTCTTGCTGGCTTGAAAAAGCCCATTCCAAGACAGGATGTGGAGGCTGTGCATGGCTTTTGTCAGGTTTCTCTTTTGTTTGTTGTTTTTTCTTTTAACCAAAGTGTCTCCAGGACACAAAAATTCATCTCACATAATGTAAATCGTAGCTTGAGTTCAAATCACATGTGATATAGTGGGGCTAAGAGAGGACATCCAGGGTGTGGCAGTGTGTGGAGGAGCCAAAGTGAACAATGCTGCTGAAGAGGCATGGAAGATGTTTTTTGAATTGGCTAGATCTTTTAGGATATGTTACTAATCATAGATCTGCTCGCTGCTCTGATTCATCTGTAATAACAATGGACAATGCCCAGTTGCTAAAGAAAAGAAAAAAAAAAAGATTTTACATGTCCATGGAAAATCTGAGGTCTTTTCATTTAGTTTATCTGATGGATTATCTATCTCACTAATTCATACATCTGAAGTTACTTAATGTGTTTTGTCAGCTTCTGACACATGTTACCAAGTGTGATCAGAACTTCCTACCTTTCTGATCTCCTTCATCTCTGTGTTCCTTCTAGGCGGTTACGTTCTTGTACCGACAACGCTCTGCTCAAAATCCCTCAGTTTCAAACTAAAACCTATGGCGATCGTTCTTTTTCTTCTTAGGGTCTGGGTTCTTGGAATAAACTCCCAATATCTTTGTGTAGTTCAAACTAGCTGTCTTCCTTCAAGGCATCTCTTAAAACAACCCTCTTCACCTATCAATAGCAGTTCTTTCTTACCCTTCCCTTGCCCATCAAACTGATTCTGCGACAAGTGTGTGTGTGTGTGTGTGTGTGTGTGTGTGCACGCATGTGTGTGTGTGTGTGTGTGTGTGCGCACATGCTGTTGTTTCCGTTGTTGTGCAACAGTGTGTGTAGGATCATGTGTTTTGTGTGTGTGTGTGTGTGTGTGTGGGTGGGGGGGGGGGGGGGGTATGAGTGTTTCTGTGTGTGTATGGGTGTGTCAGTTTGCACCCTTGTTTGTAGATGCTTGGTACTTATTGGAATATTCATCTTCTTATTGGTTTCGTTTATGTTTTCTTTAACCTTTTATGTATTTGTAAGCGCTTAGGGCTTGTGATGTAAGATTAAAGGGAAGCCTTGAGATCCTTTATGTCAAACAGTGGTTGAAAATTACAGCAGGGTTTGTAGCTGGCCATTCAGAGCCTTGTTGCCTGCCTAATATAATGTTTCATGAGTTGACATTATTTCTGAATGATCCATGTGTACACATCCACATTCAGAGTTACAAAAACGAATCTACCATCCAACAGTAGTCGATGGGATGAGCAAAAAAAAAAAAAAAAAAGGAAAAATGACAATCATGGTATTGTGAGCATTTAAAACAGTACTGCTACTATCGCTAACATTCTTTTCCTTTGCTAGAATTTGATGAACTAACCGGGAGATGGAACTATGAAATTTTCGAACACAAACATGCTTATAGAGTTGTTTTTTATTTGTTTATTTTTATTTCCTTCAGATTTCTTCAAAAGTTACTCCTTTTTTCTCCTTTTTTCCGAATTACACAATCCATGGGAACTCTGGAGACTAAAATGACCACACACACACACACATATGCTTTTGTGTGCATGCACATGCACCGCGCGCGCACACACACACACACACACACACACACTTACACAAGCTCACATACTGACTGGGATTAAATGCGCTCATGTAAATAGATTAGTGGTAGATAATTATAAACAAGTGGGGGGGGGGGGGGGGGGGGGGATCCATCAGAAGTTAAAACAGTTTAAGCCTACATTTGTATTTAGCTGCTTATAATTTTTTTTTTTTTTTTTCCGCATGTTTGGCTTTTACCATTAACTTTCTTTGATAAGATGGACGGGTTTGTGCTTTCTTCGTATGTTATTTAATAAGAATAAAGAACAAATATTTTAGTATCATTAACACTTACCATGTCAAACTGACTGCTGCAGGGTAAGGCCTGTTTGCTTGTTCTGTTCACAGATACACGGTCACTTAGAGTTCTGCTGTCCGTTTTATATGTTGCAGTAGTAGATGGCTTAAGAACAGAGACTTGATTTGTGCTCACAGTTTGGTGAAGTTTGCTTACCTTGTCAAACTCTAACTCCCACTTCCTTCCACACTAGCATTGCTGTGGTACACAGAGCTCTCTTTTCTTTGACAGAGGGAATGGAAATGGAAGTGTACATAAAACTGAAATTGCGGATATTGTCAGTGGCATTATTAGTTATCGCAGTTGCCGCAAAAGTTGGCTAAACAGTGTAAGCAGACTTGCAGTAGCTCACAGTCAGTTTGACATGGTAAGCATCGTAGACAGACAAGGAGTCTCAATAAAAACTCCCCATAGCATATGTCTTACCCAGCAATGGGCATTGGCAGTATAATCAGCACACTTACGGGTGTTGTTCTGTCATTATTTGACAGGTACAGGTAATACCAACAGTCATTATGTATCAGGTACAGGTAACACCAACAATGATGGTTCCTACAGACCTTCCTTTCTCACTGATCAAGAGCTCAAGCATCTCATTCTGGAGGTAAGAAGTTCACTTTACTTACTTAGTTACTTTAGAAAAGTATTTAGACTCAGAATCTTCTTCAGCTCACTGTTGCTGTTGTGTCGACCCTGTCGAAATATTCCCAAAGTAAGTTTTTGATTCTGAGTCTAAATACTTTTCTAATGTCGAATCCAGAATCCAGAAACCTATATTCCTACTCAGTTACTGGTTAAATCAAATGCAAAGCTTCTACAGCACCACCATTATCATGACTTATACATGCTAACACAGTTATATTTAATTGACACAGATTGTCGGCATTTTACACATGTTGGTATATAAGTGATTCACAGTTTGACTGAGAGTAAAGTTTGCATGGCTGCAAGTTTTCCACCTGGAGGCAGAAATCAGACATTCGGAAAATGCCAAGTAAGGAATCCCAGATTTGGAAGGGTGGAGGTGCTGAAGATGTGCCAAAAATGTTGAATACTTTTGTGGTGTTTTTGGATTGTATGTTTCAGTTTTTGGTTGTTATGTTTTCTTTTTTGTTTTTATTACTTGTGGGTGTGGGGTTAGGGTTGCTACATTTCAGGCACAGGCTGGAATCCCACAGATAAAAAATCGACCTTTTCAAGCCCAGTAAAATATATGCATAATGCATTTCTGCTCAGGCCTGGGAAAAATTTCCTTCTGGCTTTTCCAGCTGTAGGACTTTAACTTTTCATGTTCAGGCCAGAAATGTGTTTTGTTGATTAAAAGATACCTGAATATTATCTTTGAGTGGAGTTGCTGACAGTCAGCAAACTGCTTTTAACATGGTCCTTTTGAGGGTCCTGTTTTTCTCAGCTTTGCAAGGGTTTCCTTGCATAAATAATGGCAAAGTGATTGGCTTGAGCGCTGCAGCTAAAAGCAGCCACCATTTTGATGGGTCAGAACCTGATTTTGACATCAAGACCATCTTTCCCTTTGCAATTTCAGCTAGGGGCTCTGTTGTTCGATGTTTCGGTAGTGTTGAGAAATTAAGTGCATGGAAATTTTTAGAATTGATTTTCGAGTGTGGAAAATTTTGAGAATCAATTTTTGGGCCTGGTCACTTAGGTTGTGTAGCACCCCTGTGTGTTTGATATCTTGGAGACCGAAGATTCTAGAAAAGAAATGTGAAGGTAAAGGTTCATGGATCTCTTCCTGTCAGTTGATTTATGCACTGTTTGAATAATTTTTTGCAATGTAAATATGATTAGCTTTCAAAAGTAAGTCAGTGTATTTTACAGGAGAGCATATTTCAAAAACCTTTGTGGCACCAGAGATGCTATCAACAAGCTTCAGATATGTTTTGCTCAGCTTCTAGGAGGCTTTGCCCAATACACAACCTGTGCCATTGCCCCTCCATGGTACTGTGGCCCCTTAATCCAGTCCCATTCCTTTTTCTTCTGTTCAGAAAACTTTCACCTATGAACTTGTGTGACATCCTCTGTGCCAAACAATGGTCTTAGATGAAAATCAGAATTTGAAAATATTTTTTGTTGATATGTAAGCAGTGTTGTGCAGTTTTGCATTTGTAAGGTGTTTTGTACATTTGTAAACTTGCCACAGTTTTTTGGTCAAAGAATGTTTCGTTGCTGTCAGGAAAAAGAAATGGTTTGGATGCTTTTTTTTTGTTTGTTTGTTTGTTTTTACATTTTCCTCTGTTATGAGTGTTATCAGTTGTCAATTCTGGATGCTTCCTGATGTCAAAAGAGGAAAGTTTTTAATGTAAAAAACAAGAAAAGAAAAAAGACATGTGTGCCTGATGTAGACTATAATGATTATGCTACTTTATGTTTATGCTGTCTTGAAAGATCTTGTATTGATTATGAGAAGTGTGACTACCTTTTGACTGAAGTGGGATAAAGCCTGTATACACACATATGTCACGGTCGCTAAGCCGGACGGACGGCCCTACCACCCTTACCCACACCTATCACACACTAGGTCAGACAACACAGCACACTAACACAGTTTTACAATCACGCACGCTTCTTTATTTCACACACACTCCATGGCGCCACCACTCACGCACATCCACAACTGCACACAAGTATCCCAATTCCCGCTGACTCACCCTACCCTACTATAATGACCTGGAAGACCCTAACCTAACCTAAAACACCAGTTGCGGTATATCACTGTGACCTGGGGACACAGCGATAGCCCACACATGTGGTGACTAACTACAAGGGACAAGGATTTACCCAAGGGACTCTAATCTCTAATCTATTACCACCCACGCCTCTCCCCAGGACTCACCCTTCTCCTTTAATCCGGGACCACTACTGCACTGATCGCTGCGTCCCTAAGGGAGGCAATGACCAGTACCCTACACTGTGCTGGCCACTACGTCCTGAAAGGAGGCAGTAGCTAACACCCCTAACCCTACTGCCTAATACCATAAAATGGGACAACCCATCCTGCCCGGTAAACTCTAGTCCTCGGCGCTGTACGTGGCCCCTTCACAGGCTGACACCTCTCCGGAAGACTCTGCACCCGGCGCTGATCGTGGCTTTCCCCGCAGATCGACACCCTCCCGGAAGACTCTGCACCCCGGCGCTGACCGTGGCTCCTCGCAGTCTGACTCCTCCTCGTGATGGGCACGACACCCAATGCACACACACACCAGACGCCCTCTCGACGGGTCCGGGGCTCGACGGACGCCTCCTCCTCTGAAGGCCCCGCCGGACACTGAGGGTGAAGTAAGGCCTGGCGCAATGCCCTCTCCCAGGACGCCTGACCAGGGAAGAGTAACAGGTGCTGGAGAACTCCCAGAGAGCCCGGTAGCAGGAAGAGAGCTGCCTCACAAACGGCAGACGGCCTGGGTAGTCTCCCTTCCCCGGGAAAACAGCAGGTACGGGAAACCCGCCGCTCACCTGCCGGCACGTGGCAGTAGACTGTGGTGGTCTGGCCCCAGCCTCAGGACGGAGCACCAGTAGCAGAAGGAGAGCTGCCCCACAGACGGCAGACGGTCTGGGTGGTCTCCCTCTCCCGGGAAAAAAAACAGCAGGTATGGGAACCCCACCGCTCACCTGCCGGCACGCGGCAGTAGACTGCGGTGGTCTGGTCCCAGCCTCAGGACAAAGCAGGATACCTGCTGAAACAACTGTAGGCCACTACTGTAGTGTCGCTACTACCTGAGTCATCAAGGCACATAGCCTGCTTGGTATGGCTTAAACTGTCCATCTCCTGTACTTACTTCCCACCTTGGGCATGAGCGTGACTCCTTAAATTTCGAATACACCCCCCCAACCTGTTACTCGCTTTGGGGTTATCAGACCAATTTCCTGCCAACCCTTACCACAGCAGCAAAACAATATTCTCCCTGAGCCAATCCACGTTATTACACATGAAATTATGAATCACACCCAAATCTCGGAGAAAAAACAAAACAAATCCAAGCGATCCCAATGCGGACTCCATGGCCCCCCCTAGGAAATGCTGAGTAGTCTTAGACATGAACAACTTCACAAGGAAATGTCCTCATGCAAAACGTAACAATGAGCATCTCTTTACACACCTAACTTACAACTGTTTCTATATTCACACCAGAGAATCGGCTCGCAGCCACAATCCCTCACATTCTTACCCCTCTTTGCACTGTCAAGTATAATCATATATTGAAAAACAACACAATTTGCTTGCCAAAGTTTCCATCCATCACCCCACTTTCATGTCATCTCTTGCCAATCAACCCAGTTCATATTCCTTGTTATGCCAACATAACCACACTTCATACAACACTACATGCTGCGCAACACCCATTCTTCATCCTATCAACTGCTAAGCCACTCGCCTTAGACCTTACTTCTCCCTTCTTTCTCACTACTAAAATTCATAACTGGCTGCCTTCCCACAACCTAAGATATCTTTCTCCAACCCCGTATTGTCACAAATTTATATATACCCCCGTACATGTGATGACTGTCACTTGCTCTACAGAAAACCTGGTGCGTTTGTTCACGCACACACACGCCAAAGATACAGTCTGCACGTGCATGACACTCGCGTCGAGAACATGACTCTAACGAAAGTGAAAAGACACCAATATAACTTGAATGGTCACGACCGTACCCCGGTATAAACCACTCACCTACAAGTCGGCCGTGGCCCTACTGCACAGTTAACCAATTTCAACGCTGTGCAGGGCAACCCGAAATCGTTAATAAATTTCAATGCATTACTACTATTTACAACTGAAATTGAGCACAATCATCAAACCCGGTTATGATTCATGTGGACACATCTGCACCTGACTCATATTATGATCCTCAACAGAATGCAACCTATTATCTCTTACTGAACCGACTGAAATTAACATGAACTAGCCACAATCAATATCTGCCTCACCGTCCATCAATAGTTGTTATATCAAACCCACATTGTCTAGCCAAACTGTCCCGAGACAATTGAATTCAGGAACCACTATGTACACTACTTACAAAATCTATACAGAAAAGAGGTGACAACACAACCCGGCTGACAACAAATTTCAACCACGGAACCAAGACGACATCATACCAGACAACCGGTATACGCAACGAACACAATACAACTAATCACAACATGAGACAACTACGGTACAACTCGCCATAATACAAGACAACACGACGAACCACAACACCACGAACATAACAGATCACCAACCTGGACAGACAGACGACTAACCACACCAGTTCTGCAACTGGCTGAAGTGGCTGCCAACGAAGATGACACAGACTCGGCACAGGCCAAGGGCACACCAACCCGACGAGGACCTGGCCCTGACTATGACTCGAAGTCACTCACTCAGCAGAACTAACAGCGCTGCCACCGCACCTACAAAGAGCATGTCCTCCAACGAACACCAGGGACCGAAGTGAAGCTACCCCAACGCATTCCGCCCTGGTCGGAATCAAGTGAGCTCCACTCACAACACAACACAACCATTGGTCAGAACAGTGTATCCCTCCGCAGAGCTGACACACCTGACCAACGGACTAGTTACTGCTCGTGCAACAACACGACAGTTTACAACAACAACTCACAGACTTGATAACACAACAACAGCCGATATCCTGCCCCGCCCTCTCCGGTGTAGAACCAAAGTAACAAAAGGGTAACAGTCGGGAACGAAACCACCACCACCACCACCCCCCACCCACCCCCCACCCCCCCCCCTCCATTCCATTCCTTCAATAAGTGAAGACTGGAATTAAGAATATTGTATGTCCTATTTCCCCAACCCCCCTACCTAGCCTAATCTTTCTACCTAACCCTGAGGAACTTAACCTAACTCTAGCTAACTAAACCCCAACCTCACATATGCGCGAGCGCGCGCGCACGCATACACACACTTATACCCACACACACGCACACATATGCGCACACGCTCTCAATCTTGAACCACCACCACCCTAAGCACATGGACACGCTGGTTCAGTACCGCCGATCGGTGACAACATATATTCGCACAAAAACACACACCACATGCACATACATGCACACACACATGCACGCACAAGAAATGAATAATTTGCTTTCACACACACACACACACATGCACGCGTTTGCAGGCACAAACACACAAAAAATGAGTAATTCACTTCTGTGAGATTATCAACAGCACTGTAGTCAGTTTGGTGATAACATTGGACTCTCGATTGAAAGCTTGCTGATTCAGTGCAATGCAAAACTGGAATGTTCCAATTTCCCAGATCCAGCACACAAGCAGACTTGTTCACATCTGATGGCCATCATATGTATATGCATGCAGATGATGAAGTATGCATGAAAATATCCAGTGTGCATCATGATGCTAGGAAAGGTGATGGCTACCACTGAATATTCTCCAGGGCCCACTGAAATGATGTGATGAGCGTTTAGAGACTAACAACAAGGGCTTACTGCTACTAATGATAGTGAAGCACAGTACTCCCACAGTCAGTAGTGTGTCGTGGGATTAAAGAGCCATACAGATGAGGACTTACATTCTAGGAGTTGTGAAGGGATGGAACATACCTGACACATTCTTCATTAGCATGAAATGGACAGCATGGACAAGAAACCTGAAATTATGAGAACACTGCACCCATTCTGTATGAAAATAGTACCATCATTTCCAGTCTGAATTGTGATTCTTTTTTTTTCCAATTCTGACTTCGGCATCTAATTTTAGGAAACACCATATCTATTTTTAAATCATTTTGACAACTAGTTGGTTTTAACAATCAATTGCATAAGACAGCTGGTACCTGATTTGCTGTCATATTCAGTGTCCATATTGACTTAGATTTAAGGTGGACTTTAAAATCAGATTGACAATTAAATCAAACAACACTTCACTTTTACGTGCATTTTTGTCATCAAAATTGAGTAGCTCTGGCCAGTCACAATCAGTGGCAGGACCGAATATTCCCTCTGTACGTTAAAGTCAGTGCTATTGACCAGCCGCTGTGGCGAAGTGGTTAGCGTCGCGGACTCCCGGCTGGGAGGTCGTGGGTTCGAATCCCATCAGAGTCATGTGGGTTTTTCTGCCCCGACCGGCTCCTACCCAGAGTTGAGTTTGCTGCGGACTCATTTGGGAAGACTGGGATCACACAGTCGAGTTTCATCCATTTAATGGATGTGTTTCTGAGAGTGTTGCTCAAATTTCCTGACCAGCACTGCAGGTGCCTGTATCTCTCGGGCCTGGTTGACGCCGGAATATATTATGAAAGGAAGCGTAGAGTACAGCCCTGTCATGTAGTCTCAGACCGAAATGGAAATCCGTAGCATCATCTTAATCATCATCATTCTCATCGATCAGCATAAAAAAATGTCTCAGATTCTGTGGCCCTTCATGCCCTGCTCTCATGGTGACCTCAATTTCGATGTCCTCTCCACGTCTGTGGCCTTAGTTTGGTTCCGTCGGGGTCACCGGTATCGGCGAGTCCATGGGGGCTGTCGTTGGATGGACGTGGTGGCGCCCTCCGGAGGGAGAGCTCACTCACGCCGGCTCCGCGACTAAGCAATTATTGTCGTCAGTAGGGGGCTTAGTAGGTGGTGTCCTGCGTATGTTAGATCAGAACAGGCGCCACTGAACACCACCGAAGTGACTCAGCAGCAGTGCAGTGTCTTCTCCGGTGGGTTGCCTCTTGACGACTTGACATTGAAAGCTCCCTGTGGATTGCCGGTGCCGGGGCTGCGGTGGGGCCGACCGGGCTGTGGCTGCGGACGGGGTGTCGGAATGAGCAGCGTGGGTGCACTGCCTCTGAGGTGGCGCAGAGGTTGGGACAGCAAAAAAAAAAAAAAAAAAAAAATCAGTGCTGTTGGAATGAAAGTCCTCATCAGTTTGGAAGTTGATTTTGAGTTGGACATAAACCAAATGACATATGAAAATAGGGAAATAAAGACATCAGCTCTGACTTAGCTTGAAATTGAAATGGGCACTGGCGTTTGTCAGTTTGCTGAACTCTTGTCTTCGCACATGGTTTGCCAGATCCTGTAGTAGTGATTTTTTTTTTTTTTTTTCAATTCAGATTTCATGACTTTGAGTGGCTTCTGTTGTTTTACTCTGCAATTTATGAGTGTATTTTTAACACAGTTACTAGATTTGTTTCTGTCAATGGAAATACCCCTCCGGGGGTTGCAACCTTGCCGTGGTCAGAGGGCTTGCATGGTCCTGTGATCCCTTAGGCTTTGCTGGCGGGGGCATCAATACTTGACGATAGGCTGGTTTTCTTTACAATGCTTCTAGGCCTGAAAAGTCAGGATGCTGTCTGGCCTAAGCACAACATGGTAAGGAGTTGATGCCCCTGGTAGGGCTTCCCATGTCAGATAGGCTAAGGGTGAGGATCCTGACTAATAGTAACCCGCCTTTCTCCTTTTCTTGTTTTCTGCCTTTCTTATTTGGCTCTTTTCTATCTTCGTCTCCCCTTCAAGTCTTCTTTTCCACACTCTTTTTCTCTCTGTGGTCTTCTTAAGATCCGCCGCGTTTGCCGTGCGGTGCGACCTGTGACGGAGGGGAATGAGATCCTGGTGATCGAGAGGGCCAGCGCCCTCAACACATCACTTTGGCTCGGACCTCTCCTAGACAGGGGGTACACTCTGGCCCGGGTGTATCAATCGGCTTCCCCTTCATGGGGCTGGGTCAAAACAGGCAGTTCTCCGGCTGGCCAAGGTAACCCCTGCAGTGCTCAGCTCTCTGTTCCCGGGAGTTGGGCATGATCAGGGGGGATAGAGTTGGTAGGTTTCTGTCTGTTGTATATCTCTCCTGAAACCTGGAAGGGGTCAAGACAATGATTTCTTGGCCCTGGCCCCTTAGTTGGACTCCATGGTGGGTGGGTAAGGGAGAGATGAAATTTTATTCCTCTAAATATGGCTTCTTCACCAAACAACCATCCCCCCAAAAAAGAAAAGTGAATCTAATTTCACGAAGAATATCGCAGGAGTCTGATGCAGACTCGGATTCCGATATAGAAACAAGGAAGATGTCAGGATTCTGGTCCTCTTGGCTAGTAATGGAAAGCAAGGAGCAGGACAAACCAATTTCTGCACTAAGCCCGTTTGCAATACAGAAGGGCTTCCAAGGTATTGCAGTAGACCCACAGTCCATTAAACGACTCCGAAATGGCACGTTTCTTATTCAATGCAAGACTAAGAAACAATCAGAGCAGCTGCTGAAAGCTACAAAGCTGGTAGACAGAGAGATCCGGGTGGCTCCCCATAAGCAGCTGAATTCCTCTAAGGGAGTGATTCGATGCCCAGATCTTAAAGGTGTCTCAGAGGCAGAGATCAAGGCGGAACTTGCATCCCAGGGTGTGACAGAGGTGCATAGGGTGACAGTTAAAAAAGGTGCAGAAAGAGTGCCCACCAACACCCTCTTTCTGACATTCTGTAACCCTTTGTTACCTCCGATCATTAAGGTAGGGTACTCAAATGTCCATGTCCAACTATATGTCCCATCCCCATTGAGGTGTTTCAAATGCCAGAAATTTGGACATGTCAGAGACTGCTGTTCTGGGTAGGAGGTGTGTGGTGTTTGTTGCAAGGCAACCCATGATGGGCCGTGTAAAGACCGGCGCATTGTGCGAACTGCGGTGGCGACCACCCCTCCTCTTCATGCAACTGCCCTGTCTGGATCGAGGAGTCCAACATCCAGAAAGTTAGAACAGAAAAGAAGATCTCGTTTTTTGAGGCACGTAAGCAGGTTGTTGGCAGACGCCAACAGCGTCTTCATATGCTTCGGCAGTAAAGAAAGTTTCGACCCGGTCAGTCTGCTGCCAGACTGATGAATTTATTTTCTCTAAAACGCTGCAAGGAAGACTGGTAAACTCTGGTGGAAGCAAATCCACCACCTTCCAACCCAAACTGGATGCCCCTGGTGGAGGCAAAAAATCCGCCACCCCTCAGACTGCCCAGCAGTCTACTCCATCTGCTGCTGGGCAGATCAAAAAGCCAAGCCTCCCACCTCGAACTTCCTCGAGCAGTGCCCGTGCGGGCAAGGGAGTTCAACCAAGTGTGGAGATGGTGGAGATGAGGAAGAAACCTCCACCATCTCCAAAATCCAGGCCTTCTTCACCTGTAGGCAAGTCTGCCAGCAGGTCTGAAGACCCAAACAGTCCAGTGAAACTAAGCAATAAATTTGCTCCACTGAATGCAGATGATGACAAGGAGATGACCTGACTTCTCTCCTGTTCATCCTCTGCACCATGGACAGTAGTAAACTAATCCATTGGAATGTCCGTGGCCTAAATTCAAATTTTGAGGAGCTGCAGCTTCTGTGTGAAACTATAAAACCTTCCGTCGTGGCTCTTCAGGAAACTAAAATTCAAAGCCAGAAGACCTTCACTCTTTCTGGCTTTAATATTCTTTCAAAACCTGCACAACCATCCACATTGGGACTGTCGGGCGGTGTTGCCCTTCTTTTACATAAAACTTTGCTGTTTAGTCCTGTCGCTCTGACTACCTCCCTTCAGGCTGTAGCTGCGAGAGTCACTCTCCACAAGACTGTTACAATCTGCTCACTGTATCTGCCACCTTCTGTCCCGGTTTGTCGTCAGGACCTTGTCAGTCTGATCAGAGAACTTCCTCGACCTTTTTTGCTGTTGGGTGACTTTAATGGTCACAGTCCCCTTTGGGGTAGTGTCAGTTCGTCATCCAGAGGTCTGCTTCTTGAGGATGTCCTTTCAGACTTTGATTTGTGTTGTCTGAATGATGGAGCTCCAACTTACCTCCACTCTTCCACAGGTTCACTTTCGTGTTTAGATTTGTCGATTTGTGACCCCTCGCTGGTCCTGGACTATGAGTGGTCTGTACATGACGATCTGCACGGAAGTGACCATTTCTCTGTTCTTTTAAAACCTTTATTAACTGAAAACGTCTCTGTCTCACAACATCTTAATTATAAGAAGGCAAACTGGAATCTTTTTGTAACCAATATTTCAAAAGAATTCCAGGACATTGATTTTCTTCAGAGTCCAGACCCAGCAGAACCTCTGACCAATACTGTGATCAACTGTGCTAAAACCTGTATTCCAATGTCTTCCGACAAACTCCAAATGCCCAAAACACCCTGGTTTAATTCAGACTGCCAACAAATTTCAAAAGTTCGCAAACGGGCTCAGCGTCGGGTATACCAACGACCTTCAGGTCCCAACGCTCGAGCCCATCAGAAACTCCGTGCCAAATCGAGACACACTTTCAAAATCAGTAAACGTCAGTCTTGGAGAAACTTGCTCCGGGCTGACATCAAAAACTTCAAAGAAAAAAGTCTGGAACATCATCAGAAAAATCAAAGGGAAAAACACCAACCCCTCCATTCATCACTTGAAACTTGCCGATGCTCTGATCACTGACAAACAAGCTGTTGCCAATCTGTTGGCCTCCACCATCCAACAGAACTCCTCATCTTCAAATAAATCTGCAGCCTTTTTAAAAAACAAACAGCTCAGAGAGAAATCTTTATACAATTTCACATCAGACAACTCTGAAGCCTACAATCTTCCTTTTTCAATCAATGAACTGAAAACAGCTTTACAAACCTGCACTGATTCTGCCCCTGGTCTGGATGATATACATTATCAGGTTTTGAAACATTTTCCAGAAAGCTGTCTCCAGACTGTTCTTAAAGTATACAACCATATCTGGACCACAGGGTACTTTCCGCCCTCCTGGCGGAAAGCCCTGATCATTCCAATTCCAAAGCCTGGAAAGGACCTTACCAACCCTTCCAACTATCGTCCAATAGCTCTGACTAGCTGCCTCTGTAAGTTGATGGAAAAGATGGTCAACTCCCGTCTGATGTGGAAGCTGGAAACCGATGGCCTTTTGGCCAGTGAACAGTGTGGGTTACGGAAGTACCACTCGACAGTTGACCATCTAATCCGTCTAGAAACCACCACCCGCAATGCCTTTGTCAATAAACAGCATGTGGTCGCTATCTTTTTCGACCTCGAAAAAGCGTATGACACCACGTGGAAATCAGGAATTCTTATGGACCTGCACAGACTTGGTTTTCATGGTCACCTGCCTCTGTTTATACAGAACTTTTTGGCTGATCGACAGTTCCAGGTACGTGTTGGCACCACACTCTTTGACATCCATGGGCAGGAGTTGGGTGTCCCTCAAGGGAGCATCCTTTCTCCTGCCCTTTTCAGCGTTAAAATCAACAACATTGTCAAATCTGTAAGCCAGGGTTCTGAGTCCTCACTGTTTGTTGACGATTTTGCGCTGTATGCAGTTGGAGCTTCTTACGCCAGCGTACAGCGTCGACTCCAACTTTGTGTCAACAAGATCCAACAGTGGGCCGAGGAAAACGGGTTTACCTTCTCACGTACCAGAACTCAGTCAATCCATTTTCACAATTTTCATCAATTTTTTGCTGATCCTGACATTCGTCTGGACAAGTCCATCATTCCAGCTGTAAAAGAAGCCAAATTCCTGGGAGTTATTTTTGACCAAAAACTTAACTTTCTCAGCCACATCAAAAACCTCAAAACTTCTTGCCAGAAAGCTCTGAATATTCTGCGGGTCGTAGCACACACTGACTGGGGTGCTGATAAGAAAACTTTGCTGTGTCTCTACAGAGCCTTGGTCCGCTCCAAACTGGACTATGGTTGTGCTGTGTACGGCTCTGCAAGACAGTCTTACCGAAAACTCTTGGACCCTATCCACCATCAAGGGCTTCATCTCTGTCTTGGAGCATTCCGCACCACCCCTGTGTACAGCCTGTACGCAGAGGCAGGTGAACCCTCACTGTCCAACCGCAGGCTGAAAATGTCTCTAAATTACTATATCAGACTGTTCTCAGAACCGCAGAATCCTGCCTATGACTGTGTCTTTGACCCCCAGTTTCAAAGCAAATTCGAAACCAATCCTAACTGTATTCTGCCGTTTGGTCTTCATGTGCAGCCTCACGTGCGGAACGCAGGTCTAGACCTAGGAGTTGTGTCGGATTTTTCCAAATTTCCAGATCAGCCTCTGTGGACCTTTTTCAGACCAGAGATTCGTTTTGATCTTGCAGCTTTTCGTAAAGAGTCTACCAGCTGTCTGGCATACAAGGCCTTGTATGCTGACCTCTGTTCAAAATTTCCATCTTATCAGAAAATTTTCACCGACGGTTCCAAGTCTGAAGATGGAGTGGCCTGTGCAGCCTATTGCCCTGGTGCTCCTTCTCAGATACTGTTAAAACATATACCTCCAGATGCTTCTGTCTATTCTGCTGAACTTACTGCTCTGGTTCTGGCATTGAAGATAATTTCACAATCTAAGAAGAGGGACTTTCTGGTTCTGTCGGATTCGCTGTCAGCTTTGGAGGCCATAGCTGGCCGCAACCTTCAGCATCCAGAACTTTTACATTTCTTTGAACTTTTTAGCAAGTTGAAAGCGGATGGTTACAATATTATTCTGGCTTGGGTTCCTGGTCATGTTGGCATCGGAGGGAACGAAATGGTTGATCGTTTAGCCAAGAATGCCACAAGAGAGAAATTGTCCAACATATATATCCCTTGCTCAGATCTGAAACCCAAAATTAACGATTATGTGAGAGACCTCTGGCAGGAGGATTGGAACACACAGACGGATAACAAACTCTTTCAGATCCGTCCAAACCTTAAGGAGTTCCTCCCATCTACGTCTGGTGGTCGTAAAGAAGAAACAGTTCTGTGCCGGCTGCACACCGGCCATTCGTATTTTACCCATTCGTACCTTTTAAAGAATGAAGAAGCTCCGTGGTGCATTCCATGTCATGTGCCACTCACAATGAAACATATTCTTTTAGAGTGTTGGGACTTGCACGATGTGAGACACAAACATTTTACAGCCGAGTCCATGAAGATCCTGTTCAGAGATGTCCCGCCTGACGTGATCTTTGAGTTTTTGAGAGAGATTAGTGTTTTTCATCTGATTTAAGATTTTACGGATGAAAGATTTTTACCGAAGTTTCTGGTGCGTTTCTAGAAGATGTCTTTTAAAGAGATGTGTGAAAGTTTTTTTTTTTTTTTTTTTTTTAAATGACTTGTGAGTTGATTTTAACGTGGTGACAGCCCTGATGTGGCCCCTTGCGGTCGGCTGGGCTATAAGCAACATTATCTTATCTTATATCAATGGAAATACGTTATCCCGTGAACATCACCCCAGCAAGAGACTGATTTCATACACAGCAAAAGTCAGAAGCCTTATTCTCAGAAATGTCTTACTAACGGAAAAATGAATTACATCAAGATACTATCTAGGGATGTGCCCTTTGTTCTGGAGCTTCCTTATGTCAAAACTGGCTGTTAGCTTGCATGAATCAATTGCTCACTGTGATAAAATAGTGCGCCCCCAGGTGTATTGAAGTCACTTAGTCTGATGGAAGCCTCTTCTGATTAACCCGTAGAGTGCCTTTAAGCCGTCAGCTGACGCCGCATTGAAAATGCTTTCCCAGTGCCTATGGGCCGTCCACTGACGTCATGCATTTTTCTTGAATTTTCATTCGTTACTATTTCTATCAACGGACTTAAATAGAGTGTGCGTAGTAAGCCTTATATGTCTGTAGTATTAAAATGATATGTAAATGACCACACGTGAGGGGAAAGCCCATTTATTCTCATCACTGACTGGATGACCAGCCAGCACTTCGTCTCGCTTGCAAAGATGGCGGCGCAACCTTCGACAAGCGCAGCGACCAAATCAACGTATTTACACAGCTGAGCAGGCTCTGCTAATGATTTTTGACAAAGACAATAATCTTTTATTCAACGACTCACTCGAGCATGAAGGTGAGATGATGATAGTGATGGAATTGCCAACCGTATTCGTCAGTTATTGTGTCGGGCTGTGTGACCACAATGTGTGTTCAGCTGACTGGTTTGCCAGCGTCGAACGAGCTCGCCTAGCGTGTACTCTGCACTGCGTGCCAGTGGTCAGTGACGTGGTAGTCAGCGTGAGAGGGGAGTGCGGCCTGCTCGCGGCGCGGCACAGGGCAGAGGGAAAGGTAGGGGAAGAGGAGCAGTGAAAGAGAGGGTTGAAGTCCAACAAGGGGGCGTGGTGGGGAGAGGGGGGCGTGGTCGTGGACTGACCTGTCTGCATAGAGTGTGAGCGTCTTGATAGACTTCTAAACTGTTTTACTTTCATTTACAGGTGTAGTGTGACAATACAAACTTTATTTTCAACTTTTTTGCTTTGTGTTCTTGTTTGGATGTGAAGATGTAGTGGTAAATACATATGCTTTTGATCGTGCAAAAAAATCTATCCAAATCTAATTGTCTAAATACTTTTTTATTATCAAAATTAAAACAAAAAAAGCCCAGATTCAAAATCTTCATTCAATTTCCTTCAAAAATCATATATATTTCATTGTTATATCTTTTGTAGTTTCTGAGCTAGAATTTTTTGTTAATTATTACCCCCAAATCATTAGATTTCCCTGGCACTGGGAAAGCCTTTGTTTGTAACATTTTCAAGCAGCTTCAAGCAGCGAACGGGTTAATGTTGCATCATTCATACCTACAGCACAGGATCTGGTTTTCTGTTGATGACACACTGTAATATGACGATCAATTGATACTGTGTGGTATAGGCTGCGGACGGCTTCCTGTTTGTGGTGCAGTGCGACACAGGCAGAGTGATCTATGTGTCAGATTCTATCACACCTGTCCTCAACCAGAGTCAGGTAATGAGAGTACTCGTTTAGTTTGTCTGTTTTCTTGTAATAGTTAGCTGTTTGCCACCCCCTTTGTTTTGCTGTTTTGTCTTTTTTTTCTGTCTTTTTTGTCTTCTTCAATTGAAACATGTGCATTACACAAGTATGTTGCTTTCTTTTTTTTGCCAGATCTTAAATTATATGGAAAAATATTCTCTGTCCTTTTTTTTCTTCTAAATCACCTTTTATAGTGATAAAAGAAACAAATGCTTATCATCCAGAAACAAATAAATGTAGCATTAAAAGAAACAAACTGCTTCATGTTTAGAAAAAAATACAAGGGTAGTATGAAATGATGAAGAAAAAAGAATGAAGATAAAAGTGTTTGCTTTTGCCACAAGACATGTAGAGCCACACATAAAACTGATAATAAGATGTCACAGTGTTAATTATGTATTCATTTATCTTTTTTTTTTCTTTGCTGAAGCTTTTGTCAGAATTCAACAAGAATTATGTTTTACATGTGTGACATTTTGTTTGCATTCATCAATACTTAAACTACCTGCTTGAAGAGAATATGTAAAAGTAACGGAAAAATATTTTGCCTTGCAATACAGTCATAAAAGTAAAGGAAGAAATAACTTGAAAATGGTGATTATTTAGCCTCTGTAGTCTGTTTCAGTCAGACCTGTGCAGCAAGCTGCTAATGTAGGTTCAAAGATTTACACACACACAAAAACTAGTTGTAGAGAACAGTGCCAGACGCTTGGACTGAGGTTTGATTTGTGACATTTGTGCAATACATGAGATTGTTGCATGTCATTTTATGTCATGAGAGGAGGTGCAGTGTATGTGGGGTGTGTTGCAGGCTGACCTGTTCAGCACCACCCTGTATGACCTGGTTCATCCTGATGATGTGGAGAAGGTCAGAGACCAGCTGTCCACCACCGAGTCTCAAAACACAGGCCGCATTTTGGATCTGAAGAGTAAGTGCCTTCATAGCACACCCAGTCTAGTGCTGGGCTTCCCTTCTTTGCTTGTTTTTATATTGTTTTAATTTTGAAAGTAGTAGTTTCTTTCATGTGTTTTTTTAAAATGAAAAATCAAAAGTTTAAACTTGAGATATCTTGTTTCCATAATATTCTGTTTTGGTTTGTGTTTAGTAAATATTATTCGTTTCTTATTGCATGATAGTCAAGTCATGTTGTTGATAGTCCTCAGGCCGTATCATAGCAGCAGGGGATAGTCTTGTGCAAATCACAGAAAAGTCAAAACCTTGTCAAAGCAATATTGACAAAATACAAACTAAGTGATGTGATTTGTGAGTGCTTCTAACTTATTTTTGTGTGTGTTCATATGTACATTTCAAATAGGTTGCCATACGTGTTTGTTGTTTACTGTTCATAGCCTCATTTAATGTTTCCTATCAAAAGAAAAACAAGAAAGAAAGAAAAGAAAATGTAAAAAAAAGAAAAAGAAAATAGACAAGAAAGAAAGAAGTGAAAAAGAAAAAAACATTTCTGTGTAAAATCGGTGTTTTAATTGCATATGTTTATGAGTGTAAATGAATTTGTTTATTGAAATTACTTTGAGTATATCAAGATAGGAATACTCTCTGGTTTCTGCCAAGTGCTTTTGTTGTTGTTTTTTTTTTCATATGTAGTACATTTTAAATGTGTGCTGTTTTCAAATACAAAAATTTGTTTTCCTGCATGCCTGACCAAGAGACAGAAAGATTAGATTTTTTAACTTTGTGAATCTGACCTGTATGATATCTTGCAAAATTTTGTTTTCTGGAGCTTAGCATTTACGAAAGTTGGTATGAACAGTGCACTAATTTAAAGATTAAGTATTGTTTTGTTTATTTATGTTTATTAGCGTTATTATTGGAATTGATTTTGTCAATGCAAGTTGTTTGAAGAACTGGAATTAATATTGTTTCAGCTGGAACAGTGAAGAAAGAGGGCCACCAATGTAAGTGAAACGCACATTTTTTGGTTGTCAGCGTTTTCGATCAGGGTGTTGTATTGAAGGTGCTGACTTACTCATTATAACTCATAAAAGGATTACCAGGATATGAATAATTAGACATTTGCTAGAGAGACATTTGCTGCTCCATAAATGTAGTAGCTGGAACTGTGGAAGGTTGCCCGACTGACATATTAATGCCATACATTTAAAGTCAAGGGATTACTTCAGCAGAAAGCAAACAACACAGATTTTGTGAAATAATCGAAAAAAGAAAAATATTGAACAGGAAACATGTCAGAAGCACTGACAACAAAACAAAAAAACAAAACAAAAAAAAACAAAACAATGAAGTAGTCTTGAAATTCATTAAATTCATTCAAGTGTTTATTTACACATCACATTATTTAGGTTTGTTTTTGTTTATTGAAAGCATTTTTTTTTTTTTTTTTAATACTTTTTAAAATTTTTTCCTCATTCTGTCTTCCATTCCACAGTTCCTTCTTTCTCTCTTCTCCATTCTTTCATCAACATGATCTTTCTCTTTGCTGTACATTTCCGGATGCAAATTACCACATATTGTTTGTTATTAATCATATTTGTACATGTTTGACAATATTGTAGTAAATAATCTGTGAAACATATTAGAAATGAGTTATCTTTTTTTCCGGTTTGAATGGATTTGAGTGAGAGTTCAATGTATGCCGAGGAAAGTTTTTTTTTTTTTTTTTAGTTGTTGTTGGATATACAAACACATACACAAACCAACAAAAATCACTAGGCACAATCCTCTGAGGTCTTAATTGAAAGCATATTGCCAGAACTATATTTTCAGGAAGATTTGTTCATGATACACTTTGTTCTGTTTCAAACAAGTAATAAAATTTATGTTTGAACAATCTTGTATTGACTTGCAGCATCAATACGACTATGCATGGGATCACGGCGTGGCTTCATCTGCCGCATGAGGATGGGCAACACTCATGTGGACCCCATGACTGCCAACCACACCGTGCGGATCCGCCAGCGCAACACGCTTGGACCCGATTCTGACGGAAATCATTACGCTGTGGTGCATGTCACAGGCTACATCAAGAACTGGCCTCCTGCTAATAAAGGTTTGTTTTTTCCTGCATTTCCCCAGCTAGAACAGTGTGCAGATGATGCATTTAAATTCTGCTTATTCTGATTCATTTCTTTCACATTGAGCTGCATTACGTTGAGATGGAAAGCACAAGCAAATAGACAAGGTAACAACCTACAGAATTATATGATTCACAAACACTGCAGTCCACACAAATACTCATACTCAGTATTGTGTGGTTCTTTTTTTTTGTTTTGTTTTGTTTTTTTGTTGTCCATCAGCAGATACATGCAGCTACTTTCTCTGTGCAGGTGTGCAGATGGAGAGGTCAGATGGGGAGGATAATGGCAGCCACTGTTGCCTGGTGGCCATTGGTCGGCTGCAGGTGACCAACACTCCTAACTGCAGTGATCTCATGGGACCTAATGCTACCTCCGAGTTCATATCACGACACAGTGTGGATGGCAAGTTCACCTTTGTCGATCAGAGGTGCGATGTTTTCCAGTTGTTGGTCTTAATCATGAAGATGGAAATAAGAGCTTGTCGAAATATGTAGAATGGTGTGTACAAATAGAGACAGAGTATTACCCACTAAAATTTGTGTTTGTTGAAGAAGTAATTCATGTGCAAAACAGGGATGAAACAAATTCTTTGCTTAATTTGATGACTTGCATTTCTGACTAGGTGTTAAGAAGAAAAATGGTTAGAGACATAAATATACAAACAAGATAAAGAAATCAGGGTGGGAGGATTAAGATGGAAAGGGGAGATTTTTAAAGTGAGATGTTTCAAAGAAGGGGTAGGGAGTGTTTGTGTAAGGAGGGGAATGGATGAGGGATGAAAAAGGCATATGAACACTTGGTGCAATGGAAGTGGAAAAGAGATAAGCTCATTCCAGGATTAAAAGGTGGGAAAAAAAGTCACAAGGCAAGTAACTTATTATGAGAGGTAGCTTAAATGCTTGGATTGTCAGTGTTTGGTCTTTGCTGAATCTTTCAACCGGACATGGGCCATTCTGTTGCATAGTTATTGTGCATAGTTCATGTTTGACTCATATAGTTAATGTGCATAGTTCATGTTTGGTTCGTGAATAGTGCTAATAAACTGTGCATCTGACTTCTATAACAGAGAGAGCAAGCAAGCTTGTGCTACTTACTATTGTTTTGCTATTAAGGAAAGTTGGTGGCCATTTGTCATTCAACTGAGCAACATCAGCTTTTTTTTCTTCTGTCTTCTTTTGTTTTCTCCTGTGTTTGAAATTATGGCAGACTGTGAACTACAACAGTTGTTAGAGCTGTGACTGAAATATGGCAGACTAGGAAAAAGAAGAGTTGTGAGCGCTGTGATTGTTACTGAAGTGGTGACTTTCAGAGTGACGTCGGTACTGGGTTACCAGCCCCAGGAACTGCTGGGCAAAGTGGCCTTTGACTTCTATCACCCAGAGGACCAGAGTCACATGAAGGACACCTTTGACCAAGGTAACTACATCTGTGTACCCACCTTTCCATTGAATCAGTCTCTCAGGTGATCAGACTAATTTTATGCTTTAAGGTTAAGTCATTGGCAGTAGGTGTAAATATTGCTTTAAGGTTAAGTCATTGGCAGTAGGTGTAAATAATGTTATAGATGTATGTTGTCTTTGTAAATGTTTCTTTCTCTCTTTCTTTTTTGTTTTTTGCTGTTTTTGTTTGTTTATTTGTTCTGTGCCATGTACAGATAGGCGTTTGGATGGTACTGTTCCCACTGTTTGCCATGTCCTCAGATTGGTATAGGTAACTGTTTCAGTAATGCTGTTTGTGAAACTTACCTTTTTGACTTCAGTTACTTTCTGCTTGGTGACAAAGTTATCTGAAAATACATGGTGTAAGTGAATGTTGGTTTTGCACAAGTCACTCTAGCCAGTTGAATATTGTGCACTCTTAACCTCTTGGCTGCCCCCTTACGGATTTTTCCGTGACACTTCCGTGTGCAAAAATCTGCCGTACTCACGGAAAAATCTGTAATCGTCATTGTAGGAATTTTCCTATCTTTATCTTTAGTTTGGGGTTTCCCAATTCACACCAATAAGAAAGTCCGATATGTCTGCAATGAATATTCATAAGTGAAAGAATCCAACGAGGCAGACAAGTGGTCAGTTTGGGCTGTTACTGATACCACCCCCTGCAGATTTTCACACGAGTTCAACATGGCACAAAGAAGAACCACGAGTAGGACCAAGTGGTGTCAAAAGAAAGCGTGCACCAAAAAGACTACAGCGAGTTTGTTACCACTGATGTTGAGGAAGTTCTTCAACTGATTGAGGACGAAGAATTTGTTGCCTATGATGACTCCAGTGTGTTAGAAGACTCGCTGGATGAGGACAAAGGTGACGAATCAGCTGTTCAGAGGAGTGGGGGTGATGCTGATGTCAACATTGCCAGAATAGCTCATGAGAACATGAACAGAGAGAGCAGATAGCTGGAGGCAGAGTATGACGACGTCACTGACCCAGATTTTGAAGTGGGCGAAGGCCAGTCAAGTGATCACAGCTGAGAAGAGGAGGGTAGTACTGTGAGTGAAGCAGAAGCGTCGTCTGCTACAGCTGACACACACACACAACGGGTCAGCTTGCTCGCGGCCAAGCCAGCATGCGTCAACAAAGGCGGCCGGCGTTGGAAGGGGAACAGGTACGACTCATAGTTATTGTCTTGTGCGAGTGTGCTGATGAATGGGTTTTGATTGCATGGCATTTATCAGAAAACAGAAGACTTTACATGGTGGGCGTGGTGTGGGCGTGGCACTTTGTCTGAGTGTTTCTGATTTCACTGTGTGTGTGTGTGTGTTTGTGTGTGTGTGTGTGTGTGTGTGTGTGTGTGTGTGTGCAATCAAATGGTTTTTGAGTAGATACTTGAAACAAGACTGAGTGAGAAGTAGTAATGGTGCATGTGCTGTTTGTGTGTGTGTGTGTGTGTGTGTGTGTGTGTGTGTGTGTGTGTGTGTGTGTGTGAGAGAGAGAGAGAGTGTGTGTGTGTATGTGTGTGTGTGTGTGTTTGTGTGTGTTTGTGTGTGTGTATGTGTGTGTGTGTGTATGTGTGAACATGACTTTTATTTTATGTCAACAGGTGTTGGCAGAGGACGGGGGACCAGAGGTAGAGGATGGGGAGCTGCTGCACAGAGGGGGAGAGTGAGAGGTGGTGTGTTGGCCCAGACCCTTGTGCCACCTAACAACACCCAGCCAGACAAGAAACACACACGGCAAGTTGGATTTCCTGACGTTCCAGCTGCAAGTTATCAGCGACCTCCTGTATGGCAACAATCCAGCACCACAAGCAGCTGTACCCCGTTCGGAAGAAATTGCATGACTGATGGAGAGGCACTTCCCCACTACCTTAGAAAAGACTGTGGGGAAGCGCTCATCAGGCAGGAGGTGCATGGTGTGCAGCAAGAGGGGCATCCGAAAGGAAACAAACTACATGTGTGGACAGTGTCCTTCAACACCATCTCCAGGAGTACCCCACAAAGAAAAACTATTAGTCACTGTCTCCTGTCCTGTACATATAATTATGTAATATATGTGTGATTTTATCATCTTTCTGTTTGTGTTGTGTGGTCATGTTGGTGGATACAAGAAGAAGAAAAAAACAGTGACACATAAATTTCTTTCTGAACCTCCTAACAACCTGGATGTAGCTGTGGACAGGTATCTGGTCAATTTGAAAACTTTGGATTTATATTCTTCACATAAGGTAAGGAAATACATTTTTCCTTATGATTCTTTTGTTTTCTAACAATAATTCACTGTTTTGTTTCACACTAATATGATAGTATGTTTAGAAATTGAGTGAAAAACACATAAACCTATTTCATTGGACATAAACTTTTTGCAGTGTTCTTGAATGTGATTGCAATTGTTATCAAAAGATAGTGTTCAATTTCCTTTCAGAAAAGTATAGGTTTCATATGCTTTTGTTCAATAGTTTTCGAGCCAGAATTTTTTTTTGAATTATTACCCTTCGCAACTAAAAAAGGCTTGGCAAACTGTTGTCTCAGAGCTTTAAAAGGGTGTAGCAGGCAAAGGGTTAACCCTCTGCCTGCCGCATGACTTTGTGCTACATGACTATGAGCATACCATGCCAAGGGAGGTAACTCCGCAACACTTACACACTTGCCATAAAGAAACCTCAATAAAAAAAATTTGCTTTTCACTCATCTATTCTATAAAAGTAATGAAAAAAATTCAAAGACATCACTCCATCCAAACCAGCCATTTTTTCCTATATATAGTGAACTGGTACACGAGGAAATAAAAACAAATGAACAGACTAACTCTACTTCAGTGTTCACGGTGCTAAAATAATTTTCCCTAAATTTACTGTACCCACAGAATGTCATGGATTAGGAGCACATAGTGATTTTCCAAGTCGAAACAAAGTACTGAATCCTTCAGGAACAAAATAAAGTCATTCTATATGGTCTGCACACTAAATAATCAACGTTTGTGGTGAAGGGAAAAAAACAAAACAAACTTCAACAATTTTGTTAAACTGAAGGCATCACATACAAGAAGATTTGTCTTCTAACTACTGAGGGGAAGAAAATAACACAAACAGATTACTGGATACTGGACTTGAAATTGTGATGGAATTCAACAAAAATGTGCTTTTGCACAAATGCACTAAGCAATCGACCCCCACCCCCCACCCCCCACCCCCGTACACACACACACTGTGGTGATGATGTACCTCTTGTACGTCTCCTCTTTGCTTTTTGATAAACAAGGCAGTCTGTAATTTAGGCCAGAGTTTATGCTCATCCTTTTTTGCTTGCTTTTGTGCAGCAAATAAATTTGTTTCTCGCTAAAAGTCTGCCAAAATTCCTCTGAAATCAAAAGGCTAAAGGTGACACTCCCACAGGCAAATCATGGGACACACCCACTGACTGACCCGGTTTCCTGGCTGTCAAAACAAGCGAAACTTTTTGGGGGCTTCACTTCTTGTAGCCTACCACTCCAGTCAACAGTTAAAGAATCTCTAGCAGCTTTTGTTTTTCGAATTTTCTTCTTTTGGGGGGCTGAACCCAGCAGCAGTGGGCAGTTCGACATCGTCATTATTATCGCCCGAATCATTATCGATTCCAACCTCAAAATCAGTCAGCGGTCAATCTTTACATACAACTAGGTCAAGATCGACGTCCGAATCGTCTCGATTTCAAATCTTCTTCAAGAGTGTAGCCCTCAAATACGCTCTTTTCATCACTATCACATCAAAAGATGAATTCTACAAGTTGCATAGTTACTTGATCCGCCATTTTCCCGAAAAATCTTTGCGAAAAAAAAAAGCCGAACTTTGAAAATTCACAGCAGCAAAACTACTCCACCAAAACTCGTGCAACAAAAACCGAAATGGCATCCAGAAACGGCTGTACCGGAAGACTCTTCTGTCACAATTGCATTCTGGGATATGTGATGGTGAAAGTAGTTGACCTAGTATTCAGTGGTCGATCTTGGTCAATTCGGTATTCAGGAGGAGGAAATCTCGCTGTCGATCTCGGCCGATCCGGTAGGCATTGGGTTAAAGGTCAGACATTTCCAGAAAGCCAGTCAGCAGTGTCAGCCAAAGTGCCGTTAGATTTGCATTGTAGAATTGCCTTCAAGTCTGATGTCTGTTCATATGAGTTCCAAGTGACGTCTTGATATTGGTGAGTAAACTAATACATACATCATTCCATGAAAACAAAGCAGTTGTTAACCTTGTCGGAAGTGTGAGCACACACCTTAAATACACATTGCTCCATTCTAATTTTTATGCACAACTTGTCATTGAAGAGCACAGAATACAGCTGACTGGTATGGAAGCACGGCACCAACTGGCATTTGGTACACACACTTCATCTTGTATCTGTATGTCTGATCAGTAAGCAGATGAGTATCAATTACAATTATTTGAGGTTAGCGGCTGGAAGCAGATTAAGTGCTCACACCGTCACTGAGTTCAGACAGCTGTTTGAAACGCCCCACCCTGTAAGCCTTGGTCTTTGTATGTTTGGCATCCTTGCACTGGATAATATCTAAATCCTGACCAGAGAGTCACACACAAAGCCAACACTCACTCACATCATGTAACTTCTACTCCTGTTGCTAGCCTCAAATTATTTAATTGTAATTAAACTGAACCTTTCTAATGTAAGGGTAGTTTGATTCCTTAATTAGGAAGCATTTCATATGCAGAAATATGTAGTGTCGTATTCTGCAATGCTTTCATATATTTGCAGTTTTGAAGCTGAAAGGTCAAGTCATGTCCATCATGTACCGTTTTCGAGCGTCCAATCGTGAATGGGTGTGGTTGAGGACCTCGGCATTCAGTTTCCAGAACCCTTACACAGATGAAGTGGAATACATTGTGTGCACCAACACGTCTGCCAAGTGAGTGCTTCAACATGCAGCAGCTGATTCTTTTCCAACTACTTCCTGTGTTCCCCTTCCCATGCCTAGATATCTGTTCTAAATTCAAATAGAGATCCAAGTTAAATGATTTGTGCCAATGGAGAGAAAAGAACATAATGTAAGTTCATACTTCTTCACTTCAATATTGGATACTTTTGAGAAATATGTGCACATCTTTTGCATTTTTCAGAACTTTGTTATATAAACCTATTATATGATTATTCTAACTGTCAAATACCATCATAAAAGTACCAAAAAGCAGATCATATCTGTGGCACCTCCGTTTAATGCTATATTTTTCTTGTATATGCAGTCATGTCCTAGATGGTTTTATCTTAACATTTATATTCAGAGATGACTATGCATTCACCATCCTGTACCTTTCCTCCTCAACCCACCCCTCTCACCATAAGTATTCTAAATTGTTTATTTTGGTTGTAGTTTGCTGAGATAAAACGATGCTGTCCTCAGGAACTCGCAACAAGGTCCAGTGACTGGCATGCCAGGGGAACAGGCCCCGGACCTGGTGCCCTCCCTCTCTTCCTATCCCAGTGCAGCTACCGCCCGCCCCATGCACACTGCTGACCACATGGGGGTGGGGGTGCATGCAGGCAAGGGGGACTACAGGGACGCCAGCGGCTATTCCACGAGTGACCTGTACCACATGGGGAACCGCGGCCTTACGCAGGACATGTATGCTCCCTACAACCAGGCGCCTGCAGCCACCATCAAGTACCCCTCACACACCAGCCCCTCGGCCATGGGGCTCAGCCAGCAGTCCCCCGCCCCAGCTTTGGGCCCCATGGGACTGCGCCGCTCCCCGGCTGCCCAGACCACGGGACCCACTGGCTGGCCCACACAAGGCAGCTATGCACGAAATGATGTGAGTTGGGCCTTGCAGGGTGGGTCAGGACTGACATTGACTTGTTTCTAATTTGTTCATTTGCATGACTTTGTTGACATTTATGTACCATTTTGTTTTTTAATCTGTTTGTGTATGAAAAGAATCAAGTCATTTGATTCCCATGGAGGGGCTCTGTTTCTGTTCCTACCTTTTATGGAACATTGCATGTGCTCTTGTGTGCTGATTATGAATTCTAGCATGTATATGGCTTTAGTTGATAAGGCAGTTTGATCAGCTGTTCTGTCTGAAAGAAAGAGAGCAGAAAGGAAACAGTGTGTGTGAAGTTTGATTGACTGTTACAGGGCAGCAGCGATTATGGTGGCGCAGGGCAGGGCCACTACAGTCACATCAGTCCTAACACCACTTCACCAGGTAACTTCCTTCTCTCTCTCTCTCTCTCTCTCTCTCTCTCTCTCTCTCTCTCTCGCTCACTCTCTCCCCCAGATAGTTTCAGTACTTTCTTCTTGTATTTCATTTTCTCAGGAACAATCAGATTGATTCATGTTTGGTAATTGACTAGAATGCTTTATGACAAGCCCAGTGAGATAGACAGATGAAAGAAAAGTGACAAAATAGAAGGAAAATGTCAAATAATGCTGGTTGTGTCAACTGAAGAATATATGCCCAAAGCATGCTGTGTTGCCCATTGGCTTTTGAATCGCATCAACCTGCCATGACTCAATTTCATTCATTATATCTCATGACCTGAGATGAGAGGGATGCCACAGACGCATGGGCTGTCAGGTGTTTCCACAGCTCTGTGTCCTCAGTCATATGTGAACAGGTTGCCGGTTCAGTCCTTCAGGTTGTCCACCTAGGACTTGTTCAGTCCATTCTTCACTGAACCAGCTGGCATAATCTGGGACAGAGATTCAATCTATACAAGGCAAGCCTGCAGTGATAACTAGGAGTAGAGATTATCCTGTCTTCTAGCATTTGTGTTGTCTTGCCTTATCTAATGTTCTTTTTATTCAAAATGAAAAAAGTTAAAGATCTCATAGCCTATTGGTCTTAGGGGCAGTGAACTGTCAGAGGTTACTTGCCTTAAACCTTTCCTGAGTTGAATCAGATACCATTTTACTGCTGGATAGACAGAGAGGGCTTTCAAGTCAAAAATATCTGACCCCAAATGTAGTTAGAACTCGTGAATGTAAGCTCCGAAGGCAAATGCTCAAATGATGTGGCTGAAGGCCCCTCTGTGTTTGAAGGGGGAAGCTGTTGGAAGAATTTATGTTCAAATGCAGATATCCTGTTTGAAATAGGACTGGAAATGAGTGACAGGTAGAAAGTTATGTGATGAAATGCTGCTTTATAGGATCATAGCAGTCACAAGTTTAAGTTAGACTATGTGTTCAAATTTGGCTTTAGTGCATCCTCATTCTGAGGTGTCAGGAAGAGGGGGAAATTTGATTTCTTTGATCCACAGTTCAGGAGGGAGAAGAAAAAAAAACAGCAGCAGTTCTATGTTTTGGCACTATTTTTCTTTGAAATAAAAGCTGCTGTATATGTGAAACAACACATTGTGAACAGACCTTTGAATACATTTGAAACAGTCTGTTTGACAGTTTACTCTGTGTGGTTGCAGTTATGAAGGTGGTTGTTGGTGTTTTTTCTTCGGCATATTTGCAGTAGATTTGTGGATGCAGTTGCAAAGATCTGAATGCAACAGGCCCAATAGATTTGTAGTCACAGTGACAAAGTTCAGAATCCATTGTTGGTGTTTTATAATGTTACAGCAGATTTTTGGTCACAACAGCAATGATTTGAGTGTCTTTGTGATGGTTCAACAGGTGTCACAGTATCAAACATCGGAGTGTATTCACAGTATTTTTCTCTGTGACATGTGCAATGGGAGTTTTGGTCACAGTGGCAAAGATTGGAGTATAATCACAGTCTGTTTCGCTGTGACAGGCAAGACAGGGTTGTGGTCTCGGTGGCAAAGGGTGAAGTGTATTCACAGTATTTTCTGTGACAGGCACAGAAGGCTTGTAACCGCGGTGGCAAATGTGTATTCATAGCATTTTTCTCTGTGACAGGTGCAGCAGGGTTGTGGTTGCAGTGGCAAACAATGGAGCATACTCACAGTATGAGTCACTGTGACAGGAACGATCACAGTGGCAAAGATTGGAGTTTGTTCATAGCATTCTCCATGACATTCATAGCAGGATTGTGGTCGCAGTAACAAACATTGGAGTGTATTCACATTACGTTTTCCTGTGACAGGCACAGTAGTGTTTCGGTTGCAGTGGCAAAGGTTGGACTGTATTCACAGTATTTTTCTCTGTGACAGGTGCGGTGGAGTTTTGGTCACAGTGGCAAAGATTGGAATATAATCACAGTCTGTTTCCCTGTGACACTGACAGGGTTGTGGTCTCAGTGGCACAGAATGCTTATGATCACACTAACGAATATTGGAGTGTATTCTCTGTGACAGGTACAGCTGGGTTCTGGTCGCAATGACAAAATCAGAGTGTATTCACCGCATTCTGTATGACAGGTGAAGTAGGGTTGTGGTCACAGTGACAAAATCGGAGCGTATTCACAGAATTCTCTTTGACAGGTGAAGTAGAGTTGTGGTCACAGTGGCAAAGATTGGAGTGTATTCACAGCATTCTCTTTGACAGGTGAAGTAGGGTTGTGGTCACAGTGACAAAGATTGGAGTGTATTCACAGCATTCTCTTTGACAGGTGAAGTAGGGTTGTGGTCACAGTGGCAAAGATTGGAGTGTATTCATAGCATTCTCTTTGACAGGTGAAGTAGGGTTGTGGTCACAGTGACAAAATCGGAGCGTATTCACAGCATTCTCTTTGACAGGTGAAGTAGGGTTGTGGTCACAGTGGCAAAGATTGGAGTGTATTTGACTGGTGAAGTAGGGTTGTGGTCACAGTGGCAAAGATTGGAGTGTATTCACAGCATTCTCTTTGACAGGTGAAGTAGGGTTGTGGTCACAGTGACAAAGATCGGAGCGTATTCACAGCATTCTCTTTGACAGGTGCAGTAGGGTTGTGGTCACAGTGGCAAAGATTGGAATGTATTCACAGCATTCTCTTTGACAGGTGAAGTAGGGTTGTGGTCACAGTGTGGCAGAGATTGGAGTGTACTCACAGTATTTCTCTGTGTAACAGGTGCAGCAGGATTGTAGTCACAGTGGCAAAGATTGGAATGTACTCACAGTATTTATCTGTGTGACAGGCGCAGCAGGGTTGTGGTCACAGTGGCAGAGATTGGAGGGTATTCATCGTAATTTTCTGTGTGACAGGTGCAGCAGGATTATGGTCACAGTGGCAAAGATTGGAGTGTATTCACAGATTTTTCTGTGTGACAGGTGTAGTAGGGCTGTGGTCACAGTGGCAAAGATTGAAGTGTATTCATCATAATTTTCTGTGTGACAGGTGCAGCAGGGCTGTGGTCACAGTGGCAAAGGTTGAAGTGTATTCATCATAATTTTCTGTGTGACAGGTGCAGCAGGGTTGTGGTCACAGTGGCAAAGGTTGAAGTGTATTCATCATAATTTTCTGTGTGACAGGTGTAGTAGGGCTGTGGTCACAGTGGCAAAGGTTGAAGTGTATTCATCATAATTTTCTGTGTGACAGGTGCAGCAGGGCTGTGGTCACAGTGGCAAAGGTTGAATTGTATTCATCATAATTTTCTGTGTGACAGGTGCAGCAGGGTTGTGGTCACAGTGCCTCAGGGGCAGGGGGATGGAAGTGATCAGCAGCAAACACCAGCACAGCAGCAGCAACCTGAGGAGTTCAGTGACATGTTTGGCATGCTAAGCCAACCAGCCCCTGAGTTCAACGACCTTTCAGGCATGTTCACCAACTTCACAGAATAGCCGTTACTTCAGGGGACTGTGAGGAGGGGGTAGGGAAGGGATGGGAAGAAGTTCTGGTTGTCTGTGCTGGGTGAGGGGGTGTCATCGCAGTGTTCATTGTGCCGTTTCATGAATTGGGCAGGGTACATAATGTGCATTCTTTTTAGGGTGCCTGCCATAAACCTTGGACACTTCTGACCTTGTCAGATTTGTACAGAACAATGAGAATGTGTTCTTTGTAAATAGTAAACAGATAATTAAAACAGTGGGTAAAGTGGGGAATTTAACATACACGCAAGCACACACACACTCACGAACACACACACACACACACACTCGCACATACACACACAAAATCTCGCTTTCTCTGAGATTTTCATGCATACACACATTTAGCACACAGAGGCATACACATAAGCACACACATGCTCACACACACACACACACATACATGCATGCACGCAGGCATTCACACACACAAAATAAGAAAGGTGATGGTAAAAACCACATGCAGTAGTAAGTTAATGTTTCTGTGTTTAAGCAGTGATCATGAAAATTTTCAGCATGATTTAAAACATTTGGTCATTGGATTGAAGGTGAATCGTCAAGTGACATCGAGCATTATTACGTCATATTATATTAGACTATTTGGGGGCAGTGAGTATTGAAAGCTGCCATGAGTTAAGCATTTCTTACACTTTGCATCTTGTGGGAAAAGGCTGTGACATGAAAAAAGAGAGGATTTACATTTGTTTGTAGTCATTTTTTCATAGTCTTCTGCAAAGCAAGTGTATAGTTATACATTGTAGTATTTGTGTTGAGCAGTAATATTTTACCTGTGTCTGATACCATTCTGTTTTAATCTTAAGTGTCATTGTAAATCTTACATTTCTGTGATGGATGTTGTGCGAATTTATCTTTGAAATGTATGTGGAAGTGAAGTGCATGTTAGAGTGGAATCAACATTATAAATCACTGTAATCTGTTTTGTGACCATGTTACTTCCAGCGTGAGAAATTTAAATTTGATCATGTTTTGGCAGTTGTTTTGAACTCATGTCACTTGGTAAGGAAATAACTGCCATTGATTAAGGAACACAGTTCTCTGTATCATTCTGTGTAAAGTAGAAAACAATTACCATGTATACATTCCCAACTCTAAACAGAATTTAACTGTACATGTCAGCTGTTGATTAGAGTTTGCCACTGTAGTACTCTTCTTTCACGTCAACTAGGTGTCTGAGGTCTATTCAGGGCAAAGTTAACCCTGGTAACATGTTCATACATTTACAGGTGAAGTTGATGAGCTTTCCATCGTAGCCAAATGAAATATGACTGAAAAAGATTTTACAGCCATACTGTTTAAAATACCAAAGCCTCTTGAAAAGTTGTTTGATATGCACAATCTTTCATATTTCTCTTACTGTATCAGATGACAGGTATTAGGGAGAAAAGGCAACCCTGATATTGCTCCCCGAGGCTGACTGGCCCATAAACAACATGAATTAGGAGAAAAGGAAAGAAAGGAGGGGGGGTGGGTTGGGGGGGGGGGGGGGGGGGGGCATATTTCCTATGCAAAACTTACTGATCAGCTTAGCATTTGTTTCATTACATAATGTCTTTAAACCCAGCATAGTTAAAGGTAAAGAACAATCTTGTAGAAAAAAATTAGCTGTCATCTTGTATACATGGTAAAACAGAGAATTGGAACAGATTTGCATAACCAGAGTTCTATGAGTATGAACCAAACAAAAGTCAAAATCATTCATAAAAAGCTGTTTGAATATGAATTTGTCCACACACACACACACAAAAAAAATTTTTACTTTCCAACATTGTGCAATTTCTGTGCCACAAGTTTCAGGATTATTAGCAAATTTTTTTTTTTCTTTCTCCTCTCCTTTTCTGCTCTCTTTGCACTTAAAATCCTTTTCCATGCATCATAATGTGAACGTTTTGAGATGAATATTACTAGAAATACCTGTGTTTATGGATAAACACCTATACCCATTCTTCTCACAATTTGAAGCCTTGTTAGTATAAAGGCCATTAAGCAACACCCTGTTGGCGATACTCAAAGGTGAGTTGTGAATCGCCTAGATTTTACCCCCTTTTTTTTTTTTCCTACGGAACAACTCTAAATGAAAGAGAGCAGATTACAATCCAGCCTCCATTTTTTTTCACAGTGTAGCAATGCAGACAACTTGAAACAACTTTCCATCCTAAGGTACTTTGAATTCAGAACTATATAAAACGGCACAAATTTGAAACAAACATTCCATGGGTCACATAGTTCTCAGCTTTTCTTTCAAACCTTTTTTCCACCTGGTTTTTTTACCCATTTACCTTTGAGATAAAGTGCTTTTCACTGAACAAGCAGCTTTACTACTGTTACAGTATTTTTTCTATTAAAATTTAGAAGTGACGCTACCATGCTAATGCAATTGCATTATTTTTCCCTGAATCAGAAAGCAAGAGAAAATGTTTTACAAGCTACATTCATCTTTCTTCCAGGTCTTCAGCTCTAAGTGTGTGGGGTTTTTTTTTTTATTAATGTTCTTATGGATTATAGCAAAGCATGCCCATGCTTTCCTTGTGCACTCTATTTTCCGTTGAAGAAATAAGTAGACAAACATTTATTGAACTTGGGAACACAGTCATTTTCAGTATACAAACTTTTTGTGGTCATCCTTTTGACAACTTGTTGTATTTATTTTGTTACTAGTACGTAAGTAATCTCTCTTAAGAAATATTGTGTATGTGCCTTCATGCAGTGACTTAAATGATTCTATGTGTGTATGTGTGGACAAATCGTCTATTATAGTAAATTTGCATAATTGATTTTGCTAAGTGCTGTATATAAGAATCACTTGTGCTTGCTATGTTTTGTTTCCTCATCTGTGCTGAGGTCACAATAACTGTTCAGCATTGCGTTTGTTTAGTGAAGGCTTAAGAGTGAGTGCCATACATTTAGTCTGTCCAGTCAGTCTTTGTTCACTACTCTTCTAAGATTGAGGATATGTGCACATCAACTGTGCACATATGGTGTGCCATCTTTGTGAGTCTACCTGTGAGCATCAAGACCATAATATATTATAGAAAAACAGGTGTATTCATCAGTTTTTTCTTCCTACACTGGCAAGAAAATGATGTACTAACCAGTTTGTTTTCACACCATGGTAGGGAAAACTGGTTGTTATCAGTTTTGTTTTGTGCAGGTGTGCAGAGAGGATGTGGGAGAAGTAGACATTTTGATGAAGATCTGTGCGTCATACCATATATGAATGTTTATCCCTAGGACTCCGTTATTTTAGGCATGAAAATGTCAACTGCCATGCTTCACATGTTGTGATGATAATAATTCTGAACACATTTTCCAGGAAAGAGTGAGAAAGTGTGCTTTTGACAAATTTGGTATTACTGAGTGGAGTGTCTCCAAGTAATCTTGATGTTTTTGGAAATCAACTTATTCTTATCAATCTGTGAGTTGTGACCCCTCTAATCTTGGCTTACATGCATATATATATGGTTTTATGTTTTGTTGGTTCAGTTTGTTTGTTTGTTGTTCTATTGGTTCAGTTTGTTTGTTTGTTGTTCGTGCATCCATTTCTGTGACAGTCTGACTCAATCATTTTATTATTGTTTAGTTTTCTTTCATCTGTCATATACATGGTTAACTGGCCCCTTCTGCCCTGCAGCACTTATCATCATTTTGTTATTTTAACAAATGTCCGCCAACATATTTGGTGGTCCCTGCCACTAGTCAGAGCAAAATTAAATCAGTGGGGAGGAGAGGCCATGTGCATTGGCCAATTCACACATCATTACTAGCATTATGTGTCAGTTCTAGACAGTTTTGTAATTCTCTTGTTCTGTCTTATCATCATCTCTCTTCGTCTTGCTTTTATGTCTCTCTCTGTCTTCAGTTTCCCTTTCTGTTTTCAAACCCAGCTGATCATCATAAGTATTGAAATCAGTTTCTTGATGTTCATATCTTGAAGTACTGGCAATTTTTTTTTCTCCACCTAGAATTCATTTTTCCCTTCTCCTAGCTCTAAAACATTGAGATGCTTTGAGTTTGGTTGCATGATTTATACATGCAGACCATCAATATTTGTTCATGAAAGACAGAAATGGAGGTCACAAGTTTGAACCTCGTAAAAGCATACAAAAGTTAAAATATATACAAAATTCTTATGATGTGCATTTGTCATTCTGGTCACTTGTCTGTGTTTATGCGCAAGTTACTTTGTCTTGATATTTGGAGAAAACTTGGGATTCTTGTGATTCTATTTCTGTCTTGCTGCAAGTTAGAATGTATATTGTAATGTGTAATAAATATGAATATCTTTATGTTATTTCATGTGTCAATTTGCTTCACTTCTTTGGAAGACTGAAACAGATTGCATTGTGAATGTATGAATGCTGTGTGTGAAAATATATAAGGTGCTTATGTGTGGATGTGGCATGAAAAGAACAGCAAATTAAAAGATCTATGGTTAAAAACCAGAGGCATGCAAAGTCAGATTTTCAGAACCAATATCCTCTCTTTTGTGTCTGCAACACATACAATTCTCTATTCAAAATAGAAAGGAAGGAAGGGAAAAAAAGGAATACATATATTGAAATATCACTTCCTATTTAATTTTTACTGTTGATTTGGAGCGAGGAGAAAGATTGGGATGCAAACTAAAAAAAAAAGTATCCCAAGTAAGCAAGAAATCATATATGAATATATAAAGTACATGCTCCTTATCTCTCTTTAATGAGAGAGGTTTCATGTAGCAGAAGTGTCTTCTTCACATCCTTCCAAAATAGCAATTTGTTGCTTAGAGTTGTATATATTTTATCCAATTTTATCAATTGCTGGATGTATAGTTTCCCAAAACTGTCAGATTGTAGGTTCGATGCCTATCAGAGCTATTTATTTGTGGGCTTTTTCTCCCCCAACAGGCTCCTATCCCAAGTTGAGTTTGCTGTGGGCTCGGTTGGAAAGACTGGGACCACATGGTCGAGTTTCATCCACTTAATGGATGCGTCGCTGAGTGTGTTGGTCAGAGTTTATGACCAACACTGCAGGTGTCTTCAGGCTGGGTTGATGCCAGGATGTATTATGAAAATAAGCGTAGAGTACACCTCTGCTATGCAGTCTCAGACCAAAAAGGAAATCCATAGATCATCTTCATGTCCTCCCTCGAAGTCGGAGTGTGGCTGCCCACGTGGCAGGGTAATCCAAAAGGGTTACACATGTAATGTTCTCATCCCTAGCTGATGCATTTTTATCATAGTGTTCAAGTGCTTCCGATGATCCCTGGAGTTTTTTAGCCAGGGTACGACAACAACAACAACAACAACAACAAACATCTTCATATCCTCATCCTTGTCGATAGCATTAAAGGGGAAAAAAATTAGGTTCCGTAGCCTTTCATGCCTATCTGTCGTGGTGACCTTGGTTTTGGTTGCCTCTCCATGCCTTTGGTTCGGTTCTGTCAGGGTCACCGATATCGGCAATTTCATGGGGACTGTTTTGGACAGACACGTTGGGCCTTCCAGAAGAAGAGCTCACTCAAACTGGCTCTGCGACTAGGCAATTATTGATGTCAGTGAGGGGCATGGTAGGTGATGTCATGTGTATGTTAGCTCAAAACAGTGACTCGGCAGTAGTGCAATGTCTCCTCTGGTGCGTTGCTTCATGGTGACTCGATATCAACTACTCCCTGTGGATTGCCTGTGTTGGGAAGACCAGGCTTTGGCTGTGGACAGGGAGGCTGGAATGAGTGGCGTTAGTAAAATATCCCTGAGGAGGTTGGGAGATGAGACATTAGCATATACATATGTACATACTTGCACACTTAAGTAATCAGACATATCACAGAACATCAATTTTTCATATATTGCTGCCAAAATTAGCTGAAGACAGACAAAATGAGGTATCTGATTTTGCAAGCCACTTGGTGTAAGACCCAACTTAAATGGAGTGATTAAAGTTGGCTCTTCACTCAAGGTGTGTAGACCTGAATCTTGTGCAGATAATGCCAGTCAGTGATTTACTGTTTCCCCAGTAGCTCTCAGTTTCCTCTCTTTCATAAAGTACACATGTCATGCACTGAAAACACTAATGGAAGCTCCTAGGACTCGGCTTACTACATAGAAAACTGTGGCAGTCTGGCGCTGCTGCTTTGCTCTTACAAAATCAAACATATAAGTGCTTATATTTTGACAGATTTAGGTTATGTTTTTATTGATCATTTAACAAAAACTTTGCATGAAAATATGCCATATATTGAAATGTACATATCTTTCACTTACAAGTCTGTAGAGAAAACTAAATGTTTGTAGTTGCTGAAATAGTAACGAAGGAAACATTCTGAGGGCATGATGTCAAATGTGGACATTTACTTTCAAGGGAGTGAACTGTTAAGCTATACAAAATATAAATTGATACACACTTGAAGGCAGATGAACTGGTTAGAGTTACAAAAGTAGAAATGTATACACACCTTAATGCAGATCAACTTGCCACATGAACACTGAATTTGTGGTTAACTATCAATCAAGTGGGAATATTTTACTTGGGGGGGGGGGGGGGGAACAGCAAAAATGTTTCAAATATAAGGTCATATGCAAAAGTACTTGTATAGAAGGTGCCAGAGAGTACAAGTCTGAAAGGAAGAGTCAAAGGAGCCTTTATGCAATGAAAATTGAAACAATAATAAGTATGTATATAACAATTTCTAAGTCTGCCTGTGTTTTCAAGTTTGAAATAATGTGATAAGTGGAGCTGTTTATGGCAATGAAAACTGAAACATTAAGGGGAAAAAAAAAAGGGAAGAACAGTCTTTAATTCGCACAGGAATGTTTTTAATAACTATGTAACCAATCCTAATTGAGATCAGATTTCAGGTTGGTTTCTTCCCACCCGCCCATTTAATCCCATCGTGTCCTACCAAGCACACACGGAGAGTTGGAACATATATGCTGCCTAAGGCATGGAACTTATAAGATTATCAGATTGAATGAAACCATAAATGAGATCTATGGACTGTGGTATTCGACATTAATTTGGTGCGGCAAAGCGAAACAGGAACTTCTAAGCTCACATTTTCTTTGCTCCCCCTCTGTACCTCACAGTTGACCTTCTGTTTTACTTTTGCATGTTGTTATTGTTGTTGTTGTTGTCGTACCCTGGCTAAAAGACTCCAGGGATCATCCGCACAGCCGAAGCACTTGAACACTATGGTACAAATGCATCAGCTAGGGATGAGAACATTCATGTGTGACCGTTTTTGATTACCCCATCACAAGGGCAGCCACACTCCGACTTCGGGGGATACTTTTGTATGATGCGGACAGGGCTAGGATCAGCCTGAAATAATCTGGAAGGAATTTTGAGAAACTACCTCATATGAAGTTCAGTCTTTGTAACAACTCAAATTATTACGAAAGAAAAGACATAACAAAAAAAGGTGTTCCATGAATCAGCTTGAAATAAGTCTTAACTTCTGTGGCCCTTTGCTTCCTGCTTTCATGGTGACCTCAGTTTCAATACCTTCTCCATGTCTATACCCTTGTTTTGATTCTGTTGGGTCACCAGTATTGGCAAATTCATGGGGACTGTCGTGGGACTTGGCAGTGCTGTGTCTCTTCTGGTAGGTTGCCTTGTGATGACTTTACTGTTCCCAGTGGATCGCCGGTGCCGAACCTGTGGCGCTGCGGGCCAGGCTGTGGCTGTGACTGTGGACGGAGGGCCGGAATGAGCAGCGTGGGTGCAATGGCACTGAAGTGGCATGGAAGAAGAGACAGAAAAAATCACATTGTCAAAAATAAACAAAAATAAAGACTTCATATATACTGCATTTTTCATGCATGGAACATAATTGAAATGATTCTGTCCGGCAGCAAGCCAACACACAGGCTCATAAGAAACCTCTCCTCACATTTATCAAGCGCTTAAACTTACCTGGTAGAGGTATAATTCTTGCCATGACCATACTCAGTCAACTGGGTACAGTGGAAGCAGAATATCAACACCTAACACCTCATAAAGAAGTGCTGGGTGGACAAGACGGGATCGCTGGTTAGAATACCACTGTCCTGTTAGGCAGGACTGGGAACAGGGAACTGTGGAGATCTCTGCATAACCAGCCATCGCAGCATTCTTACCACTTGCTGTCACATGGTGTATTCCTTAATCTGACTGAAAATCATGGGCTGCTTCTTGGTGGTGTGGGCACATAAACCTACATCACAGCAAATTTAGTGTTGGCTTTCGTTTTTGTGTAACAGTAAGTTGTAGCTATTACTAGTGTTTGTTGATGCTTGTTCAAAGAAAAAGAACAGAAAAAAAAAAAAGACACCACCACTACCCACCCCTCTTACCCTGCCTCCAATTCCTTGTTGTTTTTAGTTCTTGTTATTTACTTATCTCTTTATATATTTACCCTTTTTTCATTTACTGATATCAACAAACAAACAGAGTAATAACCACTAGTAAACAAAAAAGAAAACACAAGAAATCTATCACCAGACAAAAGCTGATTAACACCCCATTCACCCCCCCCCCCCCTCCCACTCTCTCTCTCCTGCCCCCCAGCAACTGTACTCCAAAATAATGAGAGCAGTGTTCACACAGGGTTCCGTTGGAGACTGGTTCCATTCTTCAGTTGGAGTTTGTCAAGGCTGCCTTCTGTCTCCTAAACTTTTCAACATATTCGTGGAACGCATCATGACTGATGCACTTGAACATTGGCTGAAGACGCTATCAGAACAGTCAGTATTGGAGGAAGAAAAGATGACGTCAGTGGCCGGGCAGGCAGTTCACAAGAACTTGCCAAACTTGCTGAAAGGGTTGGATAAAGGATTAACAAGATATGGTATGAAAATCAGTGCAGGAAAGGTCAAAGTGGGGGCTAGCCACAATACCACAATCAATTATGATATAACTGTCCACGAACTGATGCTAGCAACTGGTCAACATTTAACTTACCTGGGATCCATCATTAACAACGAAGGATCCAAACCAGAAACAATCTCAAGGGCAGCAAAGACAATTTCAACACTGTCCAGGCTGATCCTGTGCAGAAGCACAATAACATCTCCATGAGGTACAAGATCAGACTCCTGCATGCATTTGATATTCCATTTGTCTCTGTGTGCCAAAAAGACATGGATTCTCACAGTGGGCCTGGAAAGGAGAACCCAAGCCATCAAAATGAGTTGTTACTACAAAACCTAGACTCGGGGTGTTTTAAATCATGTCACTCGTGATCAAGCCTGTCAGACCATCGATTTGAGCATTGGACATAAGAAGTTGAACTGACGATAGTTAAGAAAACAACAAACAAACAAACAAATCCTCCGAGGAACTGTTGGAAGAGGAAGACAGAGGGGAACACTGAAAAAAAAAAGTAATGGACTGATGACTTTGCATAATAGACCGGGAAACGTTTACCCCAAGCCTTTGGATAGAACTGACAGGAATAGAAGAACCTGGTGTACTTTTCTTCAGTGTGGCACGAGTTTTTAAAGAAAAAGAAGAACAACCAAAATGAAACAACTCACCTGACAATCTACTTACAGACTGAAATAACAAAAACAAGCGAGAGAGAGAGGACATCCCGTTCTCTGTCGCAGCTTGGAATCAAACTGAGACCTTTGGGCAACAAAACTGTCATATACCGTGCTACACGTGTGTGTGTGTGTGTGTGTATGTGTGTGTGTGTTCATTCCCATCATCCTCAACCATCCACCCTTTCCTTATCTTTAGGTAAATCATTGTCTTAGTGGTGGTGGTGGTGGTGGTATTATTTGTTGGAATGATAGTAATACACAGATGAATACTTCAGGGTCAGGGTAAGTCACAAGCTTGAACCGTTACTTATAGGGGTGGAATCCCCCCTTCCCCTCTCCCCCCCCCCCCCCCCCCCCTCCCCCCCGTGCGCCCAAATTTACACAGCGCTGAAGAGAACAGAGAAGTGGGAGCTTCCATTCTCTGAAAGAGAAGGCATTAGTCTAGTCTGGTGCAAGGCGATTTTCATCAGTCAGGTGGTTCCATTCCACTGATGTTCTTATGGAGAAAGAAAACTGTAGTGTTCAGTAGTTGCTGATGGCACGGGGAACCGTTGGCCTGTCTCTAAAGAGGGTTCCGAGTCATGTGTCCTGGGAAGGTTGTTGGTTTCATACGTCTTTAAGCCTAGGTGGCGGGTGCCAGCGTTGGTTGAAATGACAGGAATTGGGCGCTAGCTATTTGTGTAGCATGGTGAGTTAGGGCTGTCTTTTGCGGTTTTCCAAGGGTGGTAATTAGAGGTACCTCAGTATCTAAAAGACAGCCTGGGTCAGGAGAATATAGATGCAGGTGACGAAGCGTACTGCCTGTCGTTGGATTCGTTCCAGTCAGTCAATCTCCTGCTTTGCATATGCCTCCAACATCACTGCACTATACTGAAGGATGGATCCGATACGTGAGATTCCTTCCTGCAGGCAGTTCTGGAGGTTTCCACATAGGAAGCCTACAGTGGATCCAACTCTCTTGTAAAGCCCAGTGACGTGAATGGCCCACTGTAAGCTGGAGGAGATTTGGCCTTCTAGATAAAGATTCTGACCTTCTGACCTTGTTTTAGAATGGTGCTGCCCATGCTGTTGAAATGACTCGACTGGTTCCTGGTGGAGAGGACACTGTGGCACTTAGTTCTTTACATTAAAACGTATTCTCTATTCTCCACTGGCGTGCCAGCTTCTCAAGCTTTTTGATGCCTTCTTGCAGAATCAGCAAAGAGGCATACAGTTGACTTTACTGACTTTTAAATGTTGTTAATGTCGCATAGAAACAACCCTGGGGGACCCCGGAAAGAACTGACACTTTCTCAGACGCATCTCCACCCAAGACAACATTCATTTTTTTGTTATCTGGTCAGAATGTTCTGGAGTCAGATTTGGATAGAGCAGCACATTTGTAATGATCCAGCTCATACTGTAGTAATCTGTCATGAGTCAAGGTGTCAAAGGCTAAAATCAAGGGTGATGATGTTGATCTGATACCTGCAGCAATGGGAAGAAAGCGTGTCCTTTGTGATAGTGGAGGAGTTTTGAATGGGGCAAAAGGTTGCGTACACACCATTTTTTCAGCACCAGCTACCTTAGCAGCTGTATACAGAGGAGGAGGATGAAAGTAAGTATTTGAGCAATAATTATGGGAGAGTGCTTGATGCTGCAACAAGTTGTTGCCCAATGAAACAAGTTGCCAGAAGTTAGGTATCTTGTTCTCCATTTAGTCATGGATTGATACGTACAAGACATCTGGACCAATTTCCTTCCATGCTATTTGACCATGGAATAGCATTTCACTATATTACTAACAACACTTCTGGACCTTTTTTTTTCTATGTCATTTGACTGTTGAACAGCTTTTCACCAGCAGCTGTTATTACCAGTTCTTCCAGGCCTCACTGCGGCAGAAAAGGCATGCATAACTGGCAGTAAAAGGAGATGGGGTGGGTAAGAAGAGAGGCGGAGGAGCAATGATTCTCTCTTGGCCCTAGTCAAAAACATAAGAAGTATGATCGAAATCACCTCACAGCTAGCACAGTTCCGTGGGGAACATAAACCTTGGGGGTAGGCCCTATTATGTTTATTTTCCGTAGGAAGCTGGTCTGCTGACATTTACCCCTTCCTCTCCCTCAACAACTTTTTAACTTCATAAATATAATAACCCCAAGGTTTTTTTTTTCTTTTTTTTTCCTTTTTTTGGCAGGAATCTGGTCTGGTGCCTTTTCCCCCTTCCTCTCCCTCATTAACTTCTTGACCACTGTAGACCTCGGAAAGAAAGTGGAATCGCCCCCCCCCCCCCCCCCCCCCTCCCCTATACATATGGAGTGCGTACACCCAGTACTACCTTTCTCCACCCCCGCACTGCCTCTTCGAAAAATACACTTGAACAATGTCGCCACCTCCCCCTCCCACACCAGTCAATGTTCCCCACCTCAATGCCGTAGTATTCACCACAGGGCTCCGTGGGCGGTGGGGCATGTCTCAACTGTCCCCCTAACCTAGATTGTCCCCACGACCACCCCTTCCCCATCTTTACCGCGGCCGCGCCCCCGATAAGTACCCTGACAACTTCAGATATTGAATAGGCAACAATTAACCGACTTTAGTATCGTAAAAGAAGAGGAAGATATACAACAACAACAACAAAACTCAATTGAACTTGCCTTGGTGTAACATTCCAAGCAAAGCACACCAAGTAAGTACATGACGAATCAAAAACAATGGAAACTACCTTACTGAGTTGAATATACCTTAGCAAAAGTACATCCGAGAAAGCTCGAATGGGTCAAACTCGGTTTCTGTCTTGTAAAGTCTAATTAAAATCATTGCTAACATTATCATTGTCATAATGCGCTGTCATTTAAAGGGACAGCTTTGCTGTTGCTGTTGCCAGAGTATATCGACGCAAAATAATGTGTAGGCGTCTGAATCGATTTGATCACTGTCGGCAAATCGCTGTTGATATAATGATACACACCAACATGAATCACTCAAAGATACATTCTCGCTTTTTTTTTCTTACAGATTTTGGCCAGTGTCATTCGTTGTACCATAGTTTTGCAGCAAAACTATCGTGCGCTTGTTAAGTATATTGACAGTTTCAAAAAGATATGTTTTAAGTTCAGTTTTCAAAACAACAAAAACAACTACAAAAGATGAAAAATATTGAGAGGCAGAAATTGTGAGAGATTAGAACATTTGTTTGTTTACAAGTTCTTTAAAATGAATGAAAATATTAAATGTATATCGCTTCGAAAATGGTAGGTGATTATTAATTTGCCACAGGCATTGAGTCGTCTGCTCTTGAGGTTTTAGGTGACGTAATGTTCATGCATTTCCGGTTTCAGGTCAACTGAGGTCAAAGCTTGTTCGGGGTCAAGGCAGTGGCAGCTCTCTTCACGTCCCAAATAGCGGGGGCAGGTAGACCTCTTCATTTTCAAAAGGGGGAACTGCTGTAGGCGGTGTGAATGTACAGGTAGGGCTGCCGCACGAGGATGGGCCTGTGCTTCGAAGCATATAGCTATAGTCTTCGCCACGACGCTCTCATCTTTAGTTGCGCCACTGAGCAAAGCACAAGTGAAGTGTAGCAGATATATAGCGAATGACCACGGAAACTGCCGCGAGACAAACAAATCCGATCGAAGTGTTCGGTTTGAGGTAATCTGCTGTTGTCGGGACAGGTGGAGTGAGTGTCCAGTACCCACTCATGAAGACTGTGCATAGTTTGCCTAGCTGCAACAACATTTGGACATGACTACTCGACGGCCAGGAGTGTTGTACACGAACGGGATTTATTCAGGTGAGAGTGGCTTTCGCATATCATTAGACCTATTTCATTAACATTTCACCATGTCTGGACATACCTCGGATCAGCAACGATGGGTAACGGGGTGCTTGTGTTTGTTTTAGTTGACTTCGTCGGTGATCTTTCGTCTCATTCATTCTGTCAAGCAGAGTGGTACCGTTATCGGCTTTCCTGACATAATGAATGATATGATTATCAGAGTTCTGTGTTGTGACAGCGACCGCGAGTTGGGGCGCACGGAATTTTCAAAATAGCTCCAGATTAAATATGAAGTATAAAGAATTGATGACATTGATTTTAAGTGTAGAAGCGCTCGTTGGTGTCGACATCATTGATTCGTCCACTGTTTTATTCAAGCGGCCAACTTAAAAAAAAAAAAAAAGGCAGCCCCCAAATTTTACGAAGTAGGCATGATTTTGAATTGTGATGCCGTTTTTTAAAAAATTTAAGTGACCATCTTTTCTGGTTTATATGTCAGTTATTGGAGAAGGGTTTTAGAGAAATCATATAAAAAATATTACAATTAACATCAAGTCTCAAGGGATTTAGACTATGGATGTACATGCATGCAGATCTATACACATCAGAAATTGACATGTGTGTGCACACACATACATTGTACATGTTTGCCCCTGATTTTACATATTCACATGTACACACTTACGCACATGTACATATACTCACATGAATATACACACATCCACACTTAACCACACATGGATGCATATACATGCACACACCCACATACACATCTGTGCATAGGCAAGCATGAAAGACTCTTAGCCAGACATGTACACACATAGCCACAAACACATTAGTTGGTATGGTGCAGCAATTAGAGCCAACTGCTGAAAGTTATGAGTACTTAGTGGGATCAAGTTCCGTTAGAGGCAGATAAGATTTATTTTTTGACCTGGCTCTGGACTAAGTGGGAAGACTAGATCCACACTGCCATGTTTCATCCATGAATTGATCTAAATGGACGGATCTCTGCAAGTGTTGCTTCAGTTTGCTGACCAACACTACAGGTGTCTGTGTCTCTTGGCTCTGGCTGACGCTGGAACATGTGACAGGAAGCACAATGTCCTGTAGTCTCAGAGCTGAAGCAGACGAGAACTCTATCATCATCCTGAGCATCTTTATTAGCATCAAAAGTAAAATTTTGTGGCTCTTCATGCTGTGTTCTTGTGAAGACTTGAATTTTGATTTCTTCTCCATGTCCACCATGCATGTTAGTTCATGGGAAGTGTTGTTGGATGGACTTTATGGTGCCCTTGTTGTTGTCGTACCCTGGCTAAAAGACTCCAGGGATCATCTGAACAGCTGAAGTACTTGAACACTACGGTACAAATGCATCAGCTAGGGACAAGAATATTACGAGTGTGACCATTGTTGATTACCCTGCCACGTGGGCAGCCACACTCTGACTTCGAGGGAAATGGTGCCCTTCAGAAAGAGGACATATATATTGTTGTTCTGCAACTAAACTATTATCTCAGGAAAAGCAATTCATGAGTGGTAACCTCTGTATGGTACCACTGGACGGTACCAAAATGATTTTGTAGCTGTGCAGGGTCTCCTTTAGTGGTTTGTATCCAGAATGAGCTATATCATATGGGAGTAATGTTACAGGGTACATGAAAAATAATGCACAACACTCAACAGTGATAAACAACAGAAAGCAAATACCATCACATAACACAAAGATATGAGAGAAAGTACAAGAGGATATCTGTCACAAGGATTTAATATTTTTTTAGTTTTATTTTTGTGCACAGACATTGATAGATCAGTGCTGGTCCAGAGAGATTTTATAGTTGTGGTGACAAAGTTCTGATGAAAAGAGACACACAACGTACAGAGACACAAAGAGCACTGTCTATAGATGTCTCTTCCTCCTCCCACTCTCTCAGTGTCCTTGTTTTGCTTCTTTCCTTTCCTGTTCTGTTTCTCAAAGATCACACTCTACACAAATTTACCAGTATGCATATGGCCCTGACTTTCAAGAAATTAATAACTTAGTTGTGAATGACTGAGTGAATCATACTCAAATGCTCTTATTTACATATGGGTGTGGGTACTCCCTCCCTCCCTCTCTCTCTCTCTCTCACACACACACACATACATGCACACGCTCGCACACAACACAGCACACACACACACACACACACACACACACACACACACACACACACACACAGAGTAAGTTCAAACAAACCTAAAGTTTCATACTAACACAGCTAGTATTGGAAAATGAACATTGATATTAAGAGAAACAATGACAAAACCAATAATAGTAATAATTGCTTAAAAAAAAAAGAATATTTTGGTTTTATGATAAATGCTGTAAAAAAAAAAAAAAAGAAAAGAATATTTTGGCCCTTTGTCATAAGGGTTGTCACCTTATAAAACAGAGAGAATGAATTTTGCCTTGCTTTCTCATCGTGTGAACTTATAACCAAAAAAGTCTGTATTGCTTGTCATGAGTTTGTAGCATTTTTCACTACATTCCCATCCAGTTCCAGTCCCATCCCACGTCATACCATCATCATTTCAATGTTTCAAGTTCAATTTTAATCCAGAGTAAAGGTATCAAAAGAAAACGTAGTATTTTTCATTCATTGAATTTTATCTACGTTTTTTCGTGAGAGTAATATTGAATAGAGCAAAATACCACGTATGAAGGGATTGACTCAGTGTGGGAGTGCTGAGTGGCTGACAACAGCACTATAGTAGGCGTACCATTATGTCCCACAGTTATGGATAAAAAAGAAAAAAAAGGAAAGAAACTTCACAGCTGGAAGTGTTCAGGCTTGTGGTTCAACCGCCATACAGGGATTTGAATATTTGAACTGACAAACGCAGTCACCTGTATAAATAGCTGTGGCTTGGAGTGTGGGGGTTTGGGAGAGGGAATGGCCTGGGAACTGGTTGAGCAAGAGTGGGGGCTTTCTCCACACGGTGTGTTTAATGGGTTGCTGAATGAAACTAGCAGCACAAGGCCTTCAAAGTGACAGACTAAGTCTGATCCCTTCTCCCACCTGGATTGCTGGTGTGGGGGACTTAGCTTATGTTGTTTTTTTTAATGTTTTTTTTTTTTTAACAACAGGTAGTGTCAAGTTTCAAATGAGTTGGTATTGAGTTTGCAGTATAACAGATTAGACTGGCCTTTCTTTGGTTTACTTTTAGAAATGTTGTCATACAGTTTACAAGTTGTAATGTTATGTCCTTTGGTACTGCCAAGCTTGCTGTTATGAACGGTAGTTTGCTACATATCTTGAATGAAAGCTCTTTTCTCAGTCTTCTGTGCCTGTCTCTGTCTCTCTCTTCACTGTGTCTGTCTATGTTTCTCACTTTATCTCTGTGTCTGCCTGTCTGCCTCTGTCTCTCTTTCTCTGTCTTTCTCTCTCTGTCTCTGTGTGTCTCTTTACATGTTTCTCTCACTGTCCCTGTCTCTGTCTCTGTCCATCTGTCTGTGTCTCCCTCTCTCTCTCTCTCTCTCTTGCCCTTCCCCCTCCCTAACCCACACCTCCTTACTGATAAAAATTATCATACCAGTGGGTGTTGCGTTTATTTGAATGTTTAGTGTGTGTGTGTGTGTGTGTGTATGTGTGTGTGTGTGTGTGTGTTGAATTATTTTGTTTTAGGTAGATGGTGGCTTGCAGGTGGGGGAGAAAATAATTTGTGGATTTCATTTTTCTGCTTGTATGCATCGCCCTTTTGAATATCTTTCTCTGTCTGTCTGTCTGTCCGTATCTCTCCCTCTCTCTCTCTCTCTCTCTCTCCCCCTCCCTCTCTCCTTCTCTCTCTCTCTCTCTCTCTCTCTCTCTCCCCCCCTCCCTCTCTCCCTCCCTCTCCCCCCCTCCACTTTCCCCTGTTCATTCTACCTTTAGTGGCAATATTCAACCAGAATGAAGGGAACATTATCAGTCCAATAAGACCTTATCAGTTGGATGGACCACGTACAGTGTAAATTATTGGATTTTTCATTGAGTATTGTGCCATGAGGTGCGTTCATATTTGTTTGTTTTGCTTGTTATACATGTCCTTCAGTTTATCTTGTTACAGAACTTGCTTTATATGTTCTCTCTCTGTGTCTCTGCCTCTCTGTCACACAGGAATGCCCAGGCATGCACACACACACACGCACGCAACACACACGATCTGTCCATTTCTTTCTGTGCCTGGTCATTAATCTTTTTCATATTAAGTTTAACTCCTCCCTGCATGCTTCACAATGAATTGGGCCAAGGATTGGATATGAAAAAGCACGTCAGAAAATTTGGTCTTGTCTTCATTTTCTGTCTCTCCTTTCCTCTGTCTAAGTCTCTGTCTGTTTCTGTCCCTGTCCATGGTGGTGCTTAGTCAGGAAGACGGATTGAAAGACTAGGATGGCCTAAAATCATCATATTTAAGTGATACAAATGTTGAATCTTGAGTTTTTCTCTCACTCTCTCTCTCTCTCTCTCTTTTTCTCTGTGTCTGTCTTTTATTCTGTCTGTCTCAGTCTCAACTGCCCGCCTCCTTTTCTCTCTCTCTGTGAGTGAGTGAGTGAGTGTGGGTGTGGGTGTGGGTATGTGGTGTGTCGTCGTCGGTTTAATGTCCTTCCACTATAGTGATTGACAGTTTATGTGTGGGTGAATGAAGTATGCAAGTGATGAAGTGTATTTGTGTGTGTGTGTGTGTGTGTATGTGTGTGTGTGTGTATGTGAGAGGAGAGAGAGAGAGAGAGAGAGAGTGAGTGCTCTTTCTTTATTGGCAGCCAACTTCAACAGAATCGAAACTGCTGCAGTTGCCTGCGTTACTTATAGTTATATCAATTGGTGTTACCAGTTTGTCTCTTTCTCTCTCTATGTGTGTGTGTGTGTGTGTGTGTGTGTGTGTGTGTGTGTGTGTGTGTATGTGTGTGTGTGTGTGTGTGAGGAGAGAGAGAGAGGAGTAAGTAAGTGAGCGAGCGTGCATGAGCAAGAGAAATGAGAAGGACCAGGCAAAGGGGAAAAGTTGCTTAGAGACTAGAGCTGAAGGAAGAGTGGAGAGAATGGACCAAGGGAGGGTTCAGTGTGCAGAAAAACAGGATGGATGACGGGATGTCATAGTATTTGGTGAAAGTACCCATCGTGTAATAATCAGAGCATTTACCTGCAGGGCTTGGAGCAATGAGTTTGAACCACACATAGGGGTGGGGGGGTTTTTTGTTGTTTTTTTTTTTTTCCGGCTTATTTTGCAGTAAATAGGTACCTGATTTAGTTCAGGGAGGGTGAAAAGTGGTGGAAGAAGATGGATGGGCTCTAACTTCATTCATATCATGCTCAAGACAAGGTGGACCTCTGACAGTTCATTGCTCCAGTAGCAAATAGACTCTGCACACTTTAACTTTGAACTCTTTAACCTTTTATATATTTGGTTACTATTTGTTACAAGCAGAGAAAACATAATGTTCTAAACTGATGGCTTTTCATTTATCTGCATTTTTTCCAAGCGCAGAAGCATACTATGAAGACAATATTATGGTAATGAAAGATGTATAAGAACAAATATGTGCAGGTTGCAAAATTTCAGAATTGGTCCACATGTACAATGAAATGACTGTCCCGGACTGTCATTCTATGATAACAGTAATGAACATCACCAAGAAGTGAAGCACTGGAGGCAGAGCATTCAGTAACCTTGCACCACTGCAACCTGAGGGAAAGACCATGAGCAGTGAGCAGAAATCAAATTAATTCTGGCCTCCGGCAACAGTGCAGCAGTGGCATTAATTTGTAAGTGATGAAAACCCTGCCTGTGCAGAACTCTGGAAGCTGCTGCACAGTCATCAAAGGAAAAGATCAATGAACATGTTTTCTGATGGCTGCAAAAGTGCTGGGTCAGTGTTCCCCACAGCTGATGTATTGATCCAATGGCCCTGCTGCTGCCTGCTGCTGGCCCTTCATGCTTGAGGGAATGTGGTGTGTGGGGGTGACTGTCTCCATGACTGTTACATAATGTTCTGATGATGTTATACATTTTATCATTTTTGAAAATGTATCATCACAGTTTGATGCTGTTCGCAGACAAGGAAATGGAGAGAGAAACTAGATAGCTTTAAGTAGCGAACTTATCCAGTCAGCACAAGTTTGATTACTTCAGTTGGAATATTAGAGTAAGAGTGTGTGTATGTTCATATATATGTGTGTGTGTGTGTGTGTGTGTGTGTGTGTGTGTGTGTGTGTGTGTGTGTGTGCATGGGTGCATGCATGTGTGTGTAGATAAAGAGGAAACGATGCAGCTAGGATTATTTGTCTTCTCTCTCATTGTCAAGCTCTCTCTCTCTCTCGTTTTGGGTCTGTCTCTGTTCAGTGTCTGTCTGTCTGTCTGTCTCTTTCTCTGACAAAGACCAGATGAAAAAAAGCATCTTGCTTATCTGTTAGTCTCTCTCTCACCCTCACACACACACACACACATCACACAGGCAGGCAGGCAGGTAGGCAGGCGTTTCACAAACATGTCCTTGATATAGGTGTGCATCATAATGATTTTTAAACTCTAGTCAATTCTTCCATTGCGTTAGACCTGCATGACTCATCAAGGAAAACAATGAGTAGCAAAGACCTGTTCTGTGACCTTCATTTGCATGAAACGCATTGTCTTGCCTATATATTCATCCTGGGGAGTGAAGACCTGTAGAACTAGGACAGTAGAAGAACAGTCAGGAGAGCACAGACCTGGGCCAAGGCTGAACAGACTTTCTATTCACCCACTGATTTTTTTGTTTTTATTTCTTTTTTCCCTTTTCATTTTTTAATCAAATAGAGTTCACAAGTGAGCTGAAAGAGGGCAGTGTGCTGGAGATTTCAATGTAACAGTGGCACATTTGTCAGTCACACACATAATACATATACCATTTTAACTTGACAAGGTAAGGTAAGGTAATGTTGCTTATAGCCTAGCCGACCGCAAAGGGCCACATCAGGGCTAGGGAAAAAGGAATGTTGATAATGATGATAACAACAATAATGAAAAATATAATTATAATATAATGATAATAACAACATCAACAAAAATGATGATGATAATGATAGCAACACCAGCAACAACAATAACAACAGCAATGGTAACAACAATGATAACAATAATAAATAACTGTAAATGTCAAAGAACCATAGTATCTATCTTAGTATCTTCATCTGCGATGTCCAATAAATCATGCCAGCTGTAGTACAGTGTACCCTCCACTGAGGACCCACACCAAAATGTAACAGGTTTGTCCCTGGCCCACAGCTCATCATTCCACCAAGGTTTGTGAACATTGGTTCAACAGTTTTTGCTGTAATATTGCTGACAGATCCTGGATCCCCTGTTGGTCCAGATCTGCATCATGGATCTGCATGAAATTTTAGTAATGTAATGTAAAAGGATATTTATAAAGCGCTTTACCTTGCGAGAGCCCAAAGCGCATATTACAGAAACATTCTAACTCAAAGCACACACACACACAAACACACACACACACACACACACACACACACACACGAAAAACAAAACCCACACACATGCAGAAAGACACACGAGCGCGTCAAAACAAGCAGACTGGCGCACAGAGGTAAGTGGATATCGTTAATCAGTCTGGGGGAAAAGATGCGTCTTTAGGGAGGTTTTAAAAGTCTTTAAAGAGTCTGTGTTACACAGAGAAGAAGGCAGACCAAGAAGTGGGTGTACCTTCGGACTACGTTCCATCTTTAAATTCTTGTTTCGTTACAATCAGGTTTACAGATTTTGCATGATTTGAGGACAGACTGACGGACAAACAGACAGGTGTGTAAGTGAAAATGTAGCCTGCTTGGCTTTGGTGATGATGCATGAAAATATGGTTTGTTACAATGATGGTCTATTTCAGTTGGTGGTTTCACTCAAGAATGATTCATTGCCTGGCATCAGTCTGTAACTCAGTAGGGGTAGGGAGAGAGAGGAAACCGGAATTCTCCTGAAGACACTTTTTGACATGGAGGAGCTGATCTGTCAGTGTTGCCATGAAAAGCATATTTGAATGACGTAATGAAATCTATCAGGTCCACCATAGCACAAAATGATATGATTTAACTTATCTGTATAACAGTGTCAGTGGTGTCACAGAATGTCTGTTATGCTACAGTAAATGATATATGATTGAACTTGATTTTACAGCAGTCATAAAACATTGTTCTTAAAGCATCTCTGTTCTGTCTTTTTGGTAATATTGGAGTTACTGTTTTCATCTGCATGAAACTGATAATGTAAAGCGGTGTACACTATTCATGATATCAGTTACCAGCATTGGCTTGCTGCTTCAGTAGTGTTTAACACCAGTTAAACCCTGAGGCTTGTTTGTTTATCGGACTCAGAGTGTATCAGCATCAAAAGCTTTTTGTGAAAATACTATTTTTCATTTTGAAAACAACAATTTTAATATTTAATTAGAGATAGGAGTTATCTTTACACAAAAATAGCCATCTTTGGGTCCAAACAGCTTTTTATCAAATGAAAACACGATGGTTAGCTGTCAGTGTGAGATAAGTTGCTGAAAACAACTTTTTTCCACATGAAAGCAGCTGCTATCACATGACAATATGTACACATTTGTAATTAGCTGTTTTCACGTTCAATAACTGTTTTTACGTGATAATCAGCTGTGTTCTCTTAGAAGTGAATTTAGAGTTATCATTCATAAGAGATCTAATAGTTTTCATGTGCAAGCACTCATGATGTGAAAACAGTGACTAGGTCCATTTGAAGTGAACATCCTCTCATAATGATTTACTTTGTGGCAGGGCTATGCAGTAAACTTCTGGCATACCACTACCACTACAGTCTTTTTTTTTTTTTTGATACCTGAAAAGGAGAATAACATTCTTCCAAGACATCGTTGTATTTAGTTTAAAACAGAAGTGTATCCGTATGATGAGAGAATCATGAAACAGACATGTAGATGTGCAGCCCTCTTGTTCCACAACTTGTGACTTTACATTTACCAACGAGTGTGCATACATACTGGATGAGCCTGAGAGTTGAGGTGCGAAGTGCAAGCAACAGCAACAACAGCATATTCTGCTGAAAAACATTAGGGATTTTTGAATATTTTCACTAGCTGGTAAGAATCATAATAAGCAGTATAGCTGTGTATAGTTGTGAAAAAAGAGACATGGGGTGACTTCAGATGTCAAGACAAGGAATAAAACACATAGAGTTTGTTTTCCCAGTGGGATTTGTAAGCAGTGGAAAAGAGGAAGTAGGCTTGTGTGTGGAAATGAGGACATGAATGGAAGAAGAAGACTTCTGGACCAGGATGATCATGTCCACCTTACCTGGATTGGGAGATACAGTCGGTTGATGATGATCTGCAGTCTGTCACTTGATGACTAAAAAAAAATCAGAACAAAGCATATTTGTGTAATTCTAAATATCGCAGTACAACTGAAGTTATAAAACTGATTCATGTATTACCCTGACAAATGCAGATAAAGCTGAATTGCCCTCTGTTGCTTATTTGATCTGATGGACATTATACTTTATAGTCTGGCCAAAATTCTAGCATGTTATTTCCATGAAGGCTTGAGAAGTGGCAAGACCTGTCACAGTGATTTTGAAAACCTGTTGTGTGATCTGCTGACAAGGCATTTCTGTCCCCTATGGGAGAGTCTTGTTGAAGGAGAACACACACACACACACACACACACACACACACACACACACACACACACACACACATACACACACACACACACACACAAACACACACACATACACACACACATACACAAACACACACACACACAACACACACACACACACACACACACACACACACACACACACACACAGAAGCATACATTCAAGATTTTAAAGACTTTGAAACTGCAGAAGAATAATGTGACTGAAAAGCCGCCATGAA
>CM065722.1:21948749-21953749 GCA_033310375.1 Conus canariensis
GAAAATGAAAACCAGTACAGGAGAAGAACCCAACATGTACATCATTTCGAAAATAAGATGACAAAGATTTCTTAAAAGAAAAAAAACAAGAAAGAAAGAAAGGAAGAGAGGAATACAGTTTGATAATGAACCTTCACTGATAACCTACAGATGAGGTAAATTCTCTGTTATAGCCATTTTGTTGTGCAGTGTTGAACTTCAATTTCGGTTCCAGTCTGAGACTTGCAGAAACCTTTGGTTATGGCATAGATTGTCCACTCATGATACATGAGATCCACGTGAAGCATAGTGCTCCTATTACCACACACTTTTTGTGCCTGCCTGTCTCAGGTAGACCACCAAGTTTGCTTTCCAGTATCAAGAGTTTAATTAAGGATTGCTGGGACGCTGTATAAAAAGGAGCATTTTTGTTGCCTGTCTTGACGTTTTGGTGCTGTGGTGATGTCAGTGTAGTGTTAGACAAGCTTCCCACACTCAAGTCTTCTGGGATGCCCCGGTCTCCTGCGCTTTTGGTTGGGATGAACATAAAACGTGAATGCAATAATCACAACATTCCCAATGGCTTTTTAAGGCTTCAGAACAGGGAAACAGGAAAACAACAACATAATATGATAGGACTAATTAATGATCACAAAAAAAAAGCAAATTAATGATCATAATGGAAACAAACTTATGAGACTATAGTCGAAAAGAAATCCTTGAGCCATGTTGTTGGGGGAATAATACCTTGGACGGTAACTGTGTTTAATTGTGTCAGTTGTGCTGATGATGTTAATCAGGTTTGTTGACTTGCTGGTGTTTCAGGTGTGGGCTCAGGTGTCTCTGACCAGTCGAACTTCGGGTCAGAGGACAAACCTGTAGGGGGCAGCACCCTCATCACCAGTCTGCACCCCTCCCAGAACAAGAACCGCTTACTTGTAAGTATTGTGTCAGAGTGGGTGGGGAAGTGGTCAGGGGACATTGCGGGGGTGTATGTAAGGGGGTTGGGATGTGTGGATATCCTGTATCATCGTATTGTGCATACACACACATACATTGTGTGTGTGTGTGTGTGTGTGTGTGTGTGTGTGTGTGTGTGTGTGTGTGTGTGAGAGATTGATTGATTGATTGATTGATCTTTAATACACAAGGATGGAGATTTTAGGCCAAAGCCTAGTCTTACAATCTGTCCTTGTCATGCATACATTATTTCAGCACATATCATTCATACTGACAATTCAACATAACAACATGGTAATCTAATTCTACAATGATAAGCAAACAATTCATAAAAGCACTAATGAGATGGGGGATGGTAAAACAGAAGGAAACTTACAAACAAACAAACAAGACTACAGAGAGAGAGAGAGAGAGGTCAGAGGTGGGAAGAGAGAATGGTAGGTAGGGGGAGGAGAAAAGGGATGGTAGACAGAGTGGGAGTGGGGATGAGCGATTTTAACGGAGTAGGTTTTATGTTTAGACGATTTATTCAAAGTATGGTTCACAGAAGACTTTGTGAATGGGCGCTAATCATTGTAATCGAATAATTTAATTACTGAGACATAAAATGTTTATGCAAATGTTCCTTGAAAAGTTTTAAAGTATTCATGTTTTGTAGATTCGGTGGAAGTGAGTTCCAGACATATGGTCCAGAGTAAGCTAGGCTTGTTTTCTATAGATCAATGCGTGGGTAGGGAAGAAGGAATTTCGTCGAGCCAGAAAAGCTGTTTGATCTTGTAAAAAGGGCATTGATATAACATGGCATAGTATCTGTCAAGATTGTAAACATAAATGATGCCTTGTTGAATTCCAATTGCCTATTCAGAGGAAGTATGTTCAGCGCTTTTAGTTTTTCGTCTGTTGTTAGAGATACAGCTGGATGGAGTAGCTTTGCTGCACGTCTATGGAGAGAATTCAGCCTTTTTTGGTGGACGTCACTACTGCCGTCCCACACTGTTGAGGCGTAATTGATACGTGACATTATGTGTGCATTGAAGAAAAGTTTAAGCACATTACTGTTGATGTAGCGCTTTAATTGAGATAACAGGAAAAGGTGTTTTGAGACTACCTTGCATACGTTATTGAGATGAGATTGCCATTTCAATTCTTTATCTATCGTTAACCCTAAAACACGATGCTCGTCTACCTGCTCGATAGAAGTACCATTCAACTGAAGTTTTAGGCAAAGAGGAGTCAACTGGTGTTTTTGGCGGGTAGCTATAATCATAGATTTGGTTTTGGCTGGGTGTATGACTATTGAGTTTGAATGACACCAGTCTGACACGTCGTTTAGACTTTCCTGGAGAGAAGTTTCTATTGTCTGTAGATCACTACCATTTGTTTGGAGTGACGAGTCATCAGCAAATAAATCTGTCGTGACCTTTTCATCTGATACCGACAATGGTAAATCATTGATGAAGATGCAGAATAGTAGGGGGCCTAGTACAGAGCCCTGTGGGACTCCATGTCTGACAAAGTCTGAAGCGGAACTTTTGCCAGTAAGCACCACATACTGAGTCCTATCGTTCAAGTATGATTGGAATAATGAGATTGTCGGGGTATGGTTCAAGTAGACAGATAGTTTCTTTAGAAGAATGGAATGATCAACAAGTTCGAACGCCTTTTTGAAGTCAAGAAAGACAACCGCTGTCATTTGTGATTGGTTCATATTTGAAAGCCATGAGTCACACATTCGTGATAATGCTGTGTGGCAGGAATGATTAGATCAGAATCCAGATTGGAGTGGGTGAAATAGTTTGTTTTTCTCCATGAACTGAGATACGTGTGTGTGTATGTGTCTTTCAAGGGGTTTGGATAGAATCGAAAGTAAGGATATAGGTCTGAAATATTTGGATCCGACAAATCATTTGATTTTGGAAGGGGGATCACTTTGGCATTTTTGAACGCCTGAGGGAGAACATTAGTTTCAATGGATAAATTATATATGTATGTAAGAGACTCAACAATGTAAGGTAGAGCGAGTTTGAGAGGAAATGCGGGTATGTTATCAGGACCCATGGATTTTTTATTCTTTAATTGCGCTATGTGCATACCTACTTCATGTACAGCAAGAAGGGGAATTTTGGCTGAGTTACTGGATCCAAGTTTTTGTTTGCAAAATGATATTAGGGAAGTCGGGCGTGTATATTAATTTGGTGCTCTTATAGTCTGTGAAGCTTGAGTAAGGGTATCTGATAATGACAGAAAGTGGGTATTAAATTTGTCCGGGGTGATGTTTGTGCTTGAATTTTGTGAATCTGTACGCTTGTTGTGTACAATAGTGTTTATTGCCCTCCACAATGGCGCTGTGGATTTTGCGTCCGTTATCATTTGACTGAAGTAGTCTCGTTTGGCTTTTTCAGCTTCGTTTGAAACAAAGTTTCTCTGCTCTTTATATTCATCAAACAAATTTGCTGCCTTGAGTTGATCACGTAGTACCATTTCTTGCAGCAATTCTGGCGTTAACCATGGGTTCATCTGCGGATGCCTAACTCTTTTTTGATGTAACGGCGCATGTTTATTTATGATGGTGAGGAATGTTTGGTACCAGAAGGACATTGCATCATTGACGTCTGAGTAATTATAAGTTAAGTGAAATGGGGAAATGTTTAAGTCATAGAGGTATGCTGCTTCATTGAACTTTTTGAAAGAGCGGTATTGGATGGTCGTGTGACCTTTGGGTGGTGAGAGAGAGAGAGAGACAGACAGACAGACAGACAGACAGACAGACAGAGAGACAGACAGAGAGACAGAGAGAGATTCATTTCTTTTTTGAATATGGACAAGTGTGACTCAAGTCTCAGTCGCTGCTGCGGGGTCTCCTCATTTTCTCTCTCCATCTGTCTCACTGTTTCATCTTTGAATCTTAAATTCTTGCTGCATTCTCTTTCTGCCCATTTTCTGTTTTTTTTCATTTTCTGTCTGTCTGTCTATCTCTAGATTTGTGTGCCATCTGTACAGGATATAGTCTCTCTCCCATGACTCCTGTATCCATAACCCTCTCTTGATGTGTACAACTGCTAGTCATTCCCAAACATAGAACACAAAAGGAATCCTGTCGGCAGGTGATTCAGAGAGAGCTCATGTAACTGCTTTTACGAAACATGGTTGGATAATGGATGAACAGGGACTATGGCAACACACACATACGGGCAGGCAGACACCAAAAGACATACAGGCAGACAGACACAGACACACACGTGCGCGCGCACACACCCACACTCACACACACACACACACACACACACACACACACACACACACACACACACACACACACACACACCCTCTATCTGTGCTGAATACACACAGACACAGTCACACAAAAGCACAAACACAGAAACAGTCACACACAGACACATTCCTCTCTCATCTCTCTCCACTCCATCTCTCTCCTCTCTCTCTCTCTCTCTCTCTTTTCTCACACACACACACACACACACACACACACAACACACACACACACACCACACACACACACACACACACACACCACACACACACACACACACACACACACACACACACACACACACACACACACGGGGCGAGTCATTGACGTAATGAAGCAATGCATTGCATTTGCCTCATGTGGAAAGGAGATTGCTTCTCTGTCGCCTGATTGATCAGTGTCTGGATGTGGAGACAGCGTGCGTCAGCAGGAAATCGTCATCTGTTTCTGGAAGAGTAGTTACAAGGGAAATAGGTTGATAATTGCTTTCTAGCTATGTTTTGCCAACGGTCACAGAGATGCATTTTGATTTTGATTTTTTTTTTTGGTCTTATATATATATATATATATATATATATGAGTATATGTTGAACCATTTATATGAATATAAACACACATACACACACACACACACACACACACACACACACACACACACACACACACACACACACACATATACAAGTAAATATTTATATAAATCTATGTATAGTCATGAATGCACTTTTGTACATATAGTAAAGATATACACATGCGCCTACACATGTGCGCACACAAACACACTTTCAGA
>CM065722.1:21956249-22033749 GCA_033310375.1 Conus canariensis
CACATTTGCATACTGTGTTCAAGTGCATTTGCGAATGCTTATAGGCATGGTGTGGTGTATCTTGTTCATAGTCTTCACCGACTGATGGTGCATTTAGGAGATGGTTAATGCATGCGATTGTTTATGGATGTGCATGGTGGGGAAGGGGAAGGGGGTGTGCAACACAGTTCTGCAGGGTTTTTGTTTTACTATGCTGCTAAAAAAAAAAAAGAAAAAAAAATTGAAGTGCTTGGTCTCTTCATTCGTTGTGCCTGGCATTTCATTCACTGTGAGCATAGACCTGTAGGGTGGGGCTGTGGATGTGTGCCTGGGTGTGTGTGTGTGTATAAGAGTGCTTGAACACATAACATTTGCATCTGCAAACATGCATTATACGCATGTGTGCATGTATCTTTCTCTCTCTCTCTCTCTTGCTTGATTTCATCTTCTGACTGTTGAAGCTAGCGTAACCTTCAGCCTTGATGAATGGAAACAGAAGTGATGTAAGTTATTTGTCTTGTGCTTGTGTGATCTCATTGATCTCTTTGTTTATAACACTGATGTTTATGTGTGTGTATTTGTGTGTGTATGTGTGTGGTGTGTGTGTGTGTGTGTGTGTGTGTGTGTGTTGTGTGGGGTGTGTTGTGTGTGTTTTATAGATGCAGAGTGAGGAAGACGGCGTGGAAGCCAGCAGCAGCGAAGTGTCCTCCTCACTACAGAATGCTCGAACCAGTCTAGAAGAACTTCGCCTAGATGACGCGGAGCAGCAGTTCCTGCAGACCTTTCAGCTGGCTCAGGAAAAGTCGGCTGACGTGTCATGTTTAGTGACCATCTACACAGGCCTGGCTGAAGTGTGCACGCGTCGCAGCCGTGGTTACCGCCAAAACCCACTGGAATGGCTGTGGTTGTGTGTGCACGGTGGAGCTCTGCTTGGAGAGGCGGTCAGACTGTGTCAGGCAGGGCTGGAGACAGAGCTCGACAATCAGACCAGAGACTGGCTGTCGGCCCAGCTTGCCTTCGCCTCCGGCCGCGCCCAGAACTTGGCTGACGTGGTCGGTCGCACGCTGCTGAACTGGTTGCGAGAGGACTGGCGGCTGATCAACCCCTTCCATGCCTTGAACCGGATCGGCTCCCGCACCCCTCTGACGCCGTCGCACTACCCTTTGGCAGGGGGTCAGATTGGGGGCTTGAAGCCCTATCACGCCGGCTTCCTCACCCACGGCTTCAGCTTGGAGAGTCTTCACGAGCCCCCGGCCCGCATGCTGGGCAATCATTTCGGTCACACCAACTGGTTCCAGCGCATCCAGCTCTACTGCCACCGCCGTCTCCATGGCAACGATGTCAAGGCCATACTGCGAGAGGTGCTGTCTTTCGAGGACAACCTTGATTCGGACAAGATGGACCAGAAGCTGGAGCCGGAGACTATTTCGGAGGAAAGCGAATCCGTTCTCAATGACTCCATGGACTATGGTGATGTCGATGAACTGTCCAAAACGGACACTCCAGTGCGGGAGTATTCTCTGTCCTTTGAGCTGGCCTCTAGCAAAGTGGACCAGACAGGCTGGGACTTCTTCCTGGAGGACAGGAAGGACTATGTGGTGGACAGTGTCATCCAGCTGGTATCCTCAGGGGACAGGCAGGGGAGCAACTAGTGGATGGAGAGGAGGGAGAAGAAGAAAACACAGACGAGGTTGGTTCCATTGTTGTTGTTTTGTGTGTGTGTGTGTGTGTGTTTACGGGGGAGGGAGGTGGGGGGGGGGGGGAGAGAACTGTGTGCATGTATGTTCTTGAGTTTGATGTCTATTTATGATATCATGATTTGATGTTACACAAGATTACATGTATTGTTCATAAATGCATAAAAAGTGAGCCAACTGAAAAGAAAAAAAAGGAAAGCGTAAGCATGAAGACAGCACAGACAGAGGGATTGGAAAGGAGATAAAGGAGGGGGTAATTAGTTTAGAGAAATTGATAAAGTTTGCTGTTTCGAATGTAGTGATGAATGTCCATCACTGGGTTATTCTAAAGTGCTGAGAAGGAATTGCTGTGTTATCACAGTGGTACATTCATATAAATTTATGCAAATGTGTACACAGGGAAAGAGAGGTGGGGGCAAGGGGAGGGAGAGAGAGGAGAATGGGAGGGGGGGGGGGAGGAGGAGAGAGAGAGAGAGAGAGTTGGTCTGTGTGCATGATGTGTGTGAGACTGAGAGAGTTGTGTACACATGTCCATGCATTATGTCTATGGTATACTCGGTGTGTGTGTTGTGTGTGTGAGACCATTTGACTCTGTGGATGCATACACACACATTTAACTTAGGCTTCTCTCCCTCTCTCTCTCTTTTTCTCACCTAAACCAAATGGGAAATGAAACAATTTGTAATGTAATAAAACACAGCAGTAAGTGTGACACAGCAGAATATGTAATAAAACACAGCAGTAAGTGTGACACAGCAGAATATGTAATAAAACACAGCAGTAGTAGTGACACAGCAGAATATGTAATAAAACACAGCAGTAAGTGTGACACAGCAGTAGGTGTGACACAGCAGAATGTGTAACAAAACACAGCAGTAGGTGTCACACAGCAGAATATGTATTAAAACACAGCAGTAGGTGTCACACAGCAGAATATGTAACAAAACACAGCAGTAGGTGTCACACAGCAGAATATGTAACAAAAGACAACAGTAGGTGTCACACAGCAGAATATGTAACAAAAGACAGCAGTAGGTTTAACACAGCAGAATATGTAATAAAACACAGCATTAGGTGTGACACAGCAGTAGATGTGACAGCAGAATATGTAATAAAACACAGCATTAGGTGTGACACAGCAGTAGGTGTGACATAGAATATGTAATAAAACAGCAGTAGGTGTGACACAGCAGAATATGTAATAAAAGACAGCAGTAGGTACGACAGCAGAATATGTAATAAAACACAGCAGTAGGTGTGACACAGCAGTAGGTGTGACAGCAGAATATGTAATAAAACACAGCAGTAGGTGTGACACAGCAGTAGGTGTGACAGCAGAATATGTAATAAAACACAGCAGTAGGTGTGACACAGCAGTAGGTGTGACAGCAGAATATGTAACGAAACACAGCTGTAGGTGTGACACAGCACCGAGTCCATAAACATCAGTGAGGCCTTCAGTGGAGTTGACCCTGAAAGAATACTTCAGTCTGGCAGGATCCCAGTAGAGTCTGCAGGTGTTTGTAAACAGTAAAACCCTACAGGTGTCCCACCCCAAAGCATTCCATGGAAGCCTGTGGCTTCTAGAAGGACTAGTAATGGCATTCTAGGCTGGTCTCCTACACAGCAACAAGAAAGTCCAAGATCTGGATTGCTTTTCCTGTGGCTGAGGACTAATACTAATATTTTCTAGGTGGCTTTTCTATAGAGGCATAGATCCATTTGCTTTGTTACTGTTTTCTGGAAAACTTGCACAGAGTGTGGTTTTAAGTAAGTACAAAATGAAACAGTATGGTTGTTCAATCTTGCAGGTGTCACACACACACACACACACACACACACACACACACACACACACACACACACACACACGAGTGCATGAAGCATTTTAGCATGTCTGACTGGGGCATTATACCTGCATGGCCTAGCACAGTTGCAGGCACTTGAAGTGGAAATGTGTGAGGTGTTCTGCAAGGAAATGACCACAAGATGATGGGCAAAGCTTGGAAACAGAACGTGAACACAAATTTTCCAATTTACTTTCTCTTATTTTTTGTTTCCACTTCAGTGGCATAGCCCCCCCCCCCCCCCCCACCCCCCATACTGCTCATTCCAGCTGACCATGTAGAACCCACTTGTGGCTTGTCCCACTACTGCCCAGGCACAGAGAGCAGTCAGTCAGTTCATCATGAGGCAGCCCACCAGAGGACACTGTGCACTTTTGGCTGAGTCGCTTTGGTGGTTTTCAGTGGTGCCTGCTCTGATCCAACATTCACTGGACACCACCTGCTAACCCCCCCTTCTGACAACACTAATAATGGTTTGGTCACAGAATTAGCGTGAGTGAGTGTTCCCTTCCAGGAGGGGGGGGGTTGGGGGGGGGGGGGGGGGGGCATCACCACATCTGTCCAGCCAATCCACATGAACTTGTTGATACCTAGACACAACTCACCATGTGGAAAGGCAATCAAACTGAGGCCACCATGAAAGCAGAGCACAAAGGACCACAGAATTTGAGATTTTTTATGGGGAAGAAGGTGAGGAACATGATCCGGTGGAGTCCCATTCTGTTCTCCGACTGCATGACAAGATAGCATACATTTTTCATTGGAGATGGTAGACAGGAGATAACTTGGCACAGACGAGGTGCATGCATGCCACAACGGCACAAGAGGCCCATACTAAGGTTCGCTCATTGATTGAGGGTCTGGCTGTCTGACCGGTCAACCCTTTGTTGAGTCCTGCAGTAAAGAGAAAGTCTTCGTTGGTATCTGTTGTACCCCATCTCTTTCATTTACTCTGTTTTAAGATGTCCTAGTATTTCCCAAGGGTCTGTCAGGAAGATTTAAAAGGCAATACAAGAGTCTCCACATTTTTTCCCAAAATATGAGTTTATGATCCTGATGGAGAAACTTGAATTGTAATATTAAGATCCAGTTCAGGTTAGAGAGAGGGGAAGTTATTTAGGACTGTATATATCATATTTTATTTTTATTTTTTTATGCATGAAGGTGATAAAAGCGGGAATAGAGAAGCCATGGAGGAAGAATGGGGAAAGGGAGCTGGAGTTCAAATGAAAGACAGCAATGTTAGCAGACAGGGCTTGACATAATGACACAATAACCACACAGTATATCAGCTATGTCATTTGCTTGACATTAATCATGACACAATAACCACACGTTGTATCAGCTATGTCATTTGTGTCACAGGTCGAGGAAGAGCAGGAGAAGGAGCTGTTCTCTCCCCTGCAGGAGAACAGGATCAAACTGATGATGGCGAAGATTTACCATCGGCTGGTGGACCACCTTATAGCAGCTGAGTCCTACACACAGGCTGAACTGCTATGTGAAAACATCTTGCAGATCGTAGATGAGATTCAGGATGGCTCCTCTGATCTCCTCCGCTTTAGGTAGGGGTTTGGTGTGTGTGTGTGTGTGTGTGTGTGTGTGTGTGTGTGTGTAGATATGTGTGTGTGGTGGGTGTGGGTGTATGTGTGTGTGGGGGTATGTGTGTGTGGGGTGTGATGTGTGTGTGTGTGGATGGTGTGTGTGTGTGTGTGTGTGTGTGTGTGTGTGTGTGTGTGTGTGGTGTGTGTGTGTGTGCATTGGTGTGTTTGAATGTCTTTTCATTGATGACAGTATGTTTTCTTGTAAACTATTCATGTTTTTAAACCATCATTTCTTGTTACCCTTGATTTTACTGCACAGCTGTTCCTAACATAATAGGTATAGTTTTACAGTTTGATTTCTTTCTGATGTTTACACTTTTTGAATTTTAAACATGAAAACTGTTCATCAAGTATGCATTTCCTCGTTTAAAAGAATTCTTTTCCTACAGACTTTGAAATGTTTTGTTGTGAATTTGTGTTGAAGAAGTGAAGGTATAATTTTATTCTGTTAGTGTTACTGAAGACTGTGAATGATGACAGATGTTTCATGTTGGTGAAAAATGAACTAAAGTGTGCATGTGTTGAAAGCGGCAGCTTTTTTAAGATCTTTTTTTGCTTTAGATTAATCATCATTTAAATGTTAATACAGATTAACACCTAATCTCTTTTTTTGAACAGTTTACTGAACATGTCTTTGAAGAGGGGTTATAGTTGAATGTTTAGAGTGTTTGACTGTGGAGCTTATGGTCTTGAGTTGAACATGGGAATTTTTACATCTTGAAACCCCTCCCTGTCCACCTAGGAATAAAAGGGTACCTGGATGAATTCAGGGAGGGTTTTAAGTGGTAAAAGGAGCGGGATGGACTATGTCGTAGATAATGCCATGTCTAAGACACAGTGGATTGTTAACAGTTGACTGCTCTTTGGCCATAAGGCTATGAGAATTGTACGTAATAATTGAATACTTGAACATGTGCTTGATCATTTCACTGTATCATTTATCTGTGCATTTTCATTATGTCTGTATATTTTCTTTTTTCTTGTTCGCTGTGTTCTAAGTTATTCACTGTGTGTCTGATTTATTTCTGTGACCATAATTTTGTTCCTATTGTCATTTTTTCTGTATGCTATAGAGTTTTTGTAATATGAATCATGTGTTTCTGTGTTCTGTGTTACACTCTATGTTTGTTTGTCTACCATCAATCAAGTAGTGTATGTGCATCTGACTTGGCTCTCTGTTTAGTGCCCAGGTGATGCAGAACACAGGACTGCTGTGTCTACGCCAGGGTCTGATCAACAAGGGACGCAGCAACTTTGAGAAAGCCCTGAGGTTGTTCCGTGACCTTCAGGATCATGACGCCCACAGGGAGGTGGCCATTGTGCTCATTGACCTGGGCAACGCTTACGTCTCCGAGACCCTTCATGAAGATGCTCTGTATGCAGAAGTTATCGCTGCCATTTGCGAGTTCTTTGAAAAAGAGGCGGCTGATGAACAGGACGGAGGATCCAAGTCGGAACGCCCATCGGCCCCCAAAGAGAAGGTGTCTCCGAAAAATCGAAACAGCATGGGCAATGTTGACGCTGCCATCAGTTGCTACACTGAAGCGCTGAGTGTTCTGGAGAACAACGAAGAGACCCAGAAAGACGTTGTAGCCAAGGCACTGCGGAAACTAGGGGACTGTCATTTTGTGCAGAAGAACTATCCTGAGGCACTGGTGTTCTATGAGAAGGCTCTGGGCCTGTTCCGCCTGGCAGGTGTGTACGGGAAAGAATCCATTCTGGAGAACGCTCATGTGCTGATCATGCTAGGAGTGTCCACCTTCATGCTTCATGTCTACCCAAGGGCAGCCCATGTGTTTGAACTTGCCCTGCACATGGTGAAACATGCCTTTGGGCTGACATTGCACACGTTCCTGCATGGACTGCTGCTCTCGCTGCTGGGTATCACCTTCTACAAGATGAAGTCCTACCACAAGTGTGTGTCTTTCTGCAGCCAAGCTTTTGAGACATTTTGGACCGTGTATGAGGAGAAGATCACGGAGCTGCCTCAGCAGAAGTTCTGGCTGGTGTGCCAGAACCTGTACATGTTGGGCAACACCTACAACATCCTCAACCTGCAGCACAAGGCCATCAAGTTCCTCAACATCGGCAGACTCTTCATGCAGGTAAGTGCTCACTACAGTCTCTCATTAATGTATCTTAGAATTGTGAATGCAGGTGAGTCGTCATTACTGTCTTTTATTAATGTATGTTAGAAGTCTTCTTGCAGGTAATGTACTTTTCATTGTCATTAATTGATATCTATTACAATTCGTCATGCAGGTCAGTGTTCATTACAGTCCTGTGATATTAGTATTCCTTGTTCAGCTCAGTGCTCATAACAGTAATTCATTAATAAATATTACAGCGCAGTGCTCATAACAATCATTCATTAATAAATATTACAGCTCAGTGCGCATAACGATCATTCATTAATGTATATTACAGCTCAGTGCTCATAACAATCATTTGTTAATGCATATTACAGCTCAGTGCTCCTAACGATCATTCATTAATGTATATTACAGCTCAGTGCTCATAACAATCATTCATTAATGTATATTACAGCTCAGTGCTCATAGCGATCATTCATTAATGTAATTACAGCTCAGTGCTCATAACAATCATAGATTAATGTAATTACAGCTCAGTGCTCATAACAGTCATTGATTAATGTATATTACAGCTCAGTGCTCATAACTATATTACAGCTCAGTGCTCATAACAATCATTGATTAATGTATATTACAGCTCAGTGCTCATAACAATCATTCTTTAATGTATACTACAGCTCAGTGCTCATAACGATCATTCATTAATGTAATTACAGCTCAGTGCTCATAACAATCATAGATTAATGTAATTACAGCTCAGTTCTTGTAACAGTCATTGATTAATGTAATTACAGCTCAGTGCTCATAACAATCATAGATTAATGTAATTACAGCTCAGTGCTCATAACAATCATTGATTAATGTAATTACAGCTCAGTGCTCATAACAATCATTGATTAATGTATATTACAGCTCAGTGCTCATGACAGTGCTTCCTGAACCTTTTAGTTACCAAGCTGAAGGTATCTCTCCATCTCATTTAACCTTTCTTCCTATCTGCCCAAATCTGCTTGTTGAGAGTGACTTTATGTATGGACTTGGTATGTTATTTGAGAAAGGTTGAGCATTAAGATGAGTCATTTTCAGTCGCATGCTCCAGCTTTTGTTGGTGCCAATTTGCAGTGTGCTTCGTTTTAAGACACCCCCCCCCCCCCAACCCTCCTTTGTATTGAGTTTGACTAGCAAAAACAAAAAGTAACAACCTCAAATTGTATCTGTAACTTAATTGATTCTCATGCAAAATTTTGTTGTGATTTGAAAGTGTAGGTATGTTTGGTTAATTTTTTTTGAAAACAGTACCGAGTTTCAAGAGTTTGTTTGGCGTTCTAGAAAATTAGCTTGATGGTTTGGAGCATATTATATAAAAAGAAAACCATGGTAGTTGGAAGATTGATATTTTACTTTTTAGAAATCTTCGTTCAAGTTTCATCTCAGTCATTCATGTATGTAATGTATGACTTCTCTTAAAAGAAAAAAAAAGGAAAAAGAAAATACCCTGAAAATTCCGTCATCTTGGAGAGGAGACTTTACAGGGAGATAGACAGATTGGCACTTTTCAAAATGGGAAAATGCTCAGAACTTTTTTCAATGTTTACATTTGTGTTGATGCATGGAAGAAAGAGAGAATACCCTGTTTTGACCACAATGATCAAAGGTCATATTGTTCACAATGAAAGTTTTCGTTAGTCTTGTGAGATTCACTTCAAGCAGAAAAACAAGAGGCCAAAGTGACAGTTTGTTGGAAGTTGAAGTTTCGAATAAGTAAAGAATTAAGTTTTCAATAGACAGTTGCAGTTTTGTCAACAATTCAGCCGCATCCTGGCCACCCCCCACCCCCCTTTCAAAAGTGGTTGTGGAGAGGGAATCGTTTAGAGGAGACATTTATGGAGGTTTCATTTTTATTAGAATTATTCATACAGGTCAGAATTCATCACAGTTCACTGAAGAATGTGTCAAAATTCTGATGTACCAGATCTATCACCAAAACTACAAGGTGTTGATATTCTGATGGATTCGGTAAAAGAAAAGTGTTTTCTCTTCAGGTTTGAAAATTGAAAGAAAGAAACAAAAAAGGCCTTTTGAACTTTCAGAAATAATTTTTTCCCAGAGTACATAGAGAAACATACAAACTGTATAATTAATTTCATACAAGCTTTGTGTCAAAAGACATGAAAATCGCCCTATGGTTAGAAAGCATGCCCCCCCCCCCCCCCCCCCAGTTTTATTTTGCATTTGTTTCAGACCAACCACATACAAGCATAGCTTACTTATGATGAAACCAAGAGAAAGTTAAGATACAGAAGACAAAAACTATTTGGATGATCCTTTATATACATTGATCAAAATGTATTCATGCTCTTTTGAACTTATTTTGCAGGAGAGTTGCGTAGGAGAGCATCGACAGCACATGCGAATCCTTCAGATCCTGGGAGACTGCTACTTTGCGCAGTATGACTACAAAACCGCCCTGACCTACTATAACGAGGCTTTGGAGATAGGAGACAAACTCAGCACTTCACAGTCAGAGTCGGAGATGTCGCGCAGTGGGAGTGGAGAATCGGGAGCCATGATATCGTCCTCAGAAGACCTGGATATGGCCCTTCACAACCAGCTGCTGAGCAGATCGGCCGATGCCCACATTAGCATGAAACAATACCAGAGTGCTGTGCATTATCTGGAGCAGGCCAGAGACATTCAGGATGTGCTGGAAGAAGACATCAAAGGTAGGAAACTTCGCAGGGCATGTGTGCGTGCGGGCTGTTGTTGACAAGGACTTTGGAGATGAGGAGCGTCAGCAGAGAAAGGGGCGTTGTGGTTAATTGATTATAGTATTGACACACAGACATACTTGATGTTCACCAGAACTTGCAGCAGTTTTTTAATTTATATATCCTTTTTTTTGTTGTTGTTTTTGTTTTATGGTCAGTTGTTGGCCGTTAGGATATTTGCACATGGATGGATTTTTCTTGCCCCCCCCCCCCCCCCCTCCCCCTTATTTATTTATTTCTATATTTTTGTGCACAGTGTGGTAAAATGATAGTCACAGTGGTCAATTTAAAGAACCAGTGTGAAAAAGAGGTAGCTTTTGTTTCAGTTCATTCCATAGAATGTTCATGCGTAGGTGAATGATTAGTTTTAATAGTACTTGTCAAAGTTAAATTCAGCATTCAGTGATGAGATCAGTTTCAAATGCAAAATGATACATCCCATTTCAGTTTGCGTTATTTTGCAAGTTGACAGTGTGATCAAAGAGATGCGAACTACACATGTTTAACTCTGCTCAAACTACACGTGTTTAACTCTGCTCCATGTGTGTGCCAGGTGACCTGGTCAGCACCCTCCACCAGCTGGGCCAGATGCACACGATGGCCGGGGACATTGACAAGGCCATTGAGTCCTACAGGGAGAGCCTGGATGTGTTCCGGGAGATGCACAACAACCAGCTGGGCCCAGAGATGTGCGTCACCCTGGGGAACCTGGCCACCATGTGCTACGTCAAGGCCTGCATCTGCGAGGAAATCGACCAGGAGCTGGAGATGATTCTGGCCACAGAGCAATATTTCCAGGTACTTGAGGAGGAAGACTGTTCTGTTTTGATGAGGGTGAAAGTGGTGAGAAGAATATGGTGCTGGTTTGGGGACTGCGGAGTGGGATTGGGCGATTGTAACCCGAGGTTGAGAAATCAAAACAACATGCTGGAGCTGTCCGCATGGCCTGGCCATGTCGTGAGTTGTTTTTTTTGTTTGTGTGCTTTTCAGGATGTCGCCACTTCTCGTGGTGTCATCTTTGTCTTGAGGATGTGACCTCATTTTCATGTGAATTTGACAGCCCTGAAAGGGCCCTGTGTGGTTGGCTGGGCGATGATGATTGAAAAAAAGGTGAAAATTTGGGCAGTATGCTACGATCAAGGAGCAGGGTTTTGAGGCGTGTGATAGACGGTACTGTTGCCTTGAATTTGCTGATAGTGATAATAGTAAGCAGTGTTTATGTCTTTACAGAGACAAAGAGTGCTTATATTTTTGTGATAATAGTAAGCAGTGTTTATGTCTTTACAGAGATAAAGAGTGCTTATATTTTTGTGTTAGTGGTGAAGCAGTGCTTTCATTTATGTCTGTAGCAGCAAGCAGTGCTTATGTTTGTATGTAACGCTGAGAAATGCTTGTGTGTTGATTTGTGTGAGTATAGGTAGTTGCAAGCAGTGCTAATCAATGTGTGTAATGCGTTCAAGAGTGGAAGCAGTGTTCTTACCTGCAGGCGTGTGCATGTGGTGATAATCATTGTTTATATTTGTGCATGTGTATTGGTGAATGGTGCATATATTCATTTGTGTGTGTTTGTGTGTAGTTATAGGCAGTGGTCATGTGTATGTGTATTTGCGCATGCACGAGCGTGTGTGCATCAAGGTGAACAGGATCTACTTTGTATTTAATGGAAAGCATTGCTCCTTTGTGGTGTGTGTAAAGGTAAGCAGTGATCGTAAGTGTAGCAGGTTAGCCATATTCAAGAGTGTGTAGTGGTAAGCAGTGATCAAACACATTAGTGATGAACAGTGTTCTTGTTTGTGTATGTGTGTAGTGGTAAGAACTGCACTGCTCATTTTTGAGCATGGTAGTAAGCTCGCTGATGTTTGCATATGCAGGGATAAGCAGTGTTCATACTTGTGTGTGTGTGTGTAGTGGTGAGAAGTGCTCATGTTTGTGGTGGCTAGCAGTGTTGTCATTTGTGATTTTAGTGGTGAGGAATTTCCGTGATCATCTGTGTGTAAAATGACAAATGCTCATGTTTGTGGGTAGTGGCAAGAAGTGCACAGGTCTGCATATGGTAGTAAGCATTGCTCATGTTTTTGTGTGTGTACTGATAACCAGCGTTTTTGTTAGTATGTGTGTTGGTAAGAAGTGCTCATATTAGTATGCATGTGTTCTGGTAAGAAGTGCTTGCATTGTGTGTGTATTAGTAAGCAGCGCTCATATTTGTGTATCAAGCATGTGTGTGTGCGCGCGTGCATGCATAGAAGAAACTGATTAAAATGTGGTTCAGATGACATCTCATGATAGAAAATGCACCAAGTTACATGTGGTCTGATTTTTGCATTGTTTGTTACATTTTAGCCATGAACATTAACATGACTGTTGGTTTTGTCATTTCTCCAGGAATCGCTGAAGCTGGAGATCAAGCAGTGTGTCTGCGTGAAGTACGCCAACTTCCTGTACAGCCAGGCCAACTACGAAGATGCTGTGATGTACCTGCAGGACGCCCTCAAAGCCAACACCGAGGACGTGCCAGAAATTGTGTATGGAGGTCTGGAGAAGGTGACCTTGCCTGAGGCTCTGCAGGACCAGGTGGAAGCTCAGGAGGAGGTGCTGCTGCCGGCCACCGTCCTGGCCCACTACCTCCTGCTGCTGTCCCACAAACAGCTGGGAGAGATGCGCCACGGCGAACAAAGCCTGCTCCGCCTGCTGGACGAGGTCTACACCCACAACCACGACTCCCCGTTCCTGCAGGCTGTCTTGGGATTGGCCATGATGGAAATGGGAGTGTTTCGTGAAGCGGCTCTGCACTTTCGCAACGCCTGGGTTCTGGATCCAGAGTTCCACCTGGCCTTGGACAATTATTGCTTGTGTTTGTGTTTGGATGTGTTTAACACTTTGCAGCGTGCTTTGGCTTCCATTTTTGTTGGGTGTGGAATCTGGCAGGATGATGAAGCTTTCGACCGACAGCTGGCCAAAATCATGCAAGCTGCTGAAAACATCTTCTGAGGAGAATCTCTTCCAAGTAGAGTGGTGTGAGGAAAGCCCCGTTACAGTGGCAAACTGATCTCAACATCACGCCATCAGTACAGTAGATCTGAATTATGGGAGTAGCATTTTCACTGCACCATCACTGCCTGCAGACTTGAAGTAAGATGAACGTGAACTTTGTAGCAATATGCGGTTATTCTGTCCAGAACTTAAAATCAAGTGTCCCTACCATCATGGCTGGATCACCTTTCAAGCCCATGGAATGAATCCACGGATCGGAGAACTGATTCAGATCTGTTCCTCATCTTACCAGTTGATATTAACAAATTTATGATTCCCTTTTCTGATGTCTTTTGGAAAAAAAAGTTGCCAATGAAACTAGATTGTGATTCCCTCCCCCCCCCCCCCCCCCCCCTCTCTCCCTTGTACTGATTCCATTGTTAGTGTTAAGAGTAAAACTTTTTTGTTAAGTGTTGAGAGTAAGACATTTAGATGAGTGGATCACCGACAGAAAGTGTGTTGAAACTTGCACATTCCAAGAACATGCAGTGTTGTGACTCTTAGACGCCAGTGTTATGACACCTGATTGGTGCATGGCTTTTGTTCCTTTTAAGGACAGTTCAAGTTCAGACAGGTTATTGTTCAGTTGTGCATTTATAGTATTATACTGTCAGCAGACGACAGAAAAGGCCAGTCGTCAGCCGGATGTTGTCAGGTTATTACTGAAGTAATGAAGTACATTTTGATCTGCTTGATGCAACTTACACTGGACTTTCCTTAAACAATGTTACATTTATTGGGGACATTTGGAGAGGGCAAAAGTATATCCATCATCACTTGCACCGTCAGTCATACTAGTATATTTTAGCTTTCATTTTCATATGTAGTGTGACACAGTAGTGGCTTCTGCTACAATATGCAGCCTTTTCTTCCTTCCTGTCTGGAAATGGCTCAGTCATTTTGTTACAGCCTCGCGTGTATAAAAGTCGCTTCAAACGGAAGCAAACGTACAGTTGCAGTTATTCTTCTTGTGAAATGTCCATGTTACAGAAAATCAGATAAGATTTTCCCTTGTGTGACTAGGCAAGTATTTTGATAAACACAGGTATTAAATGTGGTAGTGAACTACAGCAGGTGAAAATTTAATGCCAACTAAAACTTTTTTATTTTCATATTAAAAAAAAAAGGGCAAATAAGAATAAAATGAAGGTTGCAGAATGGTGGAAAATTGTGGCTGCAGTTCTGTTAAGAATGGCAACTAGTAACTAGGGGGCAAAAGTCTTTATACTTTGAATGATGAGGCTTATGCCTGGGTTTATGTTTTTTTACGTTGGCCAGTCTTCCTTCTCTTGACCACTTCTGAGATGCAAGGGCAGCGAGACGCACATGAAAAAAGGAGGAAAGCACAATAGATTTCATAGCTTGTAAATTGAAATATACCTCACTGCAGAAATGTTAGACGATGCTTGTTATATTGCAAATTTCTCAATATATTGCAAATCAGAAAGGATTGTTCTTAGTCATGTACATATTGCTTTCCTCGTCAGCTATTTGGCCCATTTCCTTGATTGGAATCAATATTGGTAGATCAGCTTTTACATCATGAATTGTTGTATATAATTATGTTTTGCCTGTTTTTATTTTTGTTATGGGACATCCTTTTCTACATGGTGACAGCATTGAAAGGGCCATGCATGTGATCACCTGGACTAGAATTAAATCGACTCTGAAAATTCAAGAAAACATCTGGAAGTATAGGAAGGGAAGACTGAATTTTCTCCAAGAGAGATGTTCTGTGAAGAGACATTGGAGCACCCATTTCATCCAGGGAAAGACTTGTCAAGCTAAGGAACAGTGCTGACAATGCAAGCGGACCAAAAAAAAAGCAAAAAAAAAAGCACAGACTTACGAATTAAAAGAATGACAGAATCTAGATGTTTGAGAAGAAAAAAAGTTAGAACCATTCATGTGTTGCAAAATGTTCTGTCAGTATCCAATTCCTTTGCTGGCTTCCTCATGCCTAAGTCTTTCACAAAGTAACTTTGATCCAACAGTAGCACTTTGTGTGTGTGTGGGTGTGTGTGTGTGTGTGTGTGTGTGTGTGTTTTGAGGATAAAGTTTGCCTTTCCATTGCTCCAGAAATTTAGATGCCCATTGAACATGGATGGTTGTAGTAAGGGAAAAGGACACAATGTCAGTGTCCAACTTGTTAAGAAGGTATGCTCAGTTTGCACATGAATGACCATTATCGCTGAAAATTGGATTAATCACAGTTGCTTAAGAACCCATGGATAAAAAATGGTGCAAATGCAGTGATGTTCATGTGATTGCACAGTTGCTGTAATCTTTATACTGGTTTCCTTGAATAAGTTGAACGAACGTTCTTTTCCAATTGTGTGAAAAGATATACGTGTTGGAGTAGCAGATGGTGAGATGCTGCATGTTTTTAAAAGAGTTTTCTAATTCTTCATTCCCTACCATTTAATTTTTTTTTGGTGTTTAAACAATATGTTTGGTCTTAGCCCGACACCCATCAACTTCCCTGTCCCCCAGCATTCTCTGATCGGTCAGTGGTTGAGAACAATTCATACACTACATTGATCTTTAGTCATTCCAAAACCACATTCCTACTACATTTTGTGCTTTCAGAGTTTAACCAGCTTTTATTATTGATCTGTTCTGAGAACATGTAAGTATACAAACAGAAATGGTGTCATTTGGTCTATGTTGAAGAAAACAATCTTGATGGGGAAAATTACCAAATTTGTGGGACTAAAGCCTGTGAAAAATTTTGAAAGAAATAACTGAAAAATGAAAATCACCTTGTGGCCAAAATGAACAAAGTGTTACACCCAGCATATGCACTCCAGCATTAATTAAAAAACAAACATACTGAGGCGTGAACTGGTAGATTAGTGTTTCATTATGCACACAAAAACTGTACATTATTTTATCAGTAATAAAAAGGAAACTTTACATTCAGCTTTGCAGCAGTTTGGCTTTTACAAATGTGAGCCATTCCATGGTATATGTGCATTCTTGTATGCTTTTTCTCTTCTGGTAATGTTCGTGTATAAACATACTATGGGACAGACTGATCCTCAATTACTAATTCAGTGTGTGTGCAAGACTGCCTGACAAAAAATTGTGCTTTTGAACATTTTAAACTCTTTATATTTGCATCTGTCTTGCAACAAGAACTGTGATAGAAATCTTCACATTTGTCTCACTTTAAGATTTTCATCCTTAGTCAAGTAGGCACTTTGTGGTTGATCTTAAGGAAATTGGCTGCAAGAGCGATGTTTTCTTTTCGATAAAGATGTAATATTTTTTGGATATGCATACATTTTATGAATTTTGGAATTGCATATCTGTGTGATACTGGTATGTTAACAGAGTGATTTTATAGAATTGAATGACTCATACACACACTTAAGCCATTGACATTGTCTTTGGAAACTGTTAATTACAGATTACCGACCCAAACTTTACACTGATCTGTGCTCACTATCAGAGAGCTGATAGATTCACATAACATATTGTGTATGTTACAGTCACTGCTTTGCACACCAAAAAAAATGTGTTAACATGAGAGAATACTGATATATATATTTAAGATAAATCACTGTCTCTTGATCAAATCATATAAATGTGGTTGTTCTTGAAATGAACTTTGATCAATAGATGTGAATACAGAAAATTTTGTGCAACAGGAATCAAATTTGTGATTATATCGAATCGTGTTTAAAGTTGTAAATTAGACAACACTTAAACTTGACAAGGAGAAGTGCATGAATAGCCGTTTTATTATGCAAGGATTGAAATGGCATTTCCAGTTTGGAGACCACTACAACAGGCCCTGCGAGAGAGTAGTTCCTTCCAAAGTCAGGAAATTTCTTCTTTTTGTTTCTATTTTCATAATTTATTTGTAACTTACCACCAGTTTACATTACAAGGACCAGTGTAAAACATCAACAAAATATCAGTGTAATGTTCATTTGATTGATTCAAATTCCATTCACATAAAACTGTTCACCAATACTTTTGAATCATCCAGAGATGCTGACAACCGTTTTTGCAGTACACTATCCTTTTCTTTTTTTTTGTCTTGAAATTTGATCCCAGCTTTATACAAGTGGTGAATTTGCAAATCTCTTCAGTTTTCAGTGCCAGTGTTTCCAAACCCTCAGTGCCCCCCCCCCCCCCCCCCCCTCCCAATAATCTCACCCTGCCGTTGACACGAGGTTGCAGAAGCACATGATAAGCTGATGTTTTAGATGTTGAAGCAAACAACCCAGCTTATAATGTTTGTGCCACACATGCACAATCTTCAGTCACGCTCCCACCCATGTTGGAGATTTTATCTGTGTAGTGGTCCACCTTTTTTCATATGGAATTTTTCATGTATTTGTGCTATGTATGGTGAGTACGCATAGCATGATTTTATGATTGTGATTGTGAATACATCAGTGTAGTGTATGTGGGCGAGCAAATCATACATTTTTCCTTGGCTTTAACATGTGTGATCCATAACCCTATGGCAAGTTAATTTGAAGCCTGCACTTGCATTTAACAGAAAAAAAAACCCAAGCAAATTTGTTGAAAGAATCGCTTGCATGAGATTACAGGTTTTCTCCCTCGCCCCATTCTTTTTCCTTTTTGATGTTTAATTGGGTGTGATATGTAAATGAATTTTGTCCTTCACTCCTATCATCCGCAGAAGGGGCGTGTGTGACTTGCTATTCACCAAGGTTCTATTTGTTGGGAGATTTTACTTCTGTGATCCATTAAATTTACTCGAATCAGAATATTATTCAATATATCATCTGTGCTCACTCATAGCAAGAAAAGAATATATCTTTGCTCACTCACAGTAAAGAAACTGATTAATTGCAAATTCCTTTATAGATCTGAACAGAGCAGAGTTAAGGTCAAGGATCGTTTGAAAAGATTGCAAGCAATTTTCAAACAAACTGCGAGTGCTTTCCCGATTTAAACTTTTTATAGGCACTCAGAGGCAAAGTTTCCTTGTGAATGTGAGGCGATTGTCTGCTGCAGTGCAAATGAGTATGAAAGGTTAAACATTTCTGGAAATATGCTTTCAACATCAATGGACTTGATCAGTATGGTGGATACTGGGCCTGTGCGGTTTTACCAGCCGTTGCATTGTTAATACTAATAGAAGTGCTGGGGTCAGGTAGCTATGAAACCTATAAAGAGCTAACTTCCAAACATGTGTCATTGTTGTTCTCTCCAGGATGATGCAATTCACCCATCATACCAAAGGATCATGATCCTGCAATTGCCCGACATTTTTTCTCTACGGATCTGTTTAGTTTGCTGAGCTCATCAGAGTGGTAGCTACCGTTGTGAAGCAGACTCTTTACCTCTGCATTTATACTTGTGTGTACTACAAGTATGGACTATCTTCAAGGAAGTACCTGTTCTGAGCCCAGAGATCCGATTTTCTGTCAGTGTCCATGTTCTTCTGCACTCTTAGTTATTGTGGGATGTGATCCACTCCATGATCTGTTGGTCATCAACTTTCATCAGGTGCATACCTTGCCTTACTCAGCTTCATTTTATTGTGTACATGTTTGCTTTGTTTGATGTACCAAGTATGAATTGTCACCCGAAGAGAAAGCAGTGAAGGTGATGCGATATTCCTATTATGGACCATCTTTGTAAAGTGTAACTTTCTACTTCTGGGATATTTTCTTCACCCAAAAGGCTGATTGCATGCTTAGTTATAACTGTAGGCATCTCTTGTAGTGCACAATATACCATAGATTTGATTTCATCTCAGCACAGATTAGTATGGTGAGGTATTTTTGTTTTGTCCTGTGAATGTTGTTTACAGCAAGACAAAAAAAGTGTAAAAGGGAAGGGGGAAAACGCCATGGCGGACAAACATAACACACCGAGTGTTGATTTTTAGCATAGAGAAGGGTGACTGCACTGGCAAAACTTACAACGAAGCCTATGCTTTATTTTAACCGCATAATTTCTTTGTCATGATGCATGAAAATGGAACTTGTTCTTGCAGCTTTTGGGCCATTCGTAGAGATTATTATTCTGACCATCCATGTGAGACTGGGGAAATATGTTGTAATTCAACAAGGTTGAAGTCAACTGTGCTGAAAGTGCACTGAAGCTGGAAGCAAAATTTTGCACTGAAGCTGGAAGCAAAATTGTGCAGATTCTATTTCCTCTTCATATCTGTACTCTGTGTCAAAGTCAGTGATATCTGGCAAGCTCATGGGACTGGCTATGGATGGATGTGGTGCCGGTGGTGGCCTCCTAAAGGAGTGACTTGCACAAAGTTTCTGTCGGCAGTAGGGGGCATAGCGGGTGGTATCCTCTTTGTTGGATCAGAACAGGCACCACTGGACACTACGGAAGCAACTTTTTAACATTCTGCTACGTTCATTGTAGGCTGCTTGTGCCAGAGTTGTAACCAGGAACAACTGGGTAGTAACTGTGTACAGAGTCAGAAAAAGAGAAAGAAGGATTGTGGTGTGTTAGTTGCTTATTGTGATCTGCAGCATAAGATAAATTCCTTGGAAGTGGTTTAACTTCTTTTTGTCAGAAGCTTTTGGCATCAACACAACAAGTTACATAGCAAAATGCTGTGGAAAGGTATGTCTTCATGTTCTGTGATTTTGTTTATTAATTATTAGGTTTGTTTGCTTTCTTCTTTCGTCTTTGTTGTGGGCCAAATTAAATGTCCCAGTAGAATATGCTGTCAGCCTTTCGGGTTTTGATTCTTGAATCATTTCTTATTGTCCTTTGGAGTTGACCATGATCTCCTTGGTCACATCTGTTTCCATAAAACTACTGGGAACCATAATTTGTAAGTTCAGGATAACACATCACCACAACCTTTTCATCCCATTTAAGATCCATGGAGAGTTAATCTTAGCAGAAGCCATTTTTGAACTTTAATGAAAAGAAAATGATGAATACCAACATTTCAATATCCTTTGCCTTTTTTCCCTTAGGTGTGATACGGAAGATATGGCAATTACAAGATTCAGAAAGAGCACGAATGTAAGCGATGGCTACCATTAATCAAAGGCTTGTGGTCTACAAATGTCTGGGTTGGATAATGGCCAGTTAAATTGTTGGCACAGTATACATTAATCTGAACAAAAACGCTTTCTCTAAATACTTGACAACTAAACTGATGTTGCATACTGTAGGTATTAAATTGACTGGGTCCCTTCCAAGCACGTTTTAGATCACAAAGCTGTCAAATTTGATCTCTCGCCCCCATTGTTTTCTTGTATTAGGATACAGTAAAAATAATCACCATTATGCAATCAAGGTACCATCTTGCTTGTTCATGTCAACACTTTCAATCTGCTGATGTGTTTGTGAACTGATGTTGGTGCTTAGTTTATTTGTGAATTGGTTGTACTGCATACCTGCTTTCTAATGGTCTCACTTGGCTGTCCTGTCAACATCTGTGGTTCTCTCTGCAATAATTTCCAATTGTATGAGCAAAAGGCTTGTCACACTTTTCTCAATAAACATTTTATGACAATTTGTGTGAATGCAGGTATGTAACTGCATGAATGGCGGGGTGCGTTGGCACTTCAGAGTCCAGTGACTTGGTAAAAACGAGAAATGACTGGGGCCCACTTCAAAGCCGAAAGCGTTTTGGTTTGGAACTTTAAGAACTCAGGCTACAATTGTCAGCCAGCCAAAGCTGAGTTAATGAGCTGTAAGTTGCATTATCCTCATAACTGGTTGAAAAGAACTGACTAGCTGAAATGATTTGCGAAACTGTTTGATAATGACGGAAGTCAATAGTAATTGGCTGTTAGAACTTTAACAGCCAATCGAAACTGATGATAATATACTTTGAGTCCAATGGTTTCTCATTTTGTGAACTGCAAACTCTTTCTGGATGAAACGTGGACAATGATTCTTCACATCTGCTGAGAGATATGCACCCAACAAGCCCCTCTGGGCAAAGCACCATGCACTTTTGTGCTGAATATGCATCCAAGCAATCTGATGCTCTTTGCCATGTAATTTTTCTGCCCAAGGAGATGTACATGCAAGGGACCTTAACAGCAATCTGCTAATGGCAACACAATAAATGATAACGCAACAAAACACAATTAATCCAAAGCTGTGCTCAAAATACTGATGACATTCGGATATTGTTAAACTTGGCACAGTAACTGAGCATACTTTTAAAGCACTTTCTTCTCCCTTTTCCTTCCTTCCACTTCTCACTGATCTGCCAAAAGGAACAACCAAAACACTTTTTTCTTATTTTGAGGGCAACTACTAATATATGTGTATATATAATGTATAGTATAGTATAGTATAGTAAAAATAAGATCAATTGTCTGGAGAGAAAGTTATGAAAGATATTTTTGTTTTGGTTTCATATCAAGCTTTTTCAACATTGTGGAAACTGATTCCAGACGTTTCTTGCAACAATGTCACATCTGTTCTCTAAAGACTAGAACAGTTAATAGTGATCTCATGATTTCTGTACTCTGGTGTGATGAATGGCAAATGAACAAAATGGGAAGCAGATTTTGCAGCTTATCTAAAACCAACAAACTCAGATGAAAAAAAAAAAAGAAAAGAAAAACAAACGCACAAACATACTGTACCATTGAACCAACGAATACTCCAGTCTAACTAGTGCTATGGTTGTAGAACTTCAGAAAATCTGATAACGTAAATGCAACTGCTCTGTAACACTGCATGCAACATATGAGGATCAACCGTAAATCATTATTCACAACTGAATTGCTATTCACAAATGTACAGTTCTGATTCAGTCCTCATATGTAGACACATGAGGAATTTGGTTTTGCTTAGGTGTCCATGAGAGAAAGAAGTAATGTAAAAGAGCAATAGACTGTGTGGTGTGTTCATATGCATGCTTCATCTACATATGTACAAAATACCAACATGAGTGCTTCAACATATTCAGAAAAAAGCACCCATTTTGGATACACCTCCTCTGACCATGTGTCAACACACAGACTTGTGGTAGACTTCAGCCCCATCTTCCTTGGGTATGAAGTCGCTCAACTCATCAGCCATCACTTTCATCAGTTGACTGATGTGATATATGCCGTCCTCTGCACACAAACATCAATAAAATTTGGTGTGTTACACATTATCTTCTGAACAGAAACATTAATCATGTTTAATGTGTTACACATCATCCTCTGAACAGAAATATCAATCGTACTTAGTGTGTTAAGTGTAATCTGATGACCAGAAATATCAATCATATTTAATGTGTTACACGTAATCTGAACAGAAACATCAATCATATTTAATGTGTTACACGTAATCTTCTGAACAGAAACCTCAATCTCATCCTCTGCACAGAAACCTCAATCATATGTGTTACATGTAATCTGATGACCAGAAATATCAATCATATTTAATGTGTTACACGTAATCTGATGAACAGGAACATCAATCATATTTAATGTGTTGCACATAATCTTCTGAACAGGAACATCAATCATCCTCTGCACAAAATCTCAATCCTATTTAATGTGTTACACATCATCCTCTGAACTGAAATATCAATCGTATTTAATGTGTTACGTGTAATCTGATGACCATAAATATCAATCATATTTAATGTGTTACACGTAATCTGAACAGAAACCTCAATCATATTTAATGTGTTACACATAATCTTCTGAACAGTAACATCAATCATATTTAATGTGTGATATGTAATCTGATGACCAGAAATATCAATCATATTTTAATGTGTTACACTTGATCTGATGAACAGGAACATCAATCATATTTAATGTGTTACACATAATCTAATGAACAGGAACATTAATCTCATCCTTTGCACTGAAACCTCAATCATATTTAATGTGTTACGTGTAATCTGATGACCAGAAATATCAATACCAGCCGCCGTGGCAAAGTGGTTAGCATCGCGGACTCCCGGGTGGGAGGTCGTGGGTTCGAATCCCATCAGAGTCATGTGGGTTTTTCTGCCCCGACCGGCTCCTACCCAGAGCTGAGTTTGCTGCGGACTCAGTTGGGAAGACTGGGACCACACAGTCGCGTTTCATCCACTTAATGGATGCGTTTCTGAGAGTGTTGCTCAAATTTCCTGACCAACACTGCAGGTGCCTGTATCTCTCGGGCCTGGTTGACGCCAGGATATATTATGAAAGGAAGCGTAGAGTACAGCCCTGTCATGTAGTCTCAGACCAGAATGGAATTCCGTAGCATCATCTTAATCATCCTCATTCTCATTGATCAGCATAAAAAAAAAGTCTCAAATTCTGTGGCCCTTCATGCCCTGCTCTCATGGTGACCTCAATTTCGATGCCCTCTCCACGTCTGTGGCCTTGGTTTGGTTCTGTTGGGGTCACCGGTATCGGCGAGTCCATGGGGGCTGTCGTTGGACGGATGTGGTGGCACCCTCCGGAGGGAGAGCTCACTCACGCTGGCTCCGCGACTAAGCAATTATTGTCGTCAGTAGGGGGCTTGGTAGGTGGTGTCCTGCGTATGTTAGATCAGAACAGGCGCCACTGAACACCACTGAAGTGACTCGGCAGCAGTGCAGTGTCTCCTCCGGTAGGTTGCCTCTTGACGACTTGACATTGACTGCTTCCTGTGGATTGCCGGTGCCGGGGCTGCGGCGGGGCCGACCGGGCTGTGGCTGTGGACGGGGTGTCGGAATGAGCGGTGTGGGTGCACTGCCTCTGAGGTGGCGCAGAGGTTGGGACAGCAACAACAACAAAAACAAAAACAAAAATAAAGAAAAAGAAATATCAATCATAGTTAATGTATTACACGTAATCTTCTGAACAGGAACATCAATCATATTTAATGTGTTACACATAACCTCCTGAACAGAAACATCAATCATATTCAATATGTTAAATGTCATCTTCCGAATAGAAACATCAATCATGACTGATGTGATGTAAATCATCCTCTGCAAGGAAACATAGATCATGTCTGACGTAAAACGCACACATCATCCGTAAAGAAGCATCAGTCATGTCTAATACATACTGTCATCTGCACAGAAACATCAATCATGTCTCACATATACCGTCATCTGCACAGAAACATGAATAATGTCTTATGTGGTGCTTGCATTGTCTGCACAAAAACATCAGTAACGTTTGATGTGATACAATAATCTGCACTGAAATATTGATGCTTGATGTTACACAAACCATCACCTGTACAGAAATATCAACAATGTTGTGTGATATTGACCACAATCTGCACAAAAACAGCGCTCATGTTTGATGTTACGAAAACCATCGTCTGCAGAGAAACATCAGTCATATTTCATGTGATGAACATCACGATCTGCACAATCACACTGATTACACCATACTGTATACACACTGTTATCTGCACAGAAATAACTACTTATGAAATGATACATACCATCATCTGCACAGAAACATCAATAATTTTCTTATACTTCAAACCCCATTCATCTGCACAGGAATAAGAATGTTTCACATGTCTGAGAGATGATAAACACCAAAATCTGCACAAAAAAAATCAATGACATTTTATATTGTAAACATGATAATCTGCACAGAAATAACAGTGCTTGACATGATTCATACAATCATCTGCACAGAAATGATCCACGTGAGAATCTACATATAAACATCAATCAGTCACTTGTAATACACACCATCACCTGCACAGAAACAACATTGTTTCAAAGAAACAGGACAATAGTTTTGGTTCCATTACAAATTAGTCGACCAAACGGGGCCCTTTTAGGATTGCTACCGCATAAAAAAAAAAGTCTCTCCTATTAACAGGCATACACATTCATAAACACAGAGTATACTTACAAGTATACATGATATGCTAACTTTAACACTGAAAAAAGACTTTCAGACTTTTACACATGGTCCAACTTTCCTATGTGACCCTGAACCATGTTGGATGTAAACGACACCACCATCTGTACAAACAGAGAAATTATGATGTGATGTGATGCACATCACCATCTGCGCTCTGAGGTATTGACTCTGTCTGCAAGCAAAGGCTGAGCTTCAAAACATGTACAGCTCCTGTAAATAACCATGTGTACCATGTTGGTATACCTACTTCACCTCAGTCTGGCTCTCAAGCTGTCTATGGATAATTTTGTCTGATACGAAGCGGCACTCCTGCATTGTTACGGCTGAGTGACTTCAGAATGTGTGTATCATTTACACCATGGGAGTAACATCGAAACAATGTTATATCTAACACCTAAAGCAAATTTAATGTCAAGTACCGGTTTCACATTCTCTTGGTGAAAACACTGTGCTCTTCAAAAGCTTGACATGGGTTCACTGTTCTCTTTTCATACTGACCGACAAAACTGTGCAATAGCTATGTACTGTTAATGTCATATAATGTAGATTAGAAAGGATACAATGTACGTATGGAACCCTCAGTTTGAGACTCCAAAGTAAAAATGTCTGTCCTAAAATTTCTAACCTTAGCCAACATGTTTTACTGGACAACAATGGAAATGTATGTACAGTTAACAAACTGAAATAAATACCTAGAGCCACTGAACATTATACTATGGCAAAGGCAGCAGTCTGATTTTGTACAGAATGCATGTTGAATACACAGAGGCCTGCACATATTACCCACATGCACAGACACATACACACAAGCACTTGCACAATACACAAATGCAATCTCCTCTCTTCCCTTCCACCCACAAAAATATACAGGTTTACACACAAACCCACATGACAAACCAGAACCTGTTGGTGAAAAGCTGGTTTGAGGAGCTGGATCTAAAGTCAGGGTCTCTATACACAGTTAGGGGCTGAAGACAGAAAAGCCACGATTTCTAACGTCTAAACTCTGAGATTTTGGGGGCAATGACAAACATGTTCTGTAAACAGAAGAAATGAAATTACATGTAAATCAAGTTGCTGCAAAAGTTGACAACCGAGAATGCTTCTGTTTCCAGCCCTTGCAGTATTGCATATATTTTGTGATGCAGACTGAAAAATTTTCTATGATGTTTGGAGTTCAATCATTTTGACATTATTGCTATGTCTTAACCCGTTCGCTGCTTGAAAATGTTACAAACAAAGGCTTTCCCAGTGCCAGGGAAATCTAATGATTTGGGGGTAATAATTAACAAAAAATTCTAGCTCAGAAACTACAAAAGATATAACAATGAAATATATATGATTTTTGAAGGAAATTGAATGAAGATTTTGAATCTGGGCTTCTTTTGTTTTAATTTTGATAATAAAAAAGTATTTAGGCAATTAGATTTGGATAGATTTTTTTGCACGATCAAAAGCATATGTATTTACCACTACATCTTCACATCCAAACAAGAACACAAAGCAAAAAAGTTGAAAATAAAGTTTGTATTGTCACACTACACCTGTAAATGAAAGTAAAACAGTTTAGAAGTCTATCAAGACGCTCACACTCTATGCAGACAGGTCAGTCCACGACCACGCCCCCCTCTCCCCACCACGCCCCCTTGCTGGACTTCAACCCTCTCTTTCACTGCTCCTCTTCCCCTACCTTTCCCTCTGCCCCGTGCCACGCCGCGAGCAGGCCGCGCTCCCCTCTTGCGCTGACTATCACGTCACTGACCACTGGCACGCAGTGCAGAGTACACACTAGGCGAGCTCGTTCGACGCTGGCAAACCAGTCAGCTGAACACACACTGAGGTCACACAGTACGACACAATAACTGACGAATACGGTCGGCAATTCCATCACTATCATCATCTCACCTTCATGCTCGAGTGAGTCGTTGAATAAAAGATTACTGTCTTTGTCAAAAATCATTAGCAGAGCCTGCTCAGCTGTGTAAATAAGTTGATTTGGTTGCTGCGCTTGTCGAAGGTTGTGCCGCCATCTTTGCAAGCGAGACGAAGTGCTGGCTGGTCATCCAGTCAGTGATGAGAATAAATGGGCTTTCCCCTCACGTGTGGTCATTTACATATCATTTTAATACTACAGACATATAAGGCTTACTACGCACACTCTATTTAAGTCCGTTGATAGAAATAGTAACGAATGAAAATTCAAGAAAAATGCATGACGTCAGTGGATGGCCCATAGGCACTGGGAAAGCATTTTTAATGCGGCGTCAGCTGACGGCTAAAAGGCACTCTACGGGTTAAGATTAAACTAGTATGAAATGAAACAGTCAACGATTCATAGATTTACGGGCAGAAGAAACATAAAAATCACAACATATGATCAAAATCTGAATGTGTGTTGTTCCCTATGAGACCTGTAAAAAGAGGGATCTACATCAGTTTATCCCAACATACAGCAGAAACCAGGCAGGAAAAGAACTATTTCCATGATGCTGTATTTGAAGGGCTGAAAGAATAGTCAGTCACATTACTACAACATGCCCTTTGAGAATATTTTTTTTTGCTTTTACCTATATCTAGCAGATTCAAAAAAATTCTCCTGAAAATCATTTTAAAAACAAAATGAAAAAAAAAAAAAGAAGTGTTCATGTTACCTGTGGATGCAGCCATTCTCTGCCCCTCTGTCACTGTGTTTCCTGATTTCTCCCCCATCTCATGGTCATTTCTTCCACTGGTGTAATGCAGATGAGGCGAGGTCCTTGTTGTTACTGTCGTTCTTCTCCTTGGGATATTTTTGTCTTTTGCTGTCATGAAACTGTTGTTTCCAGTGGTTTCCCTCTCCTGAAGACTGTTGATGACTTGGTTCCAGTGACTGTTCGTGCTGTGTGTCAGACCGTCACTCCCCATTGTTGGGCCAAGACTTTGTTGCACCGTTTCCCTGCCACTGTCGCCATGCCCTGTGTGCGCTATGTTTCTCCTTTTCACAGGTGAACGGGCTGATGCGGGGGCGTCAGTCACTCTCTTCTGGCGAGCTCCTTTGTCTGGTGACTGTGTTTCCAAGTTCTGATTCAGCTGCCTGCTGGAATCTCTCCTTCCTTCATCTATCTGCCTCATCACAGTGCCTCTTGCTGGCTCCTGACTTTGATTTGATGACATATTTCTTTCACCTGTGTGGGCTGCTCCGTTTTCCAGTGACCTAATAGATGATGGTACACCATCTGATCTGAGACCTTGCTGAGAGGAAGACGATGAGGTATTCTGCCGACCAGCAGTGTTAGCAGATTGTGCATTAGGAATGGTTCCAGTCCTTTGGGGCTGAAAGGACAGACTCCGTCTGCTGGTCCCCGACGGACCTGGATTCTGGGGAACAGGTGTCTGGGACCTGGAAGGGGTGCGGATGATCACTTTTCTGCTGCTGGGTCTCGACTGCTGCACAGTAGAGATGGTGGCCTGGTTATCAATGTCCTCAAACCAAAAACATGAAAGAAATTTGGCCTGCCTGACGCAGGAACCTAGGGCAGGCATCTGAACACACAAAGAACAAGCATGCATACACATTTCAACACTACACATGAAACGCACATAGCAGATGGAACCCTTTTTTCAGCTGTTTTAGCATGCTAGATCGACACATTGCTAAGTCTGACTAAAACAGAAAGAAACGACTGGGTGCAAGTTATCCCAATCATTTCAATATGTGCAAGTTATCCTAATCATTTCAATATGTGCAAGTTATCCCAATCATTTCAATACGTGCAAGTTATCCCAATCATTTCAATATGTGCAAGTTATCCCAATCATTTCAATATGTGCAAGTTATCCCAATCATTTCAATACGTGCAAGTTATCCCAATCATTTCAATATGTGCAAGTTATCCGAATCATTTCAATACGTGCAAGTTATCCCAATCATTTCAATACAATCGTAAAAGACTGAATCATCACCAACTCACCAGACCAAAACAAAATCACCGACTTATAAACTGTAACATGAGAAAAAAAAAAAAACACACACACTCAAAAAAAAAAAAAACTGCAGAGATTTTCCGAAAGGGATGAAAAACATTGGTCAGTGGTAAAGAATGTAGAAAATAAAAGAGGCCGAGTCAATGAGAGTGACAGACATGAGGAAGTAACAAGCACTGAATTTCCACAAGGTGGGAATATCACCTGAAAGAGCCCCTGGGCTATACCTAAGGTACACCACTGGCAGCCAAACTTAATAAGAACAGTGACTAACTGAGAACCTTGATGAAAAAGCACAGTGAACATTGCGGTGGAAGCAATGGTCATAACATGTAGGTCAGGTTCAGATTTGCCTCTTCAATAAACTCTGCACTTCAACTCCCCAAGATGTCAACTAAAATCAGCCAGATCATTGACGTCGACATGCACAGCTATTCCCCCCCCCCCCTTTTCTGTTTTAAAGTATTAAATGAACGCTGCTTATTTTGGTAAATGCCTGCTTGTCGAAATTTTCACAACCATTTTGCCAAGCAAAGATCCAGAAAAACTCACTGAAAAGGTAAAAAGAGAAACAAAATGAAAAGATGCGAATTACAAGGTTAACTGAAACTTCCATACATATCCCAAAAGAAATCTGCATATTCAGGGAAACAAACAAAAAAAAAAGCTGTCAGACTCTACTAACATTAGTGACAAAGGGAAATGTTCTGAAGTCTGTTCTGACCAGAATTCACATATTGTTCACCTGATTCTGGTTCTGTGGATCCACATGATCCCAGCATAATATGATGTGCTTCCTGACATCTGGAGAAAAAAAAAAAGAACACATAGGCTGAATTTTTTGGTTGTTCCTCTCTTGGATGAACAACTGTCACTATCAACAGCATACTATGCACTTGGATTTTAAATATGTCTACTATTCAAGTGGCAGTGACATTTCAATGAGTGTGTATACTTTTTGGTTAATTCTATATACTTTTTGATAACAAGGTACAGGAAATATGAAATAGTGATGTTTATGTCATAAGAAAGTTTTAATATTCCACCAAAGTGTATTACTTCATGTGCAGTAATCAGTTCGTAAATAGTAACTTTACACTGTTCATTTTCAGTTTATCATTTTTTTTTTAAAGTAATCTTGAATGGATCCTAGATTCACCCTTTGAATCATATCCCCCCCCCCCCCCCCCCCCCCCCCCCAAATAATGGGGTCGTCCTTGGGTCATAGTCCATCTTTATACAAACTTCTCCCCGAGATCGTTCCGCAGTTTTAGCTGAATTTTGGTGACAAACAAATGAATGGATCCGGACACAAACATAACCTCCCTGGCTAGGATAGAAGAGTTTGCTCAACATGCAAGGTTTTCAGGCTTTGTTTTTATCCCTGAAGAAAATGACTGTGCAGATTTTGAAGGCAATAATCCAACTCCATCTCCAGTCTCCTCAAAATTTGGTCATTGGCCTGTCTGACTTCAGGAGCAATGTAATACTGGGTAATGGGTGCAATGGCCAAGAAATCTCAATGGAAAGGGTTTTGGTTTAAAAACACTGGCAACATCTGGTGAGGAAAGAATGAAATCATCTGATCTCTGTACAGACCAGCTTGCAGTTGAACATTACATTTTACACACATATAAGCTGACGATCTAAAGCGCAAGTGAAATATCCTGAAATCAAAGTTAATATTTGGACAGTAATGACAATGCAAAATACCCTGCATGCATTAGGATTCCTGGAAGGATGGGCACTGGCTCTCCTAGTGCCTTCTAAAATGCTATCAATGCTGCATACCCATCACTTGTGTCATCCTTTGCAGCATTCGTGTAATCAATCAGTCATGGGACAGAATCATATAACCATGTATAAATGCTGATGCTGATTGTCCTACCATCTCAGTCTCCACATCTCCACTTCCAAAACCTTAATCAAGATGTAACCTCTTCCTTGTTATATTGTGGGGCGCTGAGTGTTGAAACTGTAGCATTATTCTCAGCTTGAACTGACAGAATGAAAGTTCTAAACCTCCTGTGGCAAATGTAGTCCTGGAATCTGGGAGGCACTGGGGTCACATAGACCAATCTCATGCATATAAATCTTTGAATATGTTGCTAAAATTGCCTGATCACCACTGTCAAACATGAATGTTGCCAGGATACTTATCATGACAGGAAGCATAGGGTACAGCCCTGCAGTGTTAAGTAGCCCCAAAGTGTAAGTCCAGGATACTTATCATGACAGGAAGCACAGGGTACAGGCCTGTAGTGTTAAGTAGCCCAAAAGTGTTAAGTCCACAGCATCATTGTCATTATCCCCACAAAAAAGGTATGTGTGGAAAGGGGGTTCCCAAGTCGGTTAGAATTCACATCCTTCTCTTAAGGTGACTCAGTATTGATGTGGTGGTAGTCTCCCAACTGAAGAAGTCTTCCCAAAATGCATATGAAAACGTAAATTAAGCACAAACGTTAAAATCTGATGTATGAAATTTCACTCTGTGCATTACTGCAGATGCACTACATTTTTTCAATAAAATGTGCTGGTCTGATAGTCATCACATTGTAATAAGCATAACAGACAACACAACAACAACAAAAAAGAGCCAGAATTATTTTCCTTGTCTGCTCAAGTGAGTGTACACGCAGTGTCTTGACAAAACCTCTCCCCTACAGTGGCTCCCAAATACTAAAGGACAGTCAAATGAGGCTCTGGTACTTCATGAAACAGCTGCTGAATTGTGGAGATGTTCCAGCTGTACCTAAAACTATGTCTGCTTCAGTTTGTACACCCTATGCAGACAAGATGCCCCCCACCCATCCCCCACCTTCTGCTTTAACCAAAATTGGAAGATGATTCCCCCCCTCCATTTTATGGAAGATGACCCCCCCCCCCCCCCCCCCCCATTTTACAAACAGATTCTGTTTACCCTGACCCTCTGAAATTAGAAACTGACTCCAAGCATTGTTGTCAAAGTGCCATGATGACTCTCAGAACTTCATCTCCAGTGGGCACACTGTGAAGGGGATACTCAGCCTGGTTTTGGTATTGTTGAAGGCTGAAGAATAACTCATGAGATACTGATCACATCAATATCAACATACAGGGCTGATGTTTGGTTCCCTGTTAGAGATCATGGCATGAATAGCTCACACATTTTCACCCTTGTCCAGCAAAGCCTATACCAAGCATCCCCTCACATACAGATAAAAACGAAATTCTGCAAGAACATTCTATCTTTACCAAGAACCCAATAAAAGCCGAAATTTGTTGTTTCCAAATCAGCCTAAAAATAATAGGCAAGACACGTAACAAAAGTAGGTAATACATCTATACTCTTCTTCTAGAATATGAGATACATCTGCAACTCTCTCTCATTTATGCGGCCCATTCTAAAAACAAAAACTTAAAAACAAACAAACAGCCTATGGAAAATGTAGATAGTAATTTCAGTTAGATGGAACATTAGACGTCCAATGCTGCTGACCTTTGGGAAGTGAAATCAGAAATCATGCTGACTTGTTGTTGGAAGTGAGCAATTCCCTTCTGAAATCCTGGCAGTAGTATGTGTGTGGATGCACTGTGAAGCTAATATTTTTTTTCAATGATAGGAAATATCGCAGAGCACCGCTTGTCATCCTATTTGACTTTTTACCTGTCTTCCCTCCTCCATAAAACAGAAACTATCACAGCCCATTACATGCCCACGGCTCCCAAAACTGGAGCAATGAAATGCACAGAGTACATCACACGTCCCATTGATCAACCAAAACCAAATCAAAACACTAACCATTCAGAATGTCCTGTGGTGGCAAGATATAATGTCCAAGAACAATGTCGTGGCGGCTTCCTGCTTTCACACAGTCACTGATGTAACAAGGATGAAAGACTTCAAGATGTTCAAGCACATATGCATTGGAGCTAAAAACCCTGCAAATATATCAGAAGCAACATTAGATATATATATATATATATATATAGTATTTTGTGAGTCTCACTTTTTTCTTTAAGAAAAAAAAAATCATTATAAATTAGCATTTTAACCAGGTTTTTCCAGTCCATAACCCACCTCATTTCATGCCCTGCTCCCCTTCCCTCCTGCTTCTTTCTGTCTGTCCATCCATCTTTCCATTCACAATATTGCAGTAGCAGCAGTATCGCTTCCTGATAGTGTGTTCACACATTAAAAACGGGAACTTAGATCAGGAAACACGAAAACTCTACAATTTGCGATGCACGACCTAAACCTTAACCTAACCCTATTCCCAACCTAGAAGCTGCAACTCTGGAATGACTGATCCTATCTCTGAAATGAATGATCCTATCTCTGAAATGAATGATCCTTTCTCTGGAATGACTGATCCTATCTCTGAAATGAATGATCCTTTCTCTGGAATGAATGATCCTAACCTTAACCTAACCCTCGTCCCAACCAAGAATCTCTAACTCGGGAATACATGATCCTAACTGTAACCCAACCTAACCCAAATCCGAATCGCGACTGTCCAGCTCTGATATGCATGATCCTATGCTTAACCTAAACCCAACCAATAATGTCCAGCTCTGATATGCATGATCCTATGCTTAACCTAGACCCCACCAAGACTGTCCAGCTCTGGAATGCATGATCCTATGCTTAACCTAAACCCAACCAATATTGTCCAGCTCTGATATGCATGATCCTATGCTTAACCTAGACCCCACCAAGACTGTCCAGCTCTGGAATGCATGATCCCAACCTTAACCCAACCTAACCCTAATCCCAACCAAGACTCTAGTTCTGAAGCGCATGATCCTAACCTTAAACTAACCCTAACCCCAAGGTCTGACAAGCACGTTGGGCTAATGCATAGGTCAGAGATCTGCTAAGTCGTAGCCACGAGACCCTCTTCTGAAATTTTCTCATCTTAGTCATTAATTCACTTATCCATCAGCTACAAATCATGCGCAGTGTGGTCTCAAAACTTACCGAATGTAGTGTAGTGTATGTAGACTAGTCTGCACGCAGTCTTGCCTCCTTGATGAAACTGAAATTAACCCCAACCAAGGCTCTCCAGCTTCTGGAATGTTTGATCCTAACTTTAACCTTACCTAGCCCTAATTTTATTCAACATTCTCCAGCACCGAAATGCGTGATCCTAATCCAATTAAACCTATCCCTGCCCCGAATCCTAACTAAACTGTAACTTTACAAAACCCGATTACAAAAAAAAAAAAAAAAAGAGAAAAAAAGAAACCTCACCCAAGTATTCACACTCAATTTACATAAAACCTGATTTAAAAAACAAACGAGTAACCCCCCCCACCCCAACCCACCCCCCCAAAAAATTGACTGATAAACTTTACTGCAGTGTCGGGCAATAAACATTTCTTCTTTTGTTCTCCACTGACAAAGGAAAGAAAATGTACCATTGGTTCTCTAATTCACACCAAAAGACAACACATCTTGAGTGATCTTAACTCCCATTTCTACAGAGTAGCTCCCAAAAAGGACTCTATGTTGTTAATCCCACATCATGAACGCCAGGGCATGTCCACACGCCAGTGGGCCTGCAGGTTGCATGTTTAGGGGCCAAACCTCCTCCAAGTCCCCTGTAGTTTGGCCTAGGGTCACAAGGCACCCAGTGGACAAGCGTTGCCATGAGTAGGCACAACATAGGGCTTGTAGTGGAGAGGCTATGAACTGGCATGAGACGCTTACACACTCGGCTCCCTTTTCGCAGAGCAAGCTAGCGGTGAAGGCTGAAAGTGAAAAGTGACGAGCACACAGACACAGACACTTCGCCAGCATACTAGCCCCTTCACACCACCAGAAATCCCACATCAAAAACTATATCAGCAGTGCAGGAAGTCAGGATGACTGGGGCTTGGGAGGCAGGAGTGACTAAACCAAAGGATCAGTAAGAGGGGAGAGGGGACAAGAAGAAAAAGTGAAAGGGAGAGGATGGGGTGGGTGGGTGGAGGAAGCAAAGGAAATCACTGGAGCATCTTAGGAAATGTAAGTTTTGCAGAAGCTGCCAGAACAGCAGCAGCATCACCACCTACATCCTTAAAAGTCTCACTTTTTTTTTTCTTTTTCGGGGGGGTCAGGGGTGGAGGGTGGGGTTGAAGTGGAAGGTAGGCAGGATGGCAAAAGGACTTTTTCAAAGCTGGGTAAATTGAGGGGGGGGGGGGGGGGGGGGGGGGGGGGGTAAGGGGGAAGGGGTAGGATGATGTGCCTGCCTTCCCCTTCCTCAAAATCTATCAAAGTCAAAGGGTAGGTGCCCCCCACAACCCTCAGCTCTTCCCCCAGTTCCAAGGCCAATGTATGGAACACAATTTTCTCTGCTACCACATCATCAGACTGTCTCCCCTTCCCCATCCAGACTGTCTCCCCTTCCCCCTCCACCACCATCCTCCACCTCCACACTGTCACTTTCAGCCATCTTCCTCTCTCAGGCAATGCACAGGGTGCGTTCGCGTGACCTGACAAGCGAGTGATCTCCCATTAATGTGTGATTCACTCGCTGGCTTGTTGAGCGTGCAAAGAATAGAAGCACTGGCTGGCTTCTCTGCACAGTCTTATTGACAATATCATTCTTGGTTGCCCTGCAATTCAACTCTTATTAATAAAGGCTAATTATTCTAATTTGGAGAGTATTCACGCTTGGAGAGTTCTTCTGCGTACACAGGCTGATACTCCTGTGGACACTCCTTATATAGAAAGACAAGTATTGAACCCATCTGCCCAACAAAGGGAGTGGAGTTTTGTGTGTATGACTGTTTTTTTATCCCGCCATTAAGGCAGCCATACTCCAACTTCGGGGAAGCTTGGAGAGTTCAAGGCTGAGCCAATTTTGGTACCAAAGATCAAATGTACTTAATTACAAGCTGATGGGACAGACATTTTGACGTGATGCTGGCACAAAATCCCCATGTATCAACACCACTAAATGATTGATTTTTATGTATAGGATCAATCATCAGTTGATGACTAACAAAGTCACTGTCTCTCCAAGCACATCAAAATTATGAACATAAAACCTGACCTGTGGTAAAATGCATTCAACAACAACAAAAAACCCAACAACCAACCAACCAAACAACAACAAAACACACACACACACAATTGTACCAATTTTTACTTTATTACTTTACAATGCATTTCTGCACAGTGAAGGCCTGCATTTACAGACAAAGCTCAAAATGTCTCAATTCCTTATAATCCCCCCACCTCCTTGCCACTGCGTTATACAATGAATGTGACTTGTTGGTCTCAACAGAGGATCCACACTTTTTTCCTATGAAAGTGAGGACCAAAAATTAATGAGGCCAGAAGTATACTGAACCCAAGAGCCAGGCAACATCAATATGTTGTACTGAACTAGAACACAGACTAAGGCACATAACTTCAAGCCATTTTTGCTGTCCCCCCCCTTCCCCCCCCCCCCCCCCCCCCCCACACACACACACACCTCCCTCTTTACCCTCTGCCTTCCTCTATAAAAACTTTCTGTTCTGGTGCATTTTTGTTTCAGTCTGTAGTATCTTTACTTGCCAGGAAAGACTTACGGTTAAAAACCCATAATTTAAAGATTTCAGGTCATTATTGGAAAGATTCCAACATATAAAAACAAAACTTATGAGAAACTTCCTCAAGGGAAAAGGAACCTCCAAATGTACTCATAAACCCACATGTACATTTTATACCAAGAGCTTCAGATCATTCTGAGGGATCAAATGACCTCTTGCTGATAAAACTGAGGGGTTAATTTTGAATTACTTTCCACCCAGTTTGAATTATCTTATGCACAGCTTTATTTGCCAATTTACTTTGAGTCAACTTTCTGTTCTTCTTGATTTCTTGTTTATGACATTGTTCATTAACAAGTACAGCCAATACTACTCAGCTATCAAAACTTACAACAGCCAAACATAACAGATAATGCAATTCACTTACACTCAAGTTTCCTCATCTTGTAACTGCAACCTGCAACTGTTTTAACTGCTGACAGTGACTCATCACAATAATTTGACATCAACTGATCAGTGTGAGATTGATCAGTGCATGGGTGTTTTAAGTACCGTGAGTCACCTATAAAATGTTTGTATTGATGCTGCAGTTGAACAACAATCTGAAGCTCTGTATATGGTATGAATAACCTGCAGAGCAGGGAAAGTGTGTAGCACAAACTGTCATTTAATTCAAGACAGATGAGTAATAATCGGTCTTTGTAAGCCCCATATTATATTTAAAACATCTTCTCTGTGAGTGTAGACCACACTAGATCTAGTCTTCTAGGCTTGCATACCAGCTGCCATAATGAAGTGGTTTGTGTCGGGTCTCCCGGCTGGAAGGTTGTGGGTTCGATTCCCATCAGAGTCATATGGAATTTTTCTGCCCTGACTGGCTCCTACCCAGAGTTGAGTTTGCTAAGGGCTCAATTGGGAAGACTGGGACCACACAGTCGAGTTTCATCCACTTAATGGATGCGTCTCTGAGAGTGTTGCTCAAAATTTCCTGACCAACACTGCAGGTGTCTGTATCTCTCGGGCCTGGTTGACGGCGGGATACATTATGAAAGTAAGCGTAGAGTACAGCGTGTCATGCAGTTTCAGACCGGAATGGAAATCGGTAGCATCATCTTTATTATCCTCATTCTCATCGCTCAGCATAAAAAAAAAAAAGTCTCAAATCCTGTGGCCCTTCATGCCTTGCTCTCATGGTGACCTCAGTTTCGATTTCCTCTCCACGTCTATGGCCTCGGTTTGATTCCGTCGGGGTCACCGGTATCAGCAAGTCCATGGCAGCTTTTGTTGGACCGACGTGGTGGTGCCCTCCGGAAAAAGAGCTCATGCCAGCTCTGCGATTAAGCAATTATTGTCATCAGGCTTAGCAGGTGGTGTCCTGCATATGTTGGATCAGAAAAGACGCCACTGGACAGCACAGAAGTGATTCAGCAGCAGTGCAGTGTCTCCTCCGGTGGGTTGCCTCTTGATGACGTGACAATGACTGCTACCTGTGGATTGCTGGTGCTGGGGCTACAGCGGGCATGGCTGGGTTGTAGCTCTGGATGGAGGTCGGAATGAGCGGCATGGGTGCACTGCCACTGATGTGGCACAGAAGATGGGACAGCACAAAAAAATATATATATATATAAAAAGAAAAAAAAAAATTATAGACTTGCATTCAGCACATCTGTTAACCTCCCATGTGTCAGTGTTCATGTTTTTTTCTTTTTTTCTATTGTCTTTGATGACTACATTTGTTATATAGTGTACTTTAGTGGTGAAAAACAGCAATTAACAATTTTTTCCAAATACATCATCTAACAAGATAAACCATTTTTTTTGGTAATCAAATTACCCAAATGTCTTCTCATGTAAGACAGGAAAAACATTCTATTTGATTTTAATAACTGTCCACAATAGCCTTACCTCTGCGTGTCTGGAGCAGTGTTATCAGCACTGAAAATGAAATCAGCTGTGTCAAAATCAGATTCGTATCCTCCGTGGTTTTCTGAAAAAGAAAACTCGCACTACTGATCCCATTCCAGTTATTTACCATGTAAATTCCATATGGGAAGTAAAATTAAAAACGATGAATCAGTAATTTTTTCATTATTCATTAAAGCCCAAATTTACCAACCAAACACTAAGATTGCAAGCAGTCCCCCATCCCCACCAAAAACAAAAAAACCCAAACTGAATAACCAAAAAAAAAAGCCAAGTTTAGGCAATTATATCAGCAATACCATCTTCACATTCATGCAATTAGTTTGTGACACTTAGCCTCATATATATGCAAATATTCCAAACAAATAAAATCCAGTTTGCTTCCTTTTTTTCCACACATCAATTTTCAGAAATACAAAGCAAAACAGAATGGGTAACTTATCCTTAATAGTTGCAAAAATGTCCTGCTTGTTGGTTTTGTGATTAGTCATACTGCCCTAATTATGATTTACAAAAGTCGAACTGTCGAAGGAAAGGAGTACAAACATTTAACTATTTGAGTCTGACCTGGTCATACTACACCGAGCTAAATGTAATACTGGTTGGTCTCTCTTGATTAAAAGACGCTTCTATCCCATACACAGTTCTTAAATAAATGTTAGCGAACCGCCCAGAGAAATGTGGACAAACGAGTCACAAGACAAAACACAACGCGTTTCGACCTCTTAGGTCTTCTTCAGGTGAGAAACAAACGAATAAAATAATGAAAATTCACTTAGCTTTGATCGCTTCAGATCGCTTCAGAGTTCAGTGCAAGGAAGAAGCGCAAGGAAGAAGGCCTTCTTCCTTGCGCTGAACTCTGAAGCCATCAAAGCTAAGTGAATTTTCGTTATTTTATTCATTTGTTTCTCACCTGAAGAAGACCTAAGAGGTCGAAACGCGTTGTGTTTTGCCTTGTGACTTTTGTCCACATTTCTCTGGGCGGTTCGCTAACATTTATTTAAGATTTGTTTAGATTTCCACCTGCAGTCGTCTCACCATACACAGTTGTCAAAAATCTATACAAAGTGCATCCCAAAATATCTATGTGCCACAGAACCCTGACAAAACACCATCAACGTGACTCAACATCAGTGTCTTCTAGTGGCTTTCCTTTTTCTTTCTTTCTTTCTTTCTGCGTACGCAGGCTGATACTCCTGCGGACACTGCCTGTATAGACAGGCAGTGGAGTTTTGTGTGTATGACCATTTTTCATCCTGCCATTAAGGCAGCCATACTCCATCTTCGGGGAAGGTGCATGCTATGTGTAACGTGTCATCCATACCAAAGGCCAAACTGGCCTTCTCTTCCGACAGAAAGTTGGTGATGGCATTTTAAGTGTGTGCAAGATGTTTGCGTGCGTTCACACATGGAACCTCGGTTTATAGTCTCATTCAAAGGACTGTATGGGGAATGGAGTCCAAACCAATGTTAACTCCGAGGGAAAAATCCCCCTGTACCGAAATTTGAACTCGCAACCCCAGGATCACGAGTCCGGCGCTCTACCAACTGAGCTATTCCGGTCCCCGCTTTCCTTTAATGACCCGATATGAAAAGATTTAAGCCCTGCAATACGGACCACACTGACTGGCTGAACGTGAGGGAGCCACATGGATGTAATTCCATGTATTCCTATCCAGCAGGTGTTGGTATTCCGCATCCATCTAAACAGAACTGTCATTATTGAATCCCAAACATTTTAATACCAAATGCATGATAAATCATTACATCTTCAAGCAGAACAAAACACACTGATCCTGAACTTAAGTCACCAGTCAATTTCTGACAATAAAGTATATGTAACAGATGTAGCCCTTGGTATAACAAGCACTCACATCAGTCTAGCCATTTGCTGGAATCTTTGTCCAAGTACAGACACTGTCTGAGACCAGAGCCACATCTGTCAGAGACAGATATGACACTGTTCTCTTGTCAAATTTGTAGTCTTTCTTGACCTGATACTTCAGAACTGAAAAAAAAAAGCATTCAATTGTCACAAACTATTCAGTGCAATACTCACTCCATAACTGCTTGGTCTGACCATCCACACTGGAAGAAAACCAGGCTTTCAACTCATCAAACATGGCACCATCAGATGGATAACATCGCTTCTGCACAACAGAAAAAAAAAAAAAAAAAAAAAAAATCAACATCACAGACCATTTCAACACCACGTTCATCGCTCAGATGAGCACAGAGACTGAAGCACTTCTCTGTCTAAAAGAAAAATCCATGTGTCTCACGTTGAATGATCCATTACTATAAATGTAAGTGTGTAATTGGTATGTACATCATTTGAGGCATAAATGCTTGAGACTCTTCACTCCTAAAGAATGCCTGAATGTCAGCACATATCCACCACAGTGTCCCAACTGTACTCCTGCAAAACAAAACAATCTACCGTCTGTGAAAGTATTCAAACACTCAGTAAACAGAAAGGCAAGAAAAACAATTATTTAAGAAATATCATTAATCAATTTATTAAAAAAGAATGCAGAAGACCAACAAGGAAGAGAGAACAACTATAACAACAGCACTATCAAAAATGTATGGCAGAAAGATCAAGCCTGTTGGAGAATATGAAGAACAAGATTTTTTGCATTTGGTCTTCAGGTTTTCCACTTGGAAGTCTTTCAGTTGGGCAGTTACACTGCATTCCTCTCATACTGACTGGTCAAATATACTGGTGCCCTCCTATGGAATGATTCAATTTATTGGATAGCCAGCTGTTGGTATAATGCAAAAACAAACAAAGAAACACAAATTCAAAAGCAAGAGAGAGAAACAGAGAAGGGATGGATCACAGTGGGTGTCATTACTAGGTATAATGCTTGCTCCCAACTCAACCCAATTCTTGCCCCACCCCCACCCCTTCCACCTCATGAAGAGGTAAGGCAACACATGAAGAGGTAAGGCAACACCAATTCTGCCTCTTACAGAATCACTTTAAAATTGGCAATGTTTAGCTCCCAAGCCAACTGACAGTATGGGGGATTGGACAGGCTGATAGTTTTAACTTAATCAATCCTGCACCTGTGCAATGCTGAATGGACCAGCACATGTGCAGTGTGCTCTAGCAACAATCAAATCAAATCAAACTAGTTAAACTCCAAAACTACACGAGTATTGGTTAACAAATCTAACACAGCCCAAAATCAAAGATTTGTGTCTAGCATGTTTAAGTTTTGAAGTCTTTGGACCTTAACCAAGTTTGTTATGTTTGAGGATCATAAGTCCAAAGGTATACGGCATTTAATATATATTTTGATGTAAAACATTATTTTAGTTATAATGTATTTTGATGTAAAACTATTTTAGTTAAAACCGTGTGAAGGCTGGCACCTTTGAGTGCCTTCAGACCAACTCTGGGAAAAGGCCCAGTGATGGTGAAGAAAGACCCACTGACTACAGGGAAAGACTACACCCTGGGATCCTCTTTAGACAGCACATAGGACCATGTGGTGAAAGCTTGGTTGTGTCTGGTTGTGTATCAGCTTCACCTGTTGGCAAAACTACAACTGATACTGTAGAATGTGCTCAGCAGTTTGCTTGATAGTGAAGTCTTTTGTCGGCTGGCTCTGCAGTTATGAAACATTGGCTGGTACACCCACTGTGGTGGAGACCCTGCTGTGTTACTTCCAGCAACTTTTGCATAATCACATCTGCCATGGAGCAGTTACATTTCTTGATATCTTAATGGAATGCTCTGTGCATGCCTGCACCCTATGTCAACATAGCATAGGCTTCCATGGCTGGTGCAGGATTGCTTCCGCCTGGTTCATCATTTAGCAGCTGAATAGAACAGTTTTCCAGATGTCGAACTTGAAATGAAGTATAAAGCCTATTCATGTAAAAAAAAACAAAAAAAAAACTGAGTTTTGTTGTTGTTGTTTTTTGAGAGCATCAAAGCCTGGAAGCACATTATTACATAAAATTGTGAATCAATATCATGCCACAGTAAGGCCCTTTCCTTTTTACATCCAGATTGTAATTATACATCTTAGTACACATTTATCCAGATCCTGATTGTAACATCTTGTTCCACAATCACTTGGTAATTACCATATGTCCTGGCCTTGAAGTTTTTGATTAGTCTAAGTATCCCTTCCGCTTACGTAGCTCTGTAGCTCCCCAGATTGTGAGCTCAGATTGTGAAGGCGTTTGATTACATTCATGTTTCCTTGTCATTTTACTTATGGCGTTCTGCTACAGAAAAGGTCTTGATATGTGACGGAAAAAAGTGTCTGCGTGGGAGGATACATCAAATGGGGTACGAAAGAAAATCTTTCTCAAGAGTTTCTACCTGTAAACTTAAAGTCTGCAGAACGACTCTAGTTTTGTCTGCACGCCTCTGAATTCGTGCTCTTTCTTTTTCACCGCCATCAGGCAATCGACGTTATTCCCCTTGTATATTTCATGAATTCATGCGCACTATGAAGATGGGTACCATGTCAAATAAAAAAAAAAAAGTAAAAAAACCCTCAACATTTTGCGAACAACAAGACATTAAAGTTACAAGTATATTGCTGTTTTGACGCATAAAGTGGTAATTTAATGAAATATACACAAGATAAGTTGAGAATTATTTTGTTGACAGGCTACTACGTCTACGCGAAAAGGTACGCTGGTTTCTCTTCCGGTACAAGAGAACGCACTTTCACTTTTGCGCGTCTGCGCTTTTTTGATGTATGTACCTTAATACAGTTTATTGTAATCGTAGTATTTATCTTTACTTCGGAAGTCATGAGTCAGCTTAGTGGCATACTTCCTCACATACCAAAAAAAAAAAAAAAAAAAAATGTGGACATTCCCGATTCTTGTTTGTGTCTGTTTTCAATTTGTGATTGTGTCGCGCATGTGTCATTTCAGCATTTGTGTGCTTGTGTAGGAAAACTGAAGTCAATCAACCGACAGAGAGGAGAATAAAAGAGGTTTACTCTTTCACCATGAACCTGATTTGTGCGGATTTTTGCTCTGTATAAAGTGCTCAAGGCTGCATGCAAGAAACAAAGTAATCCCTCAAGCTTTTATAGGCTTGAAAAAGAAAGGCATCTACTTTTCAATACATTCTTTTGTTAGCCCTTCAACTTCGTTATATTATTTCAAAATTTGCAAATGTGTGGTGACATGCTGATGGGAAACTACCACACACACATTTACATGCAATGTTGCCAGCGGAGCATGGTATGCCACACATACACAATTATGTTTGCAAAGCTAGGAAAAAGTTACAGGGTTCATAACCTAATGGCAATAACATATGGGGAAATTTCTGTAGGAGATCCTCTGTACCTGGGGCACACCCTTATGGTAGATGTTACCCACTGATATACTGCTGCCACTCTTATTTGTAATGAATTGAGTTGGATTATTATTTAACTGCTAAGTAGACAGGGTTTTCAAACTGTAGAAGATCTAAGCATATGAGTGGTTCAAATTAACAACCATCAGCTTCACTGACAAACACTCTAAACAGTTCATTTTTTGGCTTCTGTGTGCAGGCCCATCGAACCATGTATGTAAGGGAAAAGTGGTTTATAGCAGATAATGCACTCATGTAGTTTACGAGAGTTGTGGTTTGAGCCTTTTACTTGACCTGACTTGTAAATGGTGGTCCAAGTGCTAGTGTTCTGAATGAGATAATACAAAGATAAACCAAAATGTTAAGATGAACCAGCCGCCGTGGCGAAGTGGTTAGCGTCGTGGACTCTCGGCTGGGAGGTCATGGGTTCGAATCCCATCAGAGTCATGTGAGTTTTTCTGCCCCGACCGGCTCCTACCCAGAGTTGAGTTTGCTGCAGACTCAGCTGGGAAGACTGGGACCACACAGTCGAGTTTCATCCACTTAATGGATATGTTTCTGAGAGTGTTGCTCAAATTTCCTGACCAACACTGCAGGTGCCTGTATCTCTCGGGCCTGGTTGACGCCGGGATATATTATGAAAGGAAGCGTAGAGTACAGCCCTGTCATGTAGTCTCAGACCGAAATGGAAATCCGTAGCATCATTTTAATCATCCTCATTCTCATCGATCAGCATAAAAAAAAGTCTCAAATTCTGTGGCCCTTCATGCCCTGCTCTCATAGTGACCTCAACTTCGATGTCCTCTCCACGCCTTTGATCTTGGTTTGGTTCCGTCACTGTCACCGGTATCGGCGAGTCCATGGGGGCTGTCGTTGGACGGACATGGTGGCATCCTCTGGAGGGAGAGCTCACTCACGCCGGCTCCGTGACTAAGCAATTATTGTCATCAGTAGGGGGCTTAGTAGGTGGTGTCCTGCATATGTTAGATCAGAACAGGCACCACTGAACACCACCGAAGTGACTCGGCAGCAGTGCAGTGTCTCCTCCGGTGGGTTGCCTCTTGACGACTTGACATTGACTGCTCCCTGTAGATTGCCGGTGCCGGGGCTGCGGCGGGGCCAACCGGGCTGCGGCTGTGGACGGGGTGTCGGAATGAGCAGCGTGGGTGCACTGCCTCTGAGGTGACGCAGAGGTTGGGACAGCAAAAAATAAATAAAAATCTGAGATGGCATTTACAAACCAAAAAGTTGAGATGATAATATTGATAAACCAAAAAGTTGAGATGATATATTGATAAACCAAAATGTCAAGATGATATATTGATAAACCAAAATGTTCAGATGATATACTGATAAACTAAAATGTTGAGATGATTATATTGGTAAACCAAAGTTCCCAATGCAGCATACACTTAGCACATTTAAAAGAAACCATTGCAATAAGAATTGCCTTGCGATCTGTAAAAAGAACTCCACTTTAGTGGGTACACAAAAGATGTACAGAAGCAGGAAATAGAACTTATGTTTGGGTGATTTTGTATTATGGCGACATGGTGTAGAACAGCCCAAATTTCACAGAGAAATCTGTTGTAAAAAGAAGTTTGAAAATACAATACACCTAAGACTTGTGTAAAAGGCAAGTGGACTAGAAATGGTGATACTGACAGCGTTTGTATGAGAGGTAGCTACAATCTTAACTAGGATTCGTAAGTCAATGCTCAAGTCAGGCTTAGTTTCAACTAACAGTTTGACAGCATCTGTGGAGTTGGTTAAAAAAAAAAAAAGAAGAAAAAACAGTGGAGGGAGGGGGTTAGGTGGAGGAAGGGGGTTAGGTGAACAGCTTCAGGGAGACTTGCAAACAGTTGAGATTTGTGACAAGAACAAGACATGCAGATCCTCCTTGGCAAGTGTAGCAGCATGTATGTTAGTAGGAAGAAGTGATACCTCCATCAGCCAAGTATGTTAAATGGCCAGAACCTCTAGTTACCATTCTTACCAGAATATCTGGGCATAGCACCAACATCAGGGATAAATTGCCAAAGCTAATGTCTCCTTGTTTTTCATCAAATTTTTCAAAACCAGAGGACATGTCAAAAAGCAAATTTACACTCTCCTGGTATGTCTACACCTTGAGGATCAATATTTTTTATGGTTGCATATTGAAAGAAAAGTTATAAGCAAATCTACAATGCAAAATCTGATGATTAATTTTGATTCATGCTAATTAACAGTTATCAGATCATGTTTTACTTTTATGTTTCAGATCAGCAATGCAGTCCTGTTGGAGTGTATTGGTTGAAATTCATAGTTCTCTCAGTCAAACAACAGTCCCCACCATCAACCCGAAGTCCTGGCATCATGTCATCTCACAGACCCTGTCAGCATCTCCAAGCACCGATGATACCAAGTGTCTTATCTCCCCTGAGGTGTGTCAGCATTGCCATCAGATGATAGGACTATCAGCTATTACAACCATGGCAACACAAGTGGCAAGGAGCAAGAAGGATGGACAGTTAGGTGTAGAGGAAACATACCTGCTGCCTCTGCTGCAACATGAACTCCTGAAGTGCATGGTATGTTTTCTGACAGGTGAGACGAGTATGAAAAAAATGAAAGGAAAAGGAAATTATAATACATTCTACCATCCTCAACACTTACTTGTGTACAGTTTGTAAATAACTAAGTTAAACTGCAGATAAATTACATGAAATCCATTGAACAACACTAATAGAATGGATAAAGAAAGGTTCTTAAATTACCGATGTTTTTTTTTTTTTATTCTATGAATGAAACAGATACATTGCTTTTTGTATGATCTTGTGGACTTTATCTTTATTCACTTATCTCAATGTGCTTTTTGTATGATCTTGCGGACTTTATCTTTATTCACTTATCTCAGTGTGTTTGTGTGGTGTGAGAAGGGCGAGTGGTCATTCTTAAGGTGTACAGTAATTTCATAATGAATGTATCTTTCACGTTATGGTAAGCACAATCCCACTGTGCCAAGACATTATGATGATCTTTACATATATGTACATTTACTCATACTTCTTTAAAGGCAATCACTTTCAGTTGGGAATTCCGTCCAGATTTGCTTGTTTTATGTGAATTTGTGCAGGTTGATCTTCTTGAGCACCGCTGTCAGTACCTGAGGTACCAGTCACTGAAAGCTGTGGTTTCACTCTGCTCATTACCAAGATCAATGGTGAGAACTATTCTGCAGCTACAGACGTGAAAGTAGGCTGATTATATGCTTCATGAGGAAACTGTGTGTGACAAAGAATGCAAGTAACTCATCTATAATATTTTATATAGCTGAATAGTTAGAGCTTTTACAACATTAAAAGAAAGTCCTTAGAAGTGTTCTTTTATCTTAACTGTGGATTATTATTTTCTCTTTATTGTTAGTTATCATTATGTATGATAAACCAGCACATTCAGCACTGCTCTGATGAGCAGAGCAACACCGATGCACGTGTCAGATGAAGAATGGATAAGACAAGAGTATCATTCTTGCAGCTCAAAAACATCTGTAGTTCAGAACAAGTAATGCGCCCCACAAAGATAGGAAAGTTCAATTCTATTATGGAGTCAGTTTTAGTACATGGAGCAGAGATTGAGAATGTAACAAAATAAACCATTAAAGAAGTACAGAGAGTAATCAGCAGCCATCTCAGAAAGCCTGTCTAGATCCTCTGGCCCCACATCATGGACAGCATCGACCTCTGGGTGAAAACACACCAACTACCATCTGAGGACGAGATCAAGAGAAGAAAATGGAGGCGGGCTAGACAAACTCTCAGGAAACGTACGTCACACATCACCAAACAACTCCTGAAGTAGAACTCTCAGGACAACTGAAAGTGAGGCCATCAAGAACTATCTGGCATCAGGACTATAAAGCAGACACCAAATAAAATAAATGGGGTACACACTGAGTCAGCTGGAGAGGAAGACCCAAGACAGCTCTGGTGGACTGTTTTTGATGGCTAATGCTTGGGGAAGGGTGATGTGCGATGATGATATAAGATTTCTATATTTGTGAAGGAGAAGGCAAATTAACAGACTAAAACATATCTTTAAGAATGTTCTTAACCTTTAAAAGTGATAATGCCTACCTTGGTCTTTGCAACTTTTCAGTCTCCTTGCCAGACTTTTGTTTCAGCTGTTGTGGCTAACTTCATCCGGATGCAAGTGTTTTCTTATATTCTATGGTTTATGTGTTGATGAACATATGCTTACGACGGTATTGTGGGGGTTGCATAGATGGTTTTCATTGCAAAGCTACTCTGTGCTTTCTCTAGGAAGTGTTAGTACATGAATAAAAAAGAATGTGTTCAGTAGTGTGCAATGTTCCAGTTTATGTAGATATTTACTAAAGGAGGTATAGCTGCTTTCGACAGTTTTGTTTTATTCCTATGCCCAAAGTTCTTAATCTGCAACTAGTACAATCACTGTTGTATTCAAAACCAAAAGTGTAATTTGTAGTCTTAAAAAAAAGAAAAATCTATCCCATGGAAATTTGCCTCAAAGATAGACAAGCTTGAATCTCACTGTCTGAACAGTTTGTTGTAAAGTATGGTTTTGAATTTTCTAGGGGTTTTCATTTACCTGTCTGCTATTCCTTTCACATGAGTTAGTGGCAGAAGTATGATTTTGTATCCCAAACTTAAATATGCATTGTTTCATTCACAGGGTTCAGTTCAAGGGGTGTGTAAAGGAAATATAAAAAGTCAAACAACTTTTGTTTATGTCTTACATGCAAAACATACCTTTCAAAAGATGTGTGTTCCTCACCAGCTGTCACTTACCAAGTTGTGTTTATTTCAGGAAAGTTCAGCACAACACATCACAGAGCTGTGTGTTCAGGCAGTGCTACGCAGGTCCACGGGCGATGCCTCCTGCGTGGAACCATTGCAGCTGCTTTGTTGGTTGCTGTCTGCACGTGCTGGCTGTGCACACAGAGTTGCCCTGTCAGCTTTTCTTCTCCCCTACTTACCTGCCCTTTACCAGCACTGCTGTCCTCCTGTGTGGAATTCCCCCCCAAAAGTGAGCTCTGGGGCTGTGCCAGCAGGAAAGGAAGTAACTGCAAGGGAACATTCCCACATGCAGACTGTTTTCAGTTCTGATCTCAAAAGAACGTATGATGATGCTTTGGGAGATAGCCTGCGTAATGAAGTGAGTACAAAATCCATGCAGGGCGTGTGCGAGTTAGATTTGACCACTGGGACTGTGAAAGAAATCCCAGGAAAGTCCAAGTGTGAAAAGAGAATTGAAGGAAACCAGCAGACTGCTTCAAATTCACCTGACCATGGCATTTATAGAAAAAATGTTGAGCAGGAATCAAATGAAGAAACAGTTTGTAGAGATGGTGAATTTGAAAAGAACTCATCAAATCAAAACTGCACTGCTCTTCTGTTCAAATGTGATAGTTTTGATTCAACTGTAGTCCCTGATGCCCATTTTCATGGTGAGTCACAAACTGGTATCATGCACAGTGACAGGGATGGTGTCAGTTCCTCAGTTCAGACAGCTTCCTGTTCTCATCCACATTTCAAGCTGCACTACATGTTCCTGTGCTTGGTTCAGAAACTGGCTAAACTTTGCAACTCGCTGCAGACAGACAGCAGAATGGCACAGGTACAGGTTTTAAAAGACACTTTGCTGGGCCAGTTAGTAACAGATCATGCAGTTCTGTTCACCAGAACTCCTTCAGAGCAAACCAATGATTGTTTGTTAATGTTAGTGGAGAGAAAATTCCTGGATGTTCTAGATACCTTCATAGACTACGTTCAGCTGAGAACGAGCAAGAGCATGGACCGAGTCTACAGAGAGATAGCAGTTCACTTTATGCACTGTTTTCAAGCAGCTGACTGTTCTTGGTCATTTCCGTGTCAAAACACCCTGATTGGTAGTCGGCCTGATCGGCCACATGGTGGAGATCATCTCTGCACTGATGATCAGGCATGCATGTCGAAGGATGAGTTGCTGGACTTGAAGGAAGACAGCAGCAACAACCCTGTCCTGGTTCTTTTGCTTGCAGTTGTTCTCAAGTCCTGTGCCATCATCTTCAAGTCCCAAGCACAGCATTCCAGAGAAAGTACGACATTATTTTCACTTTCTATGACAAAAATCTTTTGTTTAGGGTTATCCAAATGCCTTTTGTAAATAAAAGAATTGCTGCTGTTTTGGTGGATGTATATAATATAAACAGAGGAGGAAAGAGCAAATTGTCAGAGGCATGAAAGGAGGAAAGTCAGAGGGATGGAAGAAAATGTACAGTCTAGGGTGGTCTGAGGGGTGAAAATGTACAGTCTAGGGTGGTCTGAGGGGTGAAAATGTACAGTCTAGGGTGGTCTGAGGGGTGAAAATGTACGGTCTAGGGTGATCTGAGGGGTGAAAATGTACAGTCTAGGGTGGTCTGAGGGGTGAAAATGTGCAGTCTAGGGTGGTCTGAGGGGTTAAAATGTACAGTCTAAGGGTGGTCTGAGGGGTGAAAATGCAGTCTAGGGTGGTCTGAGGGGTGAAAATGTACAGTCTAGGGTGGTCTGAGCGGTGAAAATGTACAGTCTAGGGTGGTCGAGGGGTGAAAGTGTACAGACTAGGGTGGTCTGAGGGGTGAAAATGTACAGTCTAGGGTGGTCTGAGGGGATGATGGTGGAAAGGGGGGCTGTCCTTAAAAATGTATGGGGGAGGGAAAGGAGGGACTGTGGAGGGGGGGGGGGGAGGGGAAATCACAAGCTCATAAAGCTTGCAAGGCAGGCTTCAGTTGATCACTTATTTGGGACCTATGGAGAAATAGCTTTTTCCAGAGAATATCAGAGATTCCACTTTGCTCTTTGGGGGCTTTCCTGGCATATTCAACTTGACAGTGAGACAGTGACAGTGAGAATTGTTTTGAATGGCAGAATTCTGCCAAAGGGCAGAGGATTTTAATCCCTGAAAGAGAAAAGTACAACTGCCTACAGACATTAATCTGGTTACAGCTGCTCCTTACAAGCCATATCAGACTAACAGGATATATTGATCTCATTTAAAAAGAAAAAAAGAAAAAAAAAGAGGAAGATAGAAAGAGAGAGAGCAACTAAAATGAAAAAGAAAGTTGATCAATGTTGATGTGCTTTCAGAGTGAAACTCTGTGAAGTATTCTTTAAATTTTGTTTCTGGTCATACATTTCTTTTGCATTGTTAAATCACGTTCTACTGTATATCTTTTCTTACCCCTCGGTCCATTCCCCCTTGGTGGTGTTTCTCCAACACTGTTCATTCAGGTTCCCCCCTTTCACAAACACGCTCGTTCCATCACGGTCACCACACAGATAATCCAAGAGGAGCAATCAGTATCTCACCATGAGACAACCCAGAAGAAGAGACACAGCACTGCTGCTGAGTCGGTTCGGGTTGTGTTCAGTGATGCCTGTACTGATCCAGTGTACACTGGAGGCATTCTAGTAAGCTCCAGGTGACAACTTCTTCTTCTTCTTCTGCGTACGCAGGCTGATACTCCTGCAGACACTCCCTATATGGACAGGCAAGTATTAATCCCATCTACCCAACAAATGGAGTGGAGTTTTTTGTGTATGACAGTTTTTTTATCCCGTCATTAAGGCAGCCACACTCCATCCTTGGGGAAGGCGCATGCTACGTGTAATGTGTCCATACCAATGGCCAAACTGGCCTTCTCTTTCGAAAGTTGGTGATGGGATTTTACGTGTGTGCAAGATGTTATGCGTGAGTTCACACACAGAACCTTGGTTTATAGTCTCATTCAAAGGACTGTATGGGAAATGGAGTCAGAACTAATGTTAACTCCGAGGGAAAAATTCCCCAGTACTGAAACGGCCCGGCGGAGATTCGAACCCGCAACCCTTGGATTACAAGTCCGGCACTCTACCAACTGAGCTATTCTGGCCCCCAGGTGACAACAATAACTGGGGAGTTGCAGAGCCAGCATGATTCAGTGTCTAGGGTGCTGCCACATCAATAGAATGACAGTCCCAAAAGAACTTAAAAATACCAACAATTTTGACACAAACTCCCAAAGAACTTAAAGATGCCAACAATTTTGACACAAACTCAGTCACCATGGGCTTGTACATGCAGAGGAAATTGAAACTGAGATTGTCAAGACTGTGGGGGTATGAAAGGTCACAGAATTTGGGCCAGTTTTTATTATGATGATCTATGAGGAGGAAGATGATGCTATGGAGTTCTTTCTGGTCCAAGACTACATGATGGGACTATACTCTATGTTTTCTTTCAAAACATATCCCAGTGTGAACCAGGTCTGAGAGGTCTGTACATTCACCTGCAGTGCAGGCCTAAAGATCTGAGCAACACGGAGATGCATCCATTGAGGGGATGACACCTGGTTGAACCCTTTACATGCTCACTGCAGGATGAGCTGTAAGAGCTAGCTGGGGATGGAAAGCCTCACAAATGCATGCCTCTGATGGGACTCACACACACAAGCCTCCATCCCACAAGCTCACTGCAGTATGGCAGCTAGTTCATTTCATTGGATTTCATGTTTCCATTCTGTCCAGATTCATCAAAATGGAACCTCTATAATGTCAAAATATGCAGGAATGAGCTGCTGTCACATTACCTCATATTGCTTACACATCTATTCATTTGCAAGAAAAAAACCCACGCTCACATACCAAACAAAAAGCAGTATGAGGAGTCAGAAAAGCAAAGATTTTGAATAGGAAATGGGGCTCATGTGTTGGACAAGTTTGTATCCATCAAAACGGTTTGACCGTTTTTTGTTTTCCAGTTAGCCAGTATATAAATCAACAGAAGTGATGGTGTTAGAGCATACAGATGAAAACAGAACCTAAAGTTGCAAAGCTTTGTTGTCAGTATATCCAGATCTGAAAAACAAGAGCAGTTTCCTGTTTCTTATTGGGCACATATACACATCCAAGAAAGGAATCGGGGGTGGGGTGGGAGAGTTATTGATCTGTTTGGAATGAAACAATCAAACAGAAAAAAAAAGATTACCACATGTGTTCTTTTTCAGGTGAGGAAGTGAGAGCTTGTGTATCGTTACTGCACACCATGCATCATAAGCTATATCAGATGTTTGATGCTGGGCCCAGCGGAGAGAAGCTAACGGCCGTGTCGCTGTCCTGTGTGACCTGGCTAGCCAGTGTGTGTGGGGAGCAGGATGACCGCTGGACAGAGGCCTTGCTCTGCATGCTGGACATCTTCATCTGTCTGCAGTCTTTGTAAGTGGCTGTGACCAAGTGACATTTATATTCTGTGCATTAAACAGTCACACTCGGAAATGAATTATGCAACGTTTCCTTAGCATATATTTGCCAGTCTTATTTTGCTGTGCTGCATGTTTCTGTGCACATACGTATATAAATGAAATTGTCACATTAAACATATACATTACTTACATTGACATATACACTAGACCACACAAGGCATTGGACTCCACTTCATCGTCTGAGCCATCATATCTATTGGCATCTTGAATCTTGGCATGAGAATTGTGCCAGACAAACCTTGTTTACTGTGTAGGGTTTTCAGATAACACACCATGCCTGCACCCTGTGCATGTCAGTATAACATAGGGTACATAGGGCACATTATGATTTTGTTTTGTAACCTTAATTGTCAAGTCTTACAAGTAGTATAAAACTTGAAAAAAAAAAAAAAACAGAGAGAGAGAGAACACACACACACACACACACACACACACACACACACACACACACACACACACAACCACACACACACACACACAACCACACACACACACACAAAACACACAAAACAAAAGCGAGATAGTGGAGGCAAACAGACAAAAACCAGAGAGAGGTGCTTACACTCAAATCACTTCTTTACAGTACTTTCATGACATATAGGTCTCTGACTCTCATTGTCCCCCATACAACACATACACACACACACACACAAACATATGCACACACACACTTAACATGTGTGCACACAGAGAGACAGACAGGCGGCATGCACACACACAACACACACACACACACACACACACACACACACACACACACACCAGGTGAACACACACACAAACACACATCAGGCGAACACAGATACACATACACACATATACATATACACACACAATCTCATACACATGAATATATACACGCAGCATGTACACATGCATAAGTGAACAACTGCAAATGGAGTCATAGTTTCCCCCATTGAAGTCTGACTTTTAGGATATCAATGCTTGGGTGACAGAACTGATGTACTGAAACTATGCAAGTAACAGTTAACAAATTTCATGAAGCTGAAAATAGACATGTAAACTTTTGAAGTCTTTGGATCTAAACTGAGTGTGCCATGCATATTCAAGCACACAGGTATATGAAAAGTGAAACGCTTAGTTTTGGTAAAGCCTAAAGGTGCATGATACATGGAGTTTGCAATATAATGAATTTTGGTATAACCTTGTGAAGTTTTTCACATCTTAGTTGAATAGTTTTCCACATACTAGAGTTGAAAAAAAAATCTACTCAGTTTGTTCACCTGAAAAATAAATTATGTGTGAGTTTGTCAAAGCTTCAAAAGTATGAAGGCATATCACATTTCAAGACAGTTTGATATCTTGCTTCACAGTCATTTTACCCTCTTGGCAAAACAGCTTTGGAGATAGTTGCAAATCTAAACAAATCTTAAATAAGTGTATGTACTGTATCTGCCAACATGTATAAATGAATCACAAGACAAAACACTACGTGTTTCAACCTCATAGGTCTTCTTCGCGCAAGATTAACAACACTCAAGACAATGAAAAAGAACAAGTTATCACTTACCTCATTGAATTTTTTCGCCAGATTTGATAAGTGATTGCTCATCTTCGTTTTCGTTCTCGTGAGTGTTGTTTATCTTGCCTGAAGAAGACCTAAGAGGTGGAAACACCTGTTGTTTGTCTTGTGGTTCGTTCACTCATGTTTGGCGGATGCAGTACTTCAACTTTTTAAAATTAGCTTTGGAGGTGTTTAAGTTTGCGTGAAGTATACCTTCTGCTCATGCGCATCAGCCCAAACTGGCCAGGCAGGAAAGGCTGCGCAGGCTGTATACTTGGAAAGGGGGAAACAGGTTTGATTTTCAGAATACAAGTGACCAGAGACCTGAAGCATCAAGTGTCTGGTTGACACAAGAAGCATGTGCCATGACATATGTAACTTTGTGATGTGTGTGTGTGTGTGTGTGTAACATTTACCAGAGAACTTTATAAAAAAAAACAAAAAAACTATTTGTCTTTTTCACCTTTCAGTGACATTATTCTTCCTAGGTGTGCTCAGCACGATGACATGATCATGCTGATGACCATGCTGGATCCTCATCCCCTGTTCGTTCAGTTGCTGGAACTGACTCACTATAACGCCTCACTACTGATCGACTGGCTTACCTCCCCTGAGACCTGTTTCCTGGCCTACTTCACCCGATATCTGCGACTTACGGCGGCTGACTTTTCTTCATTCAGGATGGCTGTGTCATCATTGAATCCGTCTGGTGACTCTCACAGTCCTTCCCATGACAAAAATAGAAATCAGGTGGAGGTAGGACCATTGAAGAAATGTGAGGGTGGCAGACAGATAGCGTCAGCAGAGGTAGAATCATCAAATCCTTCCAGTGGACACAAGCGCACCACAAAACTACCAGAATCTCCAGTTCCTGGAAATGAAGTTCATAACCTCGATTCTTGTGCCGGATTACGTGAAAATTACCTTTCAGACTTGACAGAATCAACAGATCATCGACCGGGTGCAGCTGGTCTTGTTAATGCCAGGGAATCTAGTGTAGGGATGGCCCTTCTGTCGTGCTATGACAGTGATGGTGATGACGACAGTGAAGGAAGCTGTGATGAAGGAGGTTCTCCTGGTGGTGCTGTTGATAGCGCCAGAGACAGAGCTGTAAGAGTTGTACACCTGGAAAATGAACCAACTCATTGCTGCAGGTATGAACCAGGACCTGGCACTGAGGGCGAAGTGAAACCAGACTCGAGTATGAACAGAAGTGCCAACATTTACTGCCCTGATGATGATTGCGATGCTACTAATGAAAAGAATTCCAGTATCAATTGTGACGTAACAGACAATGAGAGAAGTAGGTCTGCATGTTCAGGCTTGAATCAGACAGAACCAGAGAGAAGTCATAAAGGCTCCCGATCAGAGCAAAGCTGCTCGAAAGCTCCAGCCGAACCACAGAACTTGGAAAATGCCAGGCTTGTAGGTGCAGGGGAGACTACCACAGAAGACTGTGAGAATCGTGTTGACAGAGTTATGCACCTTCTAACAGACGTGCGTGTGAAACTGGAGCGGCTTGACCGAGGAGAACTGCTGGTGTACAACCCAGCCCCTCTGCTCCGCCTTCTGGCAAAATGTGAACAACAGTATCACAGTCAGCATTATGCCTGAGAATATTATTTCACATATGCAGCGCAGTTGAAGACAGCGTTGTCGTGCTAGTGTGGATGGGTAGCAAGAAACAAGCAACACTTGAAAGGTGTTTTAACAATCGCCCTGCCCTGCTATTTAATTAAAATGAACTGCAGAAATGTCCACACTCTCTGTCTTTACTCTTTGCAATAGTCACTCCCCGTAGGTTATTGCTGCTCCTCTACTACTAAAGTCTGAGATCCTTCCTGAGCAGCTTTGGATGAACCTGCTTAAGTGCTATCTGTTGCAAATTAACTGTTCTTAAAAAAACGGTTTGAAGCATTAGTTTAGGCCACTTACAGTCCCCCCATATACGCTTATCCTGGAACTGCACCAGCTGAGTCATCAAGATTCACAGTGCAGGTGAAAAAGAAGGAGCAAGGTTGGGTCGGTCCATTGTCTTACTATTGTTATTTAGAAATTGTTCCAGGAGATGGGTCAGTTCATTCAGGCGAAGTTTGTGTTGGGGATGGAGGGGAGATGGGGGGAGGGATTGTATATATGTATAAACTTTCCATCATGGGGCAGTATACTGAAAGGATACCAAGTGGAGAGGGGGGGTGTAAAGCCGGAAGGTAGTCCATCACCATGATGCAGTTTCTTACACATTGCTTCTCTAAAGGTGAATTAATGAACTGTAGGGACTGGGCAGAAGCAGAATACTCTGACCGCTCCTCCCTCCTCCACTTCCTCCCCCCACCTCCTTCCTCCTCCCGTCTCTTTTCATAATCTTTACTTTTTTTTTAAAATCCAGCAGTCATACCCGCCCTTTTATTTCCTGATTTATCTTCTCAGTTCCCCACTCTTTTGTTATTTCCAGCTTCTTCTTTTGCCCTTCTGCCCCATCCCAACACACACACACACACACACACACACACACACACACACACACACACACACACACTCACACACACACTCACACACATTTTGTATCACACATGTGATAGTGACACCAGTAGTGGAGAACGGTTGTGGGATATGTGCAATAAACTTCTGAGCAGAAATCTGTGAACACAGTAATGAAATATTGGTAGCATCCAAGGTGAAGACAAGCATTAATGAACGCAGGCGTGCATGGAGGCATGAACGGAAATTCTGTGAAAATATGCATGAAGTATGTGTTTCTACATACATGTATGTATGTGTATATGCATGGATGTGGATATCTGTTTATTATGTGCATCATATATGTATATCTTTTCGTATGTATGCACACTTGTGTGTAAAGTCTTGAATTAGAATCAACTGTTACTTCCAGCAGTTAAGTTACGTTTCACTCAACCGATTGTTTTGTTTGTCAGCAAGGTGCTCGAGAACTATCGAAACTTGGTGTTGATTGGTGAGATTTACGTCCTGTCTGCAGAGGCCTGTTAGGAAAAGGTGTCAAAGACTGCAGTGTGTATTCTTGGTGGCCGAATGTTTGGTCGTCAGCAGAGTTTTGGGGTTGGTTGTGGGTAGACTGGAGCTGGCATGTCTTGTAGTTTTCACCCCAGACTGGAGTCCAGGTTGCCTTGTTTTGTGCCTGCTGAACTGGTGTGCAGCATTTGGTTTTGGTTCCATATGAATTGGCGGTGACATTTTCAGAGTTGGTCAACTGAAGGTGAACGTCGGTAATCTTCACCTGCCCTCCACTGCAAGGCCCGTCTTCAGGGCTGCTGGATGACCTTCATTTTTGGGTGGCGGTGGTTTGGTGTTGCATGAGGCCACCTCAAAGAGGAAGCAGGACAGACGTTGCTGAAGCATTACAAGATTTCGTCCTTCCTGTGATCGACACTGACTAGGGCTGAGAGGGCAAGGTACCCACGATGCCGACCCCTAAACAGGGTGTGCCAGGCCTCAGGGCAGAGAGGCAGCGCTCCATCACCAACCTGCCTCGTACCTCTAGGAGCCGGCGACAAAGATTAGACCCGCTGTCACCCATGGTCGTCGCAAAGTATTTGGGCTGCCCCATGACAATATCGCAACCCCTCAATCTGCCACCTCCCTCCCTCTCTCTCTCTCTCTCTCTCTCTCTCTCGCCGCACCCGCTGCTATGCCACTTCGCATCAAGCCATATTATGCAATGAAACTTGATGGAGAGATGCAGTGATATTGCACAAGGTCAAACCCTTTAAAAATTTGGTGCGTAATATTGCTCAAGAACAAACCCATTAAAAATTTGGTGCGGATCGAGTCATAGTGACAAGATACACCATCTATTTTGTAAGTCAGTCACATTTTCTACTGAACATGAACACTGTGAAGAAAAGTTCACGAATTGATACAAATCTGTGAAGAAGGAAGTGTAGGCTATCTTTACACGAAACTTTAAACATTTTAGTGTTATAAATGTTGACATTTCGAGTTTTCCATTTTCTGGGTTTTTGTTTGTGTTGTTTTTTAAAGTGAGCGGGAAGTCACTCTTTCAGTTCGTATCTGCCATTACTTCCCATGGCGGAAGATGAGACTGGGTTTTTCTGTGTTTTGTTTTGTTTTTCAAGCTCATTTCGACCTTTGCGGAGCACTACACTCTTTTGATGCTCTTTTAGTTGGCAATTTATTCGCATGTTTGAACAGATTTGAAAAAGAACAACCACCACCACAAAAATCCTGAATAAAAAAACTTACAAGTGAAATAATCTCAGCTTGGCTTTTTGTTCACGCGTGCATGCGTGCGTGTGCGTGCGTGCGTGTGTGTGTGTGTGTTGTGTGCGTGTGTGTGTGTGTGTGTGTGTGTGTGTGTGTGTGAATCTGTCTAAATCGGGTCATCCTATTTATATTTACAAATCAACTTATTCATGAATCCACTGATCATTTTTTGTGCACAGTCAACAGCTAATAGAAATCGCAACTTAAAAGCATTTTGAAGAAAATGCTTTTATACCAGTAACGTGTATTATGTAGAACCTAATCCAGCGCTAAGCGATTCAAAACAGCCTGTAATTTGAAGAGAGAAAAAGAAAGAAAAGAAAAGGCAAACAATTGACTGACTTAAAAATAAAAGAAAGAAAGGAAAAGAAACAAGATGCAAAGCATATAAACGAACTCCCAGTTTATCTTGAAAGGGGGGGGGGGGAGGGGGGGGCTGAAAAACGTCACAATCAAACATGCGTCATAATGTATGACGACGTCAAACATGCGTCATAATGTATTTTGTCACTCAGATGTTCCATAAAGAAGAAAAACCGTTTTGGGCCGTTATAGCCGTTAGTAACGGCTATTCTGGTAAAATAAAACATCGGGCATCATCCGTGACCCATAATGAACATGCCTACAAATTTTCAGAAAGATCGGCCCAGAAGTTACGTCTGGAGCAAGTGGAACACATTTTGATCACAGACAGACAGACCGACCGACACACAGACAGCATAAATTTTCTTCGTTCCCATTGTAAAGTACTCCCTGTTCTGTAAGAACTGGGAGTACAAAAAGAAAAGAAATCATGCACACATACGTTAACACATGACGCTGCAGTTTTACTGAATGTCAGTGCGATGCCCTGTGAGAGATCGTGAAGTGAACGCTTCGACTTCAAGCTTCATGACAGACGGACAAATGTGGTTGAGTCGAACGTCCTATAGGATTCTGTATCAGGTCCTGTTATCTTCTTTCTGTATCAACATCTCAACAAACCGGCGTCCTCGGCCACAAGACTTTACTAATGATACTCTGTCACGTGACAGACCAGCTCCACACCCCGACCCTCAGAGAAACCAAGTGTTTCAGCAAGACCTCAACCACATGACAAAATAAGAGTCAAGCTGTAACCGATATCCAGAGTCCATATCACCATGAAGAGAAATTCACCAACAGATACACAGCGTCTAAAGAACCAGAAACGGAGCCAGGCAAATTGCACATAAACACACAGGAGGTGTGAAGTAAGGCTGATTTAGTCTACAAGACAAATCAGACGGGTAACTTTTCGACAAGTATGTCTTCATCAAAGGATACAAATAACAGACATAAAAAAGAATGCACATACAATACTTCCCAGATTTCTAACAGTCTGTACGAAAATGAGGAGTACGGTGAGGGGAAGCCGGGATGTGGCATTTGACTTGCTTGTGTCGAATTACCCTCAACTACTGAAAGTTTTTGAACTGTACACCTCCCTAAAATCAAACGGACACAACGTAGTGTTTGCTTGGGTTCCCAGCCATGTGGGCATTCGAGGCAATGAGATGGTTGACCAGCTTGCCAAGAATGCCACAAGGGAAAAGTTGAGCAGGTTTACTGTTCCCCACACTGATCTGAAACCCAAAACACAGGCCTATGTCAAAGACCTCTGGCAAGAGGAATGGACCTTGCAGACGGATAACAAACTATTTATAATCCGTCCAAACCTGAAAGAGTTTTTACCATGTTCCAGAGGCGGCCGTAAAGAAGAAACAGTCCTGTGCCGCTTGCACACAGGCCACTCGTTTTATACCATTCTTATCTTTTAAAAGGTGAAGAAGCTCCGTGGTGTATTCCATGTCATGTTCCACTCACAATGAAACGTATTCTTTTAGATTGTTGGCACTTGCACGATGGGAGACATAAACACTTTACAGCACAGTCCATGAAAATCCTGTTCAGAGATGTCCCACCTGACGTGATCTTTGAGTTTCTGAAAGAGATTAACATTTTTCATCTGATTTAAGATTTCACGGAAGAAAGATTTTTAACGAAGTTTCTGGTGCGTTTTCAGAAGATGTATTTCAAAAAGATGTGTGAAAGGTGTTTTTTGTTGTTGTTGTTGGGTTGTTGTTTTTTGATGACTTGTGAGCTGATTTTAACGTGGTGACAGCCCTGATATGGCCCTTCGCGGTCGGCTGGGCTATAAGCAACATTACCGTACCTTACCGGACCGTTAGTGTTTTCTGATATTCTTGATAGATCATCCTGCTGTCCGTGCATACACTTTACATATTTATGAGTTTTCGCTCATTGAGACACTTTGGAAGATTCACATGAACTGACCTTTACAGGAGGTCGCTTTTAACCACACACTCCCGACGATGCAGGTCGTCCACAATTCATACAGTGTACATAGGCGTTACTGTGTTTTTACTGTTTATCCCTCTTCATTCGCTTGATGTGGGTGGTGCAAGTTCCATATTGGTTAAAGAGATACCTTAACCAACAAAGCGGGTGGCCTACGACCCATACTCCATGCACTGCTGTATCCTATGCCTGCTTTTCACGTTTGACCATGGGTCCTCCACGACATGCATCATAGGAAGTGTATAGTTCAAATGACGCAACTGAGATAGCTTACTGGATTTTCGGAAAAAAATGTAATTTGAAAACTTGAAATGTTTTAAAAGATATAACAAGAGCAAAAACAGAACCCCTGCGAATAGATAAGTTACTTTTCGTCCTTCGTTTTCATTGTCTTCGGAATGTTATCTTGCCTGTAGAAGGCCAAACAGGTTAAAGCGCGTTGAATTTGTTTTGCAATTTGGTCATTCTTTCATTTGGCGGTGCAGAGTCTATGTTCTTGTTTAAAACTTCGTCTGCGGCCACCCCACTTCGAAACCAACTAAAAGACAAAGTTGTTTCGTTATGTCTGTGGATCGTGAGCGTCAGAGCAAACACAGCAAAGACTGGCATATATCATTTATCCATGTGGAAACACTAACATGGGAACTGGTTCGTCTATAATGGAATTCAAAACATCCTGAAGTGATTCGTCTATAATGGAATACAACACATTCTATTTCTTTTCTTTGTTGCTGTTGTTGTTCTTGTTCGCTGGGGACAACAGAAGTACTCTGGCAGTGACTTATAATACTCCCCACTCCTCCCCCCCCTATCACTTTCCTCAATTTCAGAAAAGGGGTTCCTTCTGGCACCGGTTTCCTCCCCCCCCCCCCCCCCCGACACGTCCAAAACAAGAGGCCAAAGCCTGGCCTGAACTACATTCTGTGGCTGCCTGCAGAGCCACAGCCAGGGGAGGCTCTGCAGGCTCAGAAAGATCCAATCACCAGTCATTGTGTCTTCGACATCTTGACGTAGGCTAGGGGCCCCGTCTTCTACTAATCCCGTTGTTGTGGCCGGAAGGAAAATTGAACGCAGCAAGGAAAGTAATCAGCTTTCAGCCTACCTCCCTCCCTCCTTGTTCATCCCCCCACACTCCACAATCCTCTCGGCCTCTCAAGCCACTTTCTGTGGTCGCGGTGATTGGTAGGGGGCCCGCGTCGGTGGCTAAACCTTCGTCAGCCGGCGAATTAAGACCCAAGGATGGCTGTCGTATTACGGGGGCCGAGTGTGGCGGGGGGAACGTTTTCACCTGTGACGGGGGTTTACCTGTGATGGTTGGTGGCGGACTGAAGCACAGACTGGGCGGTCAAGTGGGGCTTGGGCCAGATGGGGCGATCTTTACTTGTCCCGTTCCGTGATGGCCTTTGGCTGATCACAACTTCGTCAATCTGCCGGCTGGCACGGCTGCCGTCAACGATGCCGCTCCCCTGACTTTGTTTCTTCCGTTTTCCGACCTCGGTGTTGTTTAGGACAGGATGCTGAGGTGTTCTCGTTGGGGGCATTGTGGTGCCGTCAGGTCCACAGACAGTTATTTCCATTTCGGGTGAGAGAAAAGAACAGGGATGTCACCGGCATTCCCCATAATGTAGTTGGTAAATTGATGAGCCATTCCAAGATTTTTACATTTAAAAAAAAACAACAACAACAACAACAACAACACAACAAGAAAAAATGAAGAAGAAAAGAAAATCGACTTACCAGCACCCCATCCCTCTTCACAAAGCAGTTACTCGTCATACTGTCATTCCCCCCCCCCCCCCCCTCTCTCTCTCTCTCTCTCTCTCGTGAATTTTGGTCTAACGCAGGAGAAGACAGGATATTGTGTGTGTGTGTGTGTGTGTGTGTGTTGTGTGTGTGTGTGTGTGTTGTGTGCATACGTACGTGCGCGTGCGTGCGTGTGCGTATTTGCATACTGTACATTTGGTATCTGTTCAGCGTGTAGTGCGTGTTTCTAGCTTAGGTTCACGTGCGAAGAAGCATATCTGTACGTGTCTGTTCGGCAACCATGGCAACATAACAAAATTAGCAATAAACTGCAGGAAAAGAACAAAGCTGTTCTCCGTAACTTTTTTTTTAGAGGGCAGAGTGGCCTCGCGACACTTCTTCTGGTTTGCCACCTGGAATGGGCAGGGCATGCTGAACAGAACGCGAGCAATCTGGCGGATTATCAATGACTGGTAATCGTTACCTGTAAATCATACAGATATGTTTCTGTTACAGTTCTTGTAACTCGGTTTCAACTTATTTTATAGGGTGCTCTAATAACACAGTCATTACTTGGATAAGAACGACGTTCCCCACTCCCAAACTACTGATCCCGAGACGACCAACATGGCTGGACACGTCCCCATGTGGGTCAACGTCTGTTCCAACGTCTCTTCGTATCAAGATCACGTCTGCTTCGTCTCATCCGAGAATTCTCAGGATTTCATCCACATGAAGTTAGATTACCCGGAGTCTGTATCCGACCTTGTTTTCCGTCTGGTAAGGGAAGAGCTTAGTGACTTCTACGCCCTTCTAGATGGCATGGGAGAAGACGAAGAAGGTCTAAGATCACGAAACGACTGACAGAGATCCTGGATTCTTATCTTCAGGAACTTGCTGTGGTGGGATTCAACGGCTCCAACTATGATGTGAACGTCGTAAAACTTTATTTCTTCCAACGGATGGCCATTCACCAGCAAGAAGAAGGACAGGAAGAAGAGAAAGAAGCAACTTCATTCAAATTCCTCATCAAAACCAACTACTATTATAAAAGCATCAGCTCCCCAAAAGTCATGTTCTTGGATATTTCAAATTACATCGCTCCAGGATCTTCCTACGGAAAATGTCTTGCTAATTTTGATGTAAAAAGAAAAGAAAAGAAAAAGAGAAAACAAACAAACAAACAAAAAAGAAATTTTCCTTTCGTTACCGGATTGGGCAAACTAGAAGTTCAACATCCCCCTCCCAATGAGACGGTTTTCCAGTTTGCTGAAAAAAAAAAAAAATGAGACCCTCAACGATGAGGATTATGCATACTGTCACGATCACGATGACCACTATGAAAGACTTTCTCATCCGGTACAACAGTAAAGACGTCATCCCCATCTAAGAACCTCAGGACAAACGGTCAACGTTCTTTGTCAGCTCGGCTAGGACATGCTCCAAGACGGACTCGGGAGTCCCTGGATTGACGTGACGCTGCCTATCCAAACGCTACCCAAGGATGTCTTGTTCTTCATCCACGGAAAGGATAAGCATCAGCGTCAGCCCCTTCAAAAGCAAATGGTAGGAGGCCCCTCCATCATCTTTCATCGCTGTCACGAAAAGCGTCTGACCCATCTTTAATGGCCGGATGGACAATAAGTCTCTTGTCTAAAAGGATGCGATGCCAGTGCCTTGTACCTGTAGGCTTTGATGCAAAATATGCCCACAGAACATCCATACGTTGACGAAGAGAAAACAAGTTCACGGCTGAGCAGTTTGATAAGTACGGGAAAATGGCTAAGGAATGGTTGGGATGGAGTATGCATGCCGAAGGCATTGACCTTCAACACAAATGTAACCACAAAGAACACGCTGTGGGACAACGTCGTATTCGTGTGGACAGATGAAAACCCCAACTCAAGACTGTAAACCAGTTTCACGGGCACCTGTTCCAAATCCAAACTGGAGGTGGCATCAATAAAAATTTCCAGACGGATGGAACGACTGTATACACTTACCAACAGTACAGAAAACCCTTCTTCTTTTTCTGTATTAACAGGCAAATTCGAGAGGATAAGAGTAGCAATCAGCTCCTTTTGATCTAAAATATCAGAAAGTAAGTTTTTAAACAGTAATACCTTTTAGATTAAAACACAACATAAATGCCTAATGTTGTCTGTTATAAAATTATGAGTTCTCACTTCTAAAGCCTTTGGCTTTATAAGGCTGGTCCCAAGCCCGAGAAAAAAAAAACAACAGAGGAAGTATTTTGTTAGTATTACAGTTAATTACCATTTATCTCTGTCATTATCTTCTTTGAATTATTATTTATCTGTCAATCGGCACAGCTTACTTTTACAGTAGTGCCTTATGATTCTAAACCAAAAAAGTTTCGTTAAAAAAAAAAAAATTATAACACTTCATCATTAAAAAAGTCAAACCAAGAGAGAGAATGCCTTTTGATCATTATCATTACCCTCTTTCGTGACCTCCCTCCTTTGCCTTGAGAAATGCACACTCACAGTCACTACACTCAAGGCCTCAAGGTCCCATACAGGTCATTCTCTACATACAGTACTACTAACAGTGATTCATGAGGCAGTGATGCTCAAGTACAAAAGCAAAACTGGGTTTCAAGATAGTGAGACACAGGAGTAACGTTGTTGTTGAGAACGGGAAGAGAGAGAGAGAGAGAGAGAGAGAGAGAGAGAGAGAGAGAGAGAGAGAGAGAGAGATTGAGATTCAAACATGCATTAATACTATGGGAGACAAAAAGGAAAGAATGAAAAAAATGAAAGCCAAACAGTAAAAAAATTGAAAAGAAAAAGAAAAGGGAACACCATTATCCCACCCTTTCTAAGAAAAAAGTACATAATTATGATCACATGGGCAAATACGCTGGCCCACACATACACACACAGCATGCGTACATGATAAAACTTTCACATATTGACATTTGCATGCACTGACATAGCGTCTCAGACCATTAATAAAAGCAAATTATTTTGCTACTTGTCAATGGCAAACATTCACTTTTGGAAAGTAAGCAAAAATGTATGTCGGTGATGGTATAGTAATAACATACATATGGACAGCCACTGGAATTATACTGCATATATACATAACTAGTGACAGGGTGCAAAATATGTAAACAATTTTCTTCTGTAAAACACTAACCTTCCATTGAAGAGAGAGAGAGAGAGGAGAGAGAGAGAGAGAGAGAAAAGGAGAGAGAGAGAAGATAATACCTTAGTATATGCACGCACACACGTACTCGCTTTTAAGACAGAAAGACGGGTCTTTCCGATATGTGTAACTACTATCTTCATGTATTGCATACACACATACTCACTTTAGAGAGGCTGCGTTATCTTATTTCTTTAGAAACATTACCTGGCTTCTCTTGTTAATAACAGGTAAAGTCTTTCCATAAGCTGACATTGTTTATATACATATTACTGATGTATATATATAATATATATCATACATACATATATATATATATATATATATATATATATATATATATATATATATTTTTGTTTTTATAGTTCTTATATATCAGCGATTAGTTACATATTCCAATCATGATCGACTGATTTTATACCGATCATATCCTATCTTCCGATCATTTGTACCATTCTATCACTTTGTTTTTGACTGATTATTGATTCCTGATTAAAATTTTTGATCAGCTGAATCCGGTTTCAAACTCTGAGCTCTACGCTCATAATCGACTGATTTTATACCGATCATGTTCCACATTCTGATTCACTTGTATTATTCAATCGCTTTAGTACTGATTGATTATTGCTTACTGATCAGTAATATTAATCAGGGGTGCGGAATCCACCAGGGGTCATAACTGGCATGGTATACTACTCATTTAAGTCACTGAAAAGGTTCAAAAGAAATACTGCAAACTTACAATCTCAGTTTGGAAACTGAAAAAAAAAAATCTTTGACATAGAATTCTTTTAAATGCTGATCGATGAGAATGAGGATGATGAAGATGATGCTACCTATTTTAATTTCGGTCTGAGATCGCATGACAGGGCTGTACTCTACGCTTACTTCAATAACATATTCCGGCGTCAACCAGGCCCGAGAGATACAGACACCTGCAGTTTTGATAAGGGAATTTGAGCAACACTCTCAGAGACGCATCCATTTAGTGGATGAAATTCGACTGTGTGGTCCCAGTCTTCCTAGCTGAGCTCGTAGCGAACTCAACTCTGGGTAGGAGCCGGTCGGGGCAGAAAAATCCCATATGGCTCTGATGGGAATCGAACCCACGACCCCCCCCCCCCCCCCCCCCCCCCCCCCAAGTCCGGAGTCCGCGACGCTAACCACTTCGCTACGGCAGATGGTATCTTTTACAATGTCTTTCGGTTCACTGGATTCAGTGAACCGATTTCATCCCTAGTGAAGTTTGACTGATCCATGCAGCTTTCTGATATCCACCCCTATGGAAAAGTCTTGCTTCACGACCGGTATGTTGGTGGTACTCCGATGGAAAAGTCTGAGGTCACGTGACACAGTGGGCAGCTATCAGCAAGGTGTCTGCCTGCAGACGGGACACTGAGGTCACTCTTAGCCTACTGAATATTTTTTATTTTTTAACATACCATGAATTTAGTCTTGTCGGCTGTGTTCGTTACATGCAAGAATCAGAATGGATTATGGATGAGAAAGAAATGGACCTAAATGCCTTTTTTTTCCCCCTCCAACCTCCATTGTTTGCACATTTCTCTCTACTGTTTCTTTGTTCCTTCCCACTTCTTTGTTTTGAAGTGGGTCCACCACCCTCTTTCTGTTCACTTTGTTTGTACTATCTCTCATTCACCACGCAAATCTGTATGCTCCATTACCGGTGGACATTCTCATATGTTTGATACAGAGATAAATACCCTGTTGAAAGGTGGCAGTGAATCTAGGGCAATGATGATTTGGTACATCGGCGACGTGTCCGGTGAGTGAAACCGGTTCCGTCAAACGCGTTTGGTTTTGGCTTCTTAAGAACTGGAGCTAGTGGTCCTTATCTAAACTGAAGTGGACTGAGCACCTCACCACACACAACACACACACACCACACACACACACACACACACACACACAGAGTCACACACACACACACACACACACACACACACACACACACACACACACACACACACACACAATCGTCTAATATCACTTAATGTGGAAAGACGTTAAATTGAAGACAACAACAACAACAACAACACACACACACACACACACACACACACACACACACACACACACACACACTCGCCTAATATCACTTAATGTGGAAAGACGTTAAATTGATGACAACAACAACAACAACACACACAGATTCCCTCACCTGCTCCATGTCTTCTGTGAATGTATTGTACGAACCCATGGCCTGGTCAGCCAAGAGGATATACTTGAGCATTGCTCTCTTTGTCCACAGGTCCAGGGTTCCATCCCGCCTAGTACAGCCAGCCACTAGGTTACAGGAGTGATTTACTTAGCAGATTGGACCCCCTTCCAATCCTTCCGATGAGACCGGAAACTGAAGTCCTGTGTATGTATGTACTCACCTGAAAAAAAAAATACACGCATGTTAAAAAGCCCATTCCCTCTTCATGGAAGGGTAGCAATCGATGAGATGTTTGATTCACAACCATCCCTCCACCTCACCTCTCAATTAAAAAAAAAGCTATAAAGGCACACTGGTGTGGCGCAGACATCATCCCACAACGAATATGGTTGCCTCAACGGTGAAGATTTAAAAAAAAGCCGTCACTGTGACATGTAGAAATTCTCCCAATGGTAGACCTCAGTCAGAGCTTCAGTAAGGAGAGAGCATTGTCTGTGAAGATGTGCGAACCTGTGATGATTAACGTGCTACTCCACACGATTCTTACACTTCAATTTTTGAGTTTGAGTGCATCAAAGAGCTGCGTAGAATTGTCCATTTTCTCTGTGATTGATTAAATTGGTCGGGAAGAAAAATCGATTTGTCTTAGCTGGTGGTTATTTTCAAAAAGTGCTCTCAAAAAAAATCTGAGTACTTTCTTTTTATTGTTATTACTGGGTTGGTTTTATATCTTTTTCCATTTACTTCTTGATTTAAGGAAATATTGCAGATGAAGAGATCTCAAAAGAAACGCGAGAGTGTAACATCAGACAAAGGCACTCCACGATTAATGCTCCATGTATGACGTGCAAAAGACCAAAGCCGTCCAGAGAGATCGGGCAACGCTGAGCCTCTGACGCTGAGGTAAATAGATGGAAGGGGGTGGCGGCCATCATTGGCCCATTACTCTGTCTTTTCACGAATAAGCCAGCTGGCTCTTCTCCCACTTCTCACCGCACTGACGTCTGAGACTGGCCTGACAATTGCCCGTCTCCTCATGCGGTCTTGAGAGGACGTCAGGTGAAGATTTGTTTGAACTCCTTACGTTTCAGAGCACCATTGAAGGAGAAAAACAGAAAAAAAAGAAAAACAACAACGAACAAGAAACAAAAGTGTGTCATGGTTTATTTCATTATCCGTATATATCGGTTAGTATCTTTTCAGCACTAAGGCTGCTGTAACAAAACCAACAACAACACATAATGAAAAACCAAAAACAAAAAACAAAAAAGACAGAAAGATAGAACAAGAAAAAGAGAATAATAAAAAAGGGAGAAGAAAAAGACGAAAAAAGTGTCAATGGAGAGTGTAACGTGTAGCACTTAAAAGAAAAATAGAAAAAGGACTGCTGTAAGTGCTGACTGCATGCAATATGTGCTCGCACTTATGTGGAGCAAAACGTTCTCAGTAATCACTACGCATTATTGACAACTGCCAGGTTTTATCATGTATGAGTATTTTTTTTACCATTCTTTTCTTTTGAATAGACGTGACTACTTATTTACTGAAGCACAGACTTGCTTTCCATTGGAATTCGATTCGTTTTCAGTTTTTTTTTAATGAGAAATGTGTTTTATTTTTTTGTTATCAGAATCAAATTTTCATGCGTGTGTATAGTCATCTCACTGAAAGAACAACACTTTTGATACTGTATGCTTGCTGCATTTTGTTGGTATTTGCTTGTATTATATACTTCAAACCTTTTTATACGAGTGTCTGAACGAACGCAAACAATGACGCTCTAACAGGCTACAACATAAACTGATCTTCTAGAAAAGGTGAGAGTAACCATGGACAAAGGCACTCCACGATTAACTGCTCCATGTATGACGTGCCAAAAGACCAAAAGCCGTCCAGAGAGATCGGGCAACGCTGAGCCCTCTGACGCTGAGGTAAATAGGTGAAGGGGGTGGCGGCCATCATTGGCCCATTACTCTGTCTTTTCACCGAATAAGCCAGCCTGGCTCTTCTCCCCCACTTCTCACCGCACTGACGTCTGAGACTGGCCTGACAAATTGCCCGCTCCTCACGGCGGTCTTGTAGAGGACGTCAGGTGAAGATTTGTTTGGAACTCCTTACGTTTCAGAGCAGCCATTGAAGGGAGAAAAACAGAAAAAAAAAAGAAAAACAAACAAACGAACAAAGAAAACAAAAAAGTGTGTCATGGTTTATTTCATTATCCGTATATATCGGTTAGTATCTTTTCCAGCACTAAGGGCTGCTGTAAACAAAACCAACAACAACAATAATGAAAAACCAAAAACAAACAAACAAAAAAGACAGAAAGATAGAAACAAGAAAAAAAGAGAATAATATAAAAAAGGAGAGGAAGAAAAAGACGAAAAAAGTGTCAATGGAGAGTGTAATGTGTAGCACTTAAAAGAAAAATAGAAAAAAAGGACTGCTGTAAAGTGCTGACTGCATGCAATATGTGCTCGCACTTATGTGGAGCAAAACGTTCTCAGTAATCACTTCGCATTATTGACAACTGCCAGGTTTTATCATGTCATGAGTATTTTTTTTTTTTACCATTCTTTTCTTTTTGAAATAGACGTGACTACTTATTTACTGAAGCACAGACTTGCATTCCATTTTCAGTTTGTTTTTTTTTTAACTGAGAAAATGTGTTGTTATTTTTTTTTGTTATCAGAATCAAATTTTCATGCGTGTGTATAGTCATCTCACTGAAAGAACCAACACTTTTGATACTGTATGCTTGCTGCATTTTTGTTTGGTATTTGCTTGTATTATATACTTCAAACCTTGTTTTATACGAGTGTCTGAACGAACGCAAACAATGACGCTCTAACAGGCTACAACATAAACTGATCTTCTAGAAAAGCGTGAGAGTAACCATCGGACAAAGGCACTCCGCGATTAACTGCTCCATGTATGACGTGCCAAAAGACCAAAAGCCGTCCAGAGAGATCGGGCAACGCTGAGCCCTCTGACGCTGAGGTAAATAGGTGGAAGGGGGTGGCGGCCATCATTGGCCCATTACTCTGTCTTTTCACCGAATAAGCCAGCCTGGCTCTTCTCCCCCACTTCTCACCGCACTGACGTCTGAGACTGGCCTGACAAATTGCCCGTCTCCTCATGGCGGTCTTGTAGAGGACGTCAGGTGAAGACTGGTTGGAGCTCCTTACGTTTCAGAACAACCATTGGGGGAAAAATGGGAGAGAAAAATGAAAACAAACAAACAACAACAACAACAACAACGGCTCTTTTTTGTTGTTTTTTGTCTGTTTGTTTTTGTTTTTCTTTTTCAATGTTTCCTTATAAAAAAAAAAAAATCGCAAGCACGAAGTGAAATGTTTAGTATATTGTGAATGTATTTAACCGCCAATATATTGTAAATGTCAATTTGAGCACAGCATAAGCCTAGGGCTTGTTGTTGCTCATTCGTCCTGTCAATTATGAAGGTATTCTGTTCATTTGTTTCCGAAATAAAAGTTATTTAAACCAACAACAACAACAACAAGAAACAAACAAAAACCAGAAACAAAAGCAGTGTGTGATCTTTTTTCCCCATTATCTGTATTTGTTAGTATCTTTTCCAACACTAAGGACTGCTGTAAAATTTAAATTAAAAAAAAAAAGGAAAAAAATAATAAAAAAGGATGGGAAGTAAAAAAAAAAAAAAAAGAGAAAAATGCCCATAAAGAGAGGCATGTGAAGCACTTAAAAATAAGAGACTGCTGTAAAGTACTGACTGCATGCAATATCTACTTGCGATTATGTGCAGCGAAACGTTCTGGGTTTTCACTTCGCTTATTGGGTTTTTTTTTTTCTTCTTCTTCTTTTTTTTTTTTAATAGATGTAACAGAAATTGCCGTTCTGAATTCAAGTACATCAATTACTTATTTAGACGCAGACTTGTTTTCCATTTGGAATTCGATTCGTTTTCAGTGTTATTGCTGAGAAAACGTGGATTTGTTTGTTTGTGTGTGTGTGTGTGTGTGTGTGTGTGTGTGTGTGTGTGAGTGTGTGTGTGTGTGTGTGTGTGTGTGTGTGTGTGTGTGTGTGTGTGTGGTGTGTGTGTGTGTGTGAGTGTGTGTGTGTGTTATCAGAATTAATATTTTCATTCGTGTGTTCACAGGCATTTTATTGAAAGAACCAGCACGTTCAATGCTGTGTGCTTGCTTCACTTTTTTTGTTGTTGAAAAAAAAATCAAACCTTATTCTATACGAGCGTCTGAACGAACGCAAACGGTAACGCTTTAACAGGCCACAACATTAACTGTTCCAATGAATAGTGGCTAGTAGTACCGGTAAAATGATTGGAAACAATCATCATATCAATGTAAACTGCGTGTAGACCCACAACATAGGGATGCAAACCTTGCGCGCTTACACTTTTCCCTGCGGTAATGACCTAAATCCACGGCCGACACGGCAATGCTAAAGGCATCAACTTTTTTTTTTTTTTAACTCGAGAGCCTGAATCCCAAGCTATATGCATTTCAGTGTATATATGAGGCGATAGTGTATGGGTGTGCCTGTGCCTATCCATGTAGTATTGTGTATATGCATGAGCGAGCGTGCACGCGGATGTACGAACACGCGTAACCCCAATCAACGGCTGGGACTAACGATGTTGCTTGCTGTAGCACCGTCGCGCCTCAGTGTGGCCTCGTGTTATCCTTCTCCTTCCTTTCCACGCTCTGACCATCGCCCCTTCCTCCCTTCTCTGCCCCGATCCCCCTTCCAGACCACCCCTTTATTCTGCGTTTCTCTCCCCTTCCCTTACAAGCTCTCTCTCTCTCTCTCTCTCTCTCTCTCTCTCTCTCTCTCTCTCTCTCTCTCTCTCTCTTCCCTCTCTCAACTCTTCCTCCTCTCCCGTAGACCATCACTACCTTCTCCCCTCTCCGCCCCCCTCCTCCCCATTCCCCTTTTCAGCCATGCCATTCCTTCCTCCATTCCTTTCTCACCCGCCCGCTTCTACCCACCTACCTATTTCCCTTCCTCCCCACCTCACCCCACTCCTGCAAAGATGCCAGACTTAATGATAAAACTCAGGTTTCGCACTACGCTTATAACATCCCCTTCGTTTGGCCATTTTCAAGTTCCAAATCCGGTTTCTTTTAACCGATCAAATGAATGTTTCAAGTGATCATGAACGACATTGGTTCGTCACATTATTCATTTGTTTTCTGTCGCCTGAACATTTTCCTTTCGTTGTTTTCGTTTAACCTAATGTATCTGATTTTAAAGTATCTTGTGAAAATACTCCCGTGTTTCTGACAGACAGATTGGGCTCGATTTGTGGACAAATGAAAACAATCGGCTGATCACGATTCGCTGGTTTGTGAAAAAACAAAACAAAAACAAAAACGGGAGGAAGGGGGGGGGGGGGTGTCATTAAGAAATTGACGACAGAATAATATATCTCTTATGATTCCTTTGTAATTGAGTCTCTCATTCTCTGCCCCCCCGAATTCGAACAACTTCCGATGAGGGAAGAAAGTACATGATCTTAATGCTGTGCTGTCATCGCTTCCCGATGAAGGGGGAAGAAAAGTAACATGATCTTAATGCTGTGCTGTCATGCGCTTCCGATGAAGGGGAAGAAAAGTAACATGATCTTAATGCTGTGCTGTCATGCGCTTCCCGATGAAGGGGGAAGAAAAGTAACATGATCTTAATGCTGTGCTGTCATGCGCGTGCACGCACGAGTAGGGCTGAATCATTGTACGCGGGGAAGGGGGGAGGGGGAGGGGGGGGGAATTCCTTGTCTCAAGATATGATAATAACATGGTTTAACAATATGTCAACATGCCTGAGGGAGAGTGGATGGGTGGATGGGTGGGATAAAGATAGTGGAAGCTGAAGGAAAAGTATGGGATTGTTTTATATGGACTTCATTTCAGTCGGTGACAAAAAAAAAGAAGAAAAAACAAGATGCAAAGCATATAAACGTACTCCCAGTTTATCCTGAATACGCGTGAGATATTCCATAAAGGGGAAAAACCGTCTTGGGCTGGTCTAACCGTTAGTAATGGCTATTCTGGTAAACATCGGCCATCATCTGTGACCTATAATGAACATACTTACAAATTTTCAGAAAGATCGGCCAAGAACTTTCTGAGATCTTCCATAAAGAAGAAAACCATTATGGGCCGTTAGTAACGGCTGTAACGGTAAACTTAAACATCGGGCATCATCCGTGACCCATAATGAACATACCTACAAATTTTCAGAAATATTGGCCAAGTACTTTCTGAGATATTCCATGAAGAAGAAAAACCGTTAGGGGCCGTTATAGCCATTAGTAACGGCTATAATGGTAAACTAAAACGTCGGGCATCATCCGTGACCCATAACGAACATACCTACAAATTTTCAGAAAGACCGGCCAAGTACTTTCTGAGACATTCCATAAAAAAGAAAAAAACCGTTATGGGCCGTTATAGCCGTTAGTAACGGTATAACGCTAAACTTAAACAACGGACATTATTCGTGATCCATAATGAACATACCTGCTAATTTTCACAAAGATCGGCCAAGTACTTTCTGAGATATTCCATGAAGAAGAAAAACCGTTACAGGCCGTTACAGCCGTTAGTAATGGCTATAATGGTAAACTAAAACATCGGGCATTATTCGTGACCGATAATGAACATACCTACACATTTTCAGAAAGATCGGCCAAGTACTTTCTGAGATATTCCATAAAGAAGAAAAACCGTTACAGCCGTTAGTAACGGGGTAAACTAAAACATCGGGCATCATCTGTGACCCATAATGAACATACCTGCTAATTTTCACAAAGATCGACCAAGTACTTTCTGAGATATTTCAGAAAGAAGAAAAACCGTCACAGGCCGTTACAGCCGTTAGTAACGGCTATAACGGGGTAAACTAAAACATCGGGCATCATCCGTGACCCATAATGAACATACCTACAAATTTTCAGAAAGATCGGCCCAGTAGTTTTGTCCGGAGCGAGTGGAACACATTTTGACCACGGACGGACGGACACACATACACACAGACACACAGACACACACAACACACACACACACACACACACACACACACACAGCATTTCTTCGTTCCCATTCTAAAGTACTCCCTGTTCTATAAGAACTGGGAGTACAAAAAGATGTCTGAAGATCGAGTGTTCAACTAGTCTCTTGCAGGTGTTGTGGAAAGGGTGATGTCCGGAAAAGGACTGCTGTGCTGCTTTGTGGTGAACCAAGCCGCCATCAGAACAGAGATGCATTGAAGACGTGTGGTGCACAGTGCCTAGAATTTGAATTAAACTTTTCAGTTTTAATTAAAGTGAGGTGACTGCAGGCGGAAACTGCAACAAATTTAAAAGAAAAAAAAAAGTATTTCGCCGGACGAAAGGGACAAACAAATGACAAGACAAAACATGACGCGTTTCGACCTCTTTGGTCTTCTTCAGGCAAGACAAACAACGTTCAAGACCATGAAAACGAAAAACGAACAATCACTTATCTCCTCAAACTGGGCGCAAAATAGACGTTGATCAACGTCCATTTTGCGCCCAATTGTTTACCTTGCCTGAAGAAAATCAAAGAGGTCGAAACGCGTCTTGTAATTTGTCCCTTTCGTTCGCCGGAATACTATTTTTCCTTTCAAACTTTTGGCTGTTTGGCAGGTTAGCGTTGTGGAGCATGACCTAAGAAGTCTGCCCATCTTTTCTGCCACAGTGTTTTGCAAAGGCTTGCCAAAGAGTCTGGTTCTGCCATAAACGATTTAACATGAAAAATGTGTGTGTGTGTGTGTGTGTGTGTGTGTGTGTGTGTGTGTGTGTGTGTGTGTGTGTGTGTGTGTATTGTTCATGGTTTATCATGAAATGTGAATCTCTCTTTACAGTTCAGAGGAAGAAACGCCGTGTAAGGAACTACTGGATGATTTATTCCTGAAATGAAACGAAGTTCTGTGGGTATTTGATATTCCTCGCGCAACACTGTTTAGGCCTGTATTTGCTGTAAAGAGTGCATATCGCTACATTATTAGCCAACATTCAATCTTATAGTAATGGATGACGTGAACATCTTTCAAAGTCAGAAAAACCAGGATGCCAGAACGTCTATATCGTCAATCTTTCTCTTCCCCACCCCCACCCCACCCTCTCTCTCTGTCTACACACACACACACACACACACACACCACCGCCACCATCTCCATTCTCGTCACCCTTCCCACCCCCACCACCAGACAATCAGAGAGAAAAAAAAAACAAAAACAAGAGAGAGAATTCAGCCTCACCCTCCGGCCTAATATTGACACAAATAATTCACGCCTCCACACCTCGAGAAATTGGCGATTTGTTAACGCGCCACAAAGTGCCAGGCGAACGGCGGGTGTTAGCCACGCCAGCTAGGCAAGAGACAACAAGCGGGCGTGACAGGTCTTGGGCCGAACCGGCGTTAATTGATGGACGTGGGGCGCAGACACACGTGGACACTTCAGCCACGAGCGAGAGCGTTGTGTACAGTGTGTCGGTGAGCTTCAAGTTCCTATCAGCGTTCTTTGTTTGTTGGTTTGCCTTTTTAAACGGGTTGTTTGAACTTTCTGAACGTTCCTACCCGTGTCCTCTCAGTCACAGACTTTACTGAAAAGGAAGGTGAAGCTTGCTCCCACAGTGTGAAACCTTTACACGTGACGTACATGCACTTTCAACTTACATGCGTGCAATTATTTCACCACTGATGGGGAGGGGAGTGGGGGTGGGAGTAGATGTTACCTTCCTTGTTTATCATGCAATGTTTAGCCCACATGCCCCTTCCCCACTTAAGATTTCTTTCGGCTTGAAAGTTTCGTTCAGTTTATGTTATTTCCTCTCTCGTAAATGATCACTTGGGTGGCTCCTACACTAGCAGTTAACGAAAACGTAAGTTTTGTTTTCTTCTGTGACACCGACCGTTAAAACAAATCGCGGGGCAAGTGTGGATGGTCAGACCTGTCTTCTGTCACGAAATGAGGTCGATTTTGTTAAACAGACGACAGACTATGCAGCTATTTCTGAATACTATCGAATAGTCTCAGACACCTCTGAACGACTGTGGGAATGCCTCAATGCTGCCCCCTTTCCCCTTTCATCCCTCTCCCCCTCCGCCTCTAGTTCTCCGACACCTACCCAGAGAATTCCTTGAAGGGACGCTCCAGAACTTCAACTTCAACCATTAGAAGGCGACTTCTTTGTATCAAAAGGAAAAAAAAAAGAGAAGAAACTGATGTCGTCGACTTTACGTGAGGCGAAAAAGACAGGTGCTAGACACTCACCACCAGACTGGAGAAACCGTAAACACTGTAGGGAGTGGAAATCAGCTGAAGACGGCTGGTCCACAGTTCCAAAGAAGTTACAGCATGTGTAAGGCTGAACAGCCGGCCACTTCATGACAATGTGCGTTTGTTTTTACCTGAAACCAA